>CM062816.1:1531598416-1532198416 GCA_031772625.1 Pinus tabuliformis
ATAAAAAAGAAATAAATTTAACTTCACTTTCACTATCCAATATGAAATCTATCGAAAGAAAAAATGACTTTTACTTCACTAAGATGCACTTTGTTCTCTCTGATTTTTCGATGCTCAAATGAAATTAAGCTTCAATTAAAGCAAAAAATGAGACTTTGATTTCAAAATGCTCCTAATGCAAATGATGCATCAATCAAAGCCAAACCAACTCAAATCCAAAAGCACTTAATGAATATGTCTTTCACTTTTCTCCTTTGAAGAGATAAAAAAATGCACTCTTTTCAATTTGTAAACCAAGAAATGTAATCTATACTTGACAACTAACAAAGATGAATCTCAAATGCAAGATGACCTAATGTAGTTTGAAAATAATATTTGTAAAAGACAAACTAAAACTAATGCAAACCAATGTTTTGAATGATTTTAACAAATAACAAAATCTAACCAATCAACAAACCACGAACTTAGTGACACTTACAAAAGACAAGTGACAATTAAATGACCTAAAAACCCTAAATTCAATCCAATTTCACTCAAACACTTGAAAGATCAAAAAGGCAAGAATTTTCTAGTCAAATTAGATAATCAGACAAGACATCAAATATAAATCCAATCACATAGGACAAATAAAAGACCCTAGGGGATCAAACACACTGGATTTTGATAGAGAAACCCTAAATTTTTTCCAATCTCTGAGATCAGCGCGGCTGTTAAGGCCAAACTCATGCTAAAGAGGGGATCAGTGCGACTGTTTTAAACAAAAACACGCTGACAGCGTGACTGCCAAAGAAAAAAATGCACTGGGCGAGGAATAAGGAAAAAAATAAAAAATATTTCAACAAACACTCCAGACTCAACACTCTAAGGTAGTAACCAGTGACTTTGTAGACTTATACATATTCAAACTAACTAAGAACTCAATGGTCGGTCAAACTGATCAAGAGATCAAATCGAGAAAGTTATTGTAAAGGCTATAGCTTTCCAACGAAGTCTCCATTTTGTTGTGAAGGTAAATCCCCTCTGCGGACAAAGGTGATCTCTCTAGCCCAATGAGTGGGTCTAGAAACAAACTAAACAAACCAACATACAATTTCGTAGCTTATGTTTAACAAATGCAGAGGAAGGGTGACCTACCTCATTCTAATGTTAATCGCTCAATCCTTTTGGAGATGACTTTGATTCTTTCATTCCAAACCTCGCTCCTTACTTGTTCTTCACGTCCGAGTACCTACAAGAAAGATCAAAGAACAATAGAAAGTACAAGAGCATATATGGCATACATCAAACATAAACTAGTTAATGTATCAAGGAGAATTAAGTTAAAAGCAACATTTACACAATTATGGAAAGTGAACATCATATGTATATTTTGTTAAGCTAAAAAGAAAAGCATACAACCTATGCCTTGATGTTGGAGACCTCCTTTTGGTAGATGTCCAAGTCCAAGAAAAGACTCCTGAAGCACTCCTTCTCCAAGTTAGAATGGGCAACATTTAGGAATAATCTCAGTATAGGAATGAAACAATCAATAACCAACCATTTGGGGATGGAAGGGAGTTGATTTATAGGAAGGGAGAGGGAGTTAGGGATCCACAAAAGAGGGAGGAAGGTCCACATCTCAAGGGGAATTCCCATAATTATAGGACCAAGAGCTCCAAATGGGAGAGCTCGACCATATCTACAACAACCAATATCCAGTTCGTTGGTCTCAAAGTTTCTCGCATACAAAGCTTCTCCCCCATTTTGGGAAAGCCTTTCAGAGGAGGTTCAACGCGAGTTTCCATATGAAAAATCGCATTGGCAGTGCTAGGGTAAAGTAGTGCAACCTGCCTTCAGCACGGGCAAGTAGTGTAGCAAACCCCGCTGGCCCTAAAAATTAGGGTTTTAACTAACCTCCTTCAGAATTGACTCAGGGAAGTTTTCCTTTGGTTCTTCAAGGAGGTTTTGGTTTGTATATCATGATGGATATGCTTTACAGTTGTCAATATTTTGGCACTTCGGGATATGGAACAGGAAGTGAACAGGAGGTGTGACAAAGTACTGTGTAATACTTTGGAACAAGTGTTTGATGAATATAATCTCAAGAAAATATCTTTTGTTTCTGGATTACAGATATATATGTTAACATCAAATAGTTCACAAATTCATTGTATTGCAAAACCTTTTTCCTCTATATGTTAATATGCATATGGCAATAATGATTTTATAGTATAATCTTGTAAATCATTGAGACATTACTCTTGTTCAATGTTTCTAGTATCCAGGTGTTGTTTTATGCAATTGATAGCAGCATTCTCATTGCAAATGAAACAATTATAAAAAAACTTGTACAATTATTTTTTTCATATTAAACATATCGAAACATAGTGCAAGTGTACAAATAGACTCAAACAAACAATCATCACAGTCATTGATATTTTGTCCATAGATCTACAAACCTTATTCAAGTAAGATTTGTTCAATTGACAATATGTCAAAGTGTCCAAGTGAGAATTGGTATGCACATTTGCATGGGCCAGTTGCTTCAGTTATTGAAGCTAGAATATATATTTCTCCAACTCAACCAGTGTTCATGAAAAATGTTCTTCTAGTAGTTGAATACAAAGACAAACACAAAAAAATGTGCATTGCTTGTCCACTTGGCATTTGTCATATACTTAGCAATGTGTTTCCAAGTTTGCGAATAGCTTCAATTTTGTTGTCTCAGCAAGACATATAATTTTTTTCCAAATTTGTTTAAATGCAGTTGTAATAGAGCGGTCCATTTTTGTCATATAAGAGGTGCAATAAGTTTTTGTGCGATATGCATCTAAAATAGATTGAGCATCTATGTTTTCTTGCTACACTATGTTTTTGTATTCAATTGTCTCAAGTGTTTTGCTTTGAATACAATTGTAACTAGATATAAATTTAAACACAAACATACAAGGAATATAGGCTTTGAGAACCAATTACTGAAATTCTAGGAAACTTTGTAGTGTCATATAGCATATAGACTTATGATATTAATAACCGAGTTGAGAGTCAAGAAAATATTTGTCACTATGCACATAGTAAACTCTTTTCACGGCCTATTGGATAGAGGAAAATCCAATCTTCTATATTTATTTGTTCCATAATTATTTGGTATGAAAGTTATAATCTAAATATTCACTGAATAATTTGCATTCTTGTTCTCATGTTTACAACAAGTTTTTTTTTTCTCCTTGTGTGTCAAAAAATGAATAAAAACAAAATCTTTACATATATATATATATATATAGTATGAACACTTAAGTCACAGGTCAGTTTCAGAAAAAAAATGTAAAAAAAATACAAGCTCCCAAACACCCGACCTTCCGACCACACGACTAGGAACTCGAACTAACCACAATTTTTTTAGTAAATAACCAGGTCGACCTACTGACCTCTGCATTGTCAGATTGTGAAACTACACAACCTAATGAGTTCACTCGACTATGGTCTACTCCAGGTAACGATAGAATAACTGAATAAAAAATATAAAAAAATACTCGACTGTCTGACCTCCTGACTGTAGATTTGGCTCACAAAAAAAAAAACTCGTGACAATCCCAACAGTAATCTTATACTTTTCGTTTTTTCAGAGCCAATTACTGAAATTCAAGTCTCCTTTGTGTGTCAGAAAATCAATAAAAACAAAAGCCTTAAATAATTATTTATTTATTTATTATTTTATTTTTTTCTGAACACTTATTGCAGGTTGGTTTCAAAAAAAAATTGTAAAAAAATTACAAGCTCCCAAACACCTGATTATTGACCAACTCAACACACATACTAGGAACTCGAACTCACCACAATTTTTTTAGTAGATAATTAGGTCGCCTACTAACCTCTGCATTGTCGGACTGTGAAACTACCCGACCTAATGATTTCACTCGACTATGGTCTACTCCAGGTAACGATAGAATAACCGAATCAAAAAATATAAAAATGTCGACTTTCTAACTTCCCGATTGTAGATTTGGCTCACAAAAAAAAAAAAAAAACTTGTGACAATCCCAACAGTAATCTTATACTTTTCGTGCTTTCAAAGTCAGTTACTGAAATTCAAGTCTCCTTTATTTGTTTGTTCTACAATTTTTTCTTTTGTTCATCACAAAATTCATAAAACAAAAGCCTTAAACAATTTTTATTTTTATTTTTAAATTAAGTCGGAAGTCCGATCCAGAAACATTTTGTAAAAAATAAAGACGACTTTCAAACTACCCGACCTTTCGACCACCTGACTACCAACATGGAGTGACTACAATTTTGTTTTTATAAATAAGTGGCCTGACCTCTTGCTTCAACATTATCGACTCTGAAACTGCCCGACCTCTCGACTTCAGCAATGTCTATCTATGAAACTACTAACCTAATGATACCTCCCACCTATTAAATGATCCAAACTTCCAACCACTCGACTTAGAACACCAAGTGACTACGATTTTTATAAATAATTTCCTGAACTCCCACGCTCAGAATTGCTCGACTGCCAAACTACCTGACCTCCAGACGTCAACATTACCCGACTATCAAGTTATCGGACTTCCCAGCCTCATCATTTTTTGAATGTTAAACTACCCAACTTAATGAAACTGCCCGGCTATGGTATAATCAGGCTCACGATAGAATAAGTGTCATAAAACAAAACAAAAAACACTCGACTGTCCAGCCTCCCGACTATCTAACCTCCTGACTATGTAATCGGCCCAATATTAAGTCGAACATCGAATCCAAAAATATTTTGAAAAGAAATGTAACCTCTCGACCTTCTGACCACATGACTACCAACTCATAGTGACTACAAAAGAATACGGCTTGACCTCCCAACCTTGAACTAAATGGCTTTCAACACTACTTTTCTTATGTTTTTATGCAACTATTACTCCATCCTGCCAACTCCTTGTTACCCACCTGGTTGCTTGAACCATGCAGATAATCCATGTACGATGTGCAATCATACAATACGAAATCATGTTGGATCAATCACAAGTTTTCTCACCCACGATCCTAACTGCAACAGGATAAACCTTATCCAATTCTTTCTATAAATTCAACATTTTGTCCCTTTTCTCCACACTAAACATCCTCTCTTATTTTTCAAGAATGGATGTGCCATGGCCCTTTGACTCTGCACCACACATAGTCTTTAGTCGACATTTTTGCACTGTCCCCAAAGACCAACCTCCAGCTAATGCTCTTGATTGTGGGTTGCTCTCATGAATTCATTCCACTTGTAGATATAAGTGAGCACCTCTCCACTCTGTCAAAGCCATACTAAGACTTTCCATGGCGTTACCCCTTTTGAGCTTGGGTGATAGCTACATTGAGGGATTACTTTCCTGTGGCACTTCTTTGCCTTTAGGTAGAGAATTCCTCGCATGGTGGCACAAGCGCTTCTACAATTCTTATTTGACAGAAGCTTGGAGCCACCTTGCATTGGGCATCCTTCTCACCTGCCACACACCAACTATTTTAGAATGCCCACGAACTCTTTCAACAACTCCTCAACAATGTTCATGAGTAACCAGGGCATTTGGCTATTGGCAAGGACTCATGATCCTTGTTGCCAAGCTCCCTGTGGTGGAAATGGAGGGTCATGCACAATAAAGGCTAAAGCCTGTAAAAGCACTACAACAAGAAATAATCAACTCGAGTACATTCGTTTGATCTTTCACAATAATGTTTTGTAAACAGATATCTTAATGTACACACTAACTATCTATGTCAAACATAATGTCTATGGTATAGATTTGTACATTAATACAAAGTATATCATAACCCAATTGTTCTAATTGAACTTGTTTTGCAATTTGAATAGATCGTTGAGGTCCTTAACTTCATTTATTGATTTTTTTTATGATACATTAAACATTTACGAAAAATTGTTATGGGATTCTTCTTCAATGTGAACTTGAGACACTCTGTAATTATTATTGTTTACGATATCAACTTATTTAATTTTTCATGAAATCATAAGACATGTGCCCATGCATAATCATAACCACAATCAATATACAAATTAGGAAAATATTGGTTCACAGTTGCATTGCAGATATATTCAAATCAACACATATTCCACTTGTTATTTATCCATCTATCACAATGACAATGCAACATAACCCATTAATTGCAAATTGTAATCATACAATATTTATCTTTTTTGTCTGCAGTAAAACTGAATCTTTCCCTCTATCAACATTGTCTCTTCCAAATGCTTGTTTTTCTTTTGGAGCAAGTTTCTTGTCCCTCCCTTACAACTGCATCCTTGGTCTTGCAATCAATCCATAAATTTTGTTACCTTTTTCTCCTTGTATTATTTCAAACAAGCATGGGCATGAATATTTTCCTAAGGCCATTTAATTTCATGAACCATCTCCTTTACTTCATGGAGCACTAAGCCTTTAATGTCTATCGTCAAGTTCAGGTTTCTTCTTTGCACAATAAATTGTATCATCCCTACCAAGAATTCTCCATTCCTAGCTCTACAATCCACGTCCTCAAACTTAGTCACCTCTTTGTTTTGTTATTCCAAATATTACAACATATGTACATTATTTTTACAATGTAGCTCATACTAGAACCTTTGGTGAGACTATGACATAGACAATAAAACTTCTGAAAACTAATAACTAGCAAATACCATTTTCTATTGTCTATTATTGTTTGCTAATATTATGCAAAGTGAAACAAATGTCAAATTGTTGTAGTTGTTTACTTATTTGTTTTAGCAAATTAGTTATCTATCAAACTAATAACTGTAAATATCAGTACACAATTAAACCAAAAAAATAACAACACAAATGTCATTTTGCAAAAAGATAGCTAAAAGTAATTCTTGCAAAAAAAAATTGTTTTCTCATTCCATGTAAATAAATACCAATAAAAATAGAATGAGCTCAAAAAAAATTGATATTATCAAAACATCATGTTTTTCTTTAAATTAACAACAATTTACAAAAGTACACTTAGAAAATAAGATTCAATACTTTCAAATTAGAAACTAAAATGGAATAGTTTGGTTTTAGTTTCAAAATACTTGGCCTTATTTTTTTTTAGCAATTACTTAGGTCTAAACTTTCCTTGTATATATGAGCTTCAGCTATAAGTTCATCTTCTCCTTCATGCATAACATCATAACTAAATAAACTAAAAACTACATCCACATGAATGGTGTATACAAATAAGCACTGACATGCCACACGTAGCTCTTATTATAAAATGTTTTATTTTCGAAACTTTTAATTCAAAATTAAGCTTTAAAAAAAATAAAATTAAGAGCCCACGTATTCATAGGACTTTTAATTTAGCAATGGAATGGAATTTTTAAAAATTGTTCTGGTAAAGTTAAGGGTTCATTGAAAGGTATTCCCAGGATCTTTAATTTAACAATGGAATGGATTTTTTTTAAACTTTGGGTTGGAATGTTTTTATTTTTAAAAATGTTTTTATTTTTAAAAGTGAAGACAAAATCAAGAATAATCAACGTCACTTTCTTTCATAAAGTTTTATGGAATTATTCTTAAAAGAAATATTAATTTATGATTAAAAATCACTGAAACAAAATCTAAAAGAGGAAAGTGATGTTGGAAACTAGTATTTAATTATAAGTCAATAATAAATTAAGGGGTTAACCAAGATTGTCTCTAGTCTATTACTCATTTTAAATTTATATTGATATGTTTGAGATGTGTTTGAAACTACCTTAATAAAGACGGTAGTCACTGTCCTTAATATGTTCACAATATTTTTTTTGAGTGAGGAGATTTTTATGATCTTGAAAACCCATTAATAATTCTCAAATATTTTTATTTTAGTTATCATCCACTCCAAAAGAATCACTCAACCTAATTTTACTTATTGCTTAAAAAACTTAAATGGGATTAATGACTTAAGTATATTGTAGCAGCAAGTCCAATGTTATTTCAGTTATCATGTATGGTTGTGAAATGAGATTGAGGTTAAGATTTTTGAATTAGTTAAATTATTTGTTTTTTGGGTTAAATTTTTCAAGAATTTATAAAAATGTTATTTCAAAATTATAAATTATAATTAAAATAGGTTTAGTTTTTTTTACCACATGATGACTTGGTAATTGTTTGGACTAATCTAAGGGAGACTCAGGATCAACTTTAGTTGTTGCCACTATAATACTGAGAGTATATCCAACAACCTGCAAGCCAGATATATCAAATTCTTAGAGTTAGCAAGCGTCGAAACTCACAGATAAGGGGAGTCTATTCTTTGAGCCGATATCATAGCAGGACACTATACTCAATGAGATTTGAACCGCAGTGTCATGGGCTTCACCCAACGAGACTTCACCGGTAAAATAGGTTTAGTTCTTATTAGGTCTTAGGGGTCCAAACTCATAGAGAGGGGTTGAGGATGGAAGCCGCCTTTGGAGGAATTAAAACAGGTGTAGTCTAACTAGATGAAATAGGCTTTATAATTTCAAGCAATATTATGATATTTTTGTTGTTTAAAGTATTTTTTGAGTGCATAAACAACTTGATTAAGTACCCTTTAAAACCACTAGGACACTCTAATTCTAGAGATTAAACAACTTAAACTCAAGTTTTTAAAAATCTTTGTTGGAATTTTGTTAAAATTAACCAGAAAAAAATGTCATGAAAAAGATTATTTAGTCTATAAGTTAAAGGTGTAGTCTAACTTATAGATGAAAATAGCCTTTTTCACTTAAATCTCCTGATACAATTTCAAGCAAGATTGTGATTTTTCTTTTTTGTTTAAAGTATTTTTTTGAATGCATAAATAGATTCAATACCCTTTAAAACGAGTAAGGCACTCCAATTTTAGAGATTAAACAACTTAAACTGAAATTTTAAAAATATCTGCGAGAATTTTGTTAAAATTACACAGAAAAATACCCTGAAAGAAGATTATTTCTTCTATAAATTAGACTATACCATTAAAATATTCTAATATACATGCATGCTAGATCAAGCTTTACACCATCTTGCGAGCTTCCCATTGGTGGGTTTATCTTTCTCAAAATTTCAGTGGCTTGTAACACTTCATATGCAGGTTGGGTTCTCTAAAATTTCAGTGGCTTATAACACTTCATATGCTTGTTGGGCTACCATGACAAAGATTGAGCCTGCATCGCGGAAAAGTCAGGGTTGTCTCAAACCCCACAAAAAATAATACAATAATGGCAGGTGTTCATATTTTGTCTTTTTGTCCAATAATTGCATATTCATCAGATTGGCGTGGGGTGGCGTGTAGGATACTCCCATCACCATTGAAGGCAACTTCGTGGAAATGTTATAATTCACGAGTTTTTTCAACATTAGTGTTACATCACTTCAATGTTCCCTTTCAACAATGTCATGGTACATTAATGACCAAACGTTTAACGAAAGGTTACCGCTTTTCAATATTAATGTTATATCGTTTAAATCTTCCCTCTCAACAATGTCATGGTACTTTCATAACTAAATGTTCAACGAAAGGTTACCACTTTTCAATATTAATGTTATATCGTTTAAATCTTGACTCCCAACAGCGTCACAAAATTTTAATAAAATTTTGTATTTTTTATAAATTTTAAAAATATAATTTAAGTTGTCGAAAGATATCTATATATTATAAAAATTTTATTATGTGAAAAAAATATTAATGTACTTGGTTAGATATTCATAATAAAAAAAATATTAATGTACTTGGTTAGATATTCATCATTAAAAAATAATTTTAAAAATTTATTAATGTATTATTTTTATAGTTTAATATATTTTTTTCATTTTCATTTTTTATATATATATAAAGATTGGTGGGATTATATCTTTATTATGTTTCATATATCATCTTGATTGGGGTGGGGAATTGAACCAATGACTTCATATCAAGGAGTGCATTAACATAGCACCAGATTCCCATCTATCCAAGGCCCCATGGACAATAATATTATAAAATTTTAATTAATAAATAAAATTTAGTTTTATTTTTTTTGTAAATCAAGGTTCTATTCATTCATCAAAAGTTGAGTACATAGATATAAAAAAGAAAGTAATCTCACCCCAATCGAGTTTGTTGACTAAAGCTAGCAAATAAACAGTAGAAAAACTAAAGGAACAGTCCACAACTTGATAAGCCAGATACACCAAAAGACAAACAAAACTAGAAGAACACATGTGACCATGCTCAATCGTTAGAAATAATACACACAAGGTTGTCAGACCCAGTCCATGGAGAGGGAGGGGGATGATAAGTACACTGAACATGCTGCTCAGAGTGAGCCATCCACGTTTCCAACTTACCACCTTTTCACATAGCAGATTTTGACTCCGCCAAACCACTAGAATCCTTTATTTGAAATGGCATTGAAAGTAATGCAATTGGTTGAGTGTGGCAATAGAAACTTCATGTTCATCCTTCCTTCCTTATCGTAAGCTTTGAGGTGATCTAGAACATACTGGAACAGGTCACTACAGGACTCAAGCACTGCTGTCGGCCAATAGCCTCGACACACCCTGCCAACTTGCTCCAACCCCACGCGTCACACTGCCCTTCTTCCATTCCTCACCGCGTGACCACCCTGAGCTACTCTCGCACCACCCCTTCCACCACGGGCCCCAACATGCCCGAATAATACTCCTATAAGTTTTACCACCTCGCGAAGAATGCTCAGACACCTAGCTCACCAACACATCTTCGACACATTATGGTTCCTGCTTTGGTTGGACGAAGCTCCCCTCCACTGGGGTTGGGAGCGGGAATTACGCAGCGTAAGATGCATAGTGGGGATGGAGGGATACGCCTCTAAAACTGAAACAACACCAAACATTAACAATTCCCAAACACACTGTGAACTGCAACAAAGCAGTAGGCAACCCCAAGTTTTTTAGCAGACTCCTACCACCTAGAATTGTCAACATTATTTCACCAGCTCAGGGAGTTACCAGTGAAACCACATATATGAAACACACAAACTAGGCTAAGACCTTTCGCTGCTTCTACCTGAAGAAGTATCTAGGAGCAAAGTCATAGAGAGAAAGACTTGACTCCTGGGCACAAACACATGAAGTACAAACCCAATCTAATAGTCAGTCACCGCAAGCACCTTCAGCCAGTTTTCCACCACCAAACCCAATTTCTGCTCACCCAGTAGTGGATCCCAGAAATCCATAGAAATAGGCGAATCTAGAAGATACCTGAATGACAGGAGACTCAGGCACCCTCTTAATCTCAGATAACAGCCAGGAAGAGAACTAACTATTAGCATAAAAGAGGGCTCCAAGATCGACCTAATTAACATGTAGAATTCACTCAAACCTTTGAAAAAAGTGGGAAACCATGCAAAGGGAGGGGAACTTCACAATTTGAGTCAGTGTGAGGAATATCAGCTGTGAATTAGACACCCATCCCAGACTAGCCAAGTCCAGAGAAACCCATTAGACTACAAGAGATCATACCACAAACCACAAACCACCAAACTAACATTGCATAATGGCAATCCCGAAACTCAACCGATGCCATAAAACGATTACCTTCTCCTGCTCGCAATCCCGAAGAGACAAAATGAAACATCACACGCAGCCTCGATAAATTCCCCATACAACAAACGTAATGGGAGGGCAGGGTGATTTCCCTCCTTACCATCTGTCAGATGTTCTCCTTTATGGCACAATCATCTGACTTACCTTGATGTTCGTCACCCCCATCAAGGAACCCTCTTCAGAGGAAATTGTTTTATAGAACTCCCCAAGATGGGCATTTTGAGAGTTGAAAGGCCAGTCTTGAATAAATTCCTAACTTTGGTTATCGTTGCCCCAATTGACTAGCTTATCGGTCGCATGATTCCCTTGTCATCTCACGTGTTCCGTAAATACATAGTCAAAGGAAGAACTATGAGAGTGGATATGCTCACCAATAAGATCAAGCCTCCATATTTTGATCACCTTGTTTGGAGGTGACCTGTTAATAAGCTTCTGTGACATAGAAATTGTGATTTAGGAGTCCCCAGAGACTTGCAAATTAGTCAAGCCCATCTTAGTGGGAATTTGAAGCCCTATATCAAGCACTAGGAATTCGATGACATTATTGGTAGAAATGTTGCATGAAGCCACAAAAATTTTCACAGCCTTCCCCTTATCATTGTGAATTAATCCACCAATGCCTATTGGACCAAGGTTTCCTTTGGATGTGCCGTCAAAGTTTAAATTGAAAAACCCAAGCGAAGGGCGAAGAAAAGAGTCAAAAGAGCTTCCCGTTGTGGAGAGTGGGCGAACGGTCCTTGGGACAAGAGAATCTGAGCTTAGAGCCAAGATCTTCAAAGTGTCCCTCTCCCTACCTTCAACTTTCCAATCCTCCTCTGACCACTGAGAAATAGAGATAGATTCTTTGATATTTCTCTTTATTACTTCCCAAACTTGATCGTCCCTGATGACCTCTGAGTGGAACACTACTATGTTTCTGGCTTTCCAAATATTCCAAAGGAAGAAACCCTATGGAAGACATCATTCTCTATTCACAATGGGATTCTTAAAGATTGTCCAATGCAAAAATTCCAGTGATTCTCTTAGGCTATTATTATACCAATCTACAGCCCAAAAATGTGTCGCAATTCTCCCCCAAAGAATCATTGCCACAGGACAAAAATTAAGAAGATGGTTCATTGTTTCCTCCACGTTGGAACAAAGAGGAAATCAAGATGGACCACATAACCCCTTTTTCTGAATCTTATCCCAAGTAAGAAGTTTTCCATGCCCAATCAGCCAGAGGAAGAATGATACTTTTGGTTAGAGCCTTGAATACCATATTCTTTTCCATAAAGGATCTGGGGTCGGATCTGCTGAAGAAGAAAGAATAGAATAATATTCCTTGAGAGAAAGCATGCCCATCGACAGGTGACCCCATCTGAGTTTATATGGATCCCCATTGTTTAATATAGGTCGTTGTTGGAGGATCAAGAACAAGGCCTCCTAAGCCAAGGGGGGATCATGATCCGACCATTGTGTTGGAACCTTCCAAACTCTCCATTTTGATGACTTGTTGTTATCTCGCTAGAAGTATCTAACCCACACAACTCCTAATTGAGATGTGAATGTATAGATATCCTTAAATTTCTCGTCATGACTATGTTTGGGGTGTTACATCCAAGCCTCCTCCCAAAATCTGGCCTCACATCCATTCCTAACATCCCAGAAGCCATGATCTTGTACGATATCATGATTCGCTTTAGCCATAATCCAGATAGAGGAACCATTCGACAGATGTTGATGATCAACTAAAGGGTCAAGTTGAAAAAGGAGCCATATTTGAATGACTAGAGGGTCTTCCATATTTCTTGTCCACCCTGCATCCACCGCCACCAAATTTTTGCACCTAGAACTATTGATAAGAGCTTTGGATCTTTCAGCCCAAGACCACCATGGATCTTTGGTCTGCATAATTTATCCTAGGCCACCAGTTCCCACTTCCTATTGATATGTGCTTCTGACCAAAGAAATCATCGAAATTTAGTGGTAATGACCTTATAGATACTTTAGGAGGCTAGTAGGGTTGAAAGCTAATAGACTAGGATAAATTTCATAACTGATTTTAAGAGAATTAGTTAGGTTGCGGAATTCAAAACCCTAAAGAACCAGCTAGATAACTTACGATCAATCTGGATCAATAACTCTTTCGAGAAAGTCATTCTAAGGGAGTTAGAGACCAAGGTGATTCCCAGATAACTGCTTGGGAGCGAACCAATATGAAAACCAATGGTATGAGCCAAATGACTTTGAACCCTAGGGTGTGTGTTGAAAAAGAAAATCTCTGATTTTTCCCATTAATGAGTGTGTTCGAAGCCTATTGGAACTCCTTGAGGATGAAACTGAGTTTCTTATCATCTTTTAAAGTTGGATTCCCATACAACATGTTGTCATCAACAAATTTCTAGTGCATTATAGGAGGAGCCTCCAGAGAAAGCCTCAAACCCTGGATATGTCTGGACTCAGATGAAAATTTGATAAGGCGACCCAGGCCCTCAGCTGCAATAATGAAAATAAAAGGTAGAGGGGATCCCCTTTTATCAAGCCCCTAGACCTTGAAAAGTGAAAGATGGCAAACCATTAACGATGATGGAGTAGAATGGAGCCTCAATCAAATATTTTACCCAAGTGATCCATGAATGAGAGAATCCAAAAGCATCATCAAGAACAGAGAGGAGATAGTTCCAATTCAAATGATCATAAGATTTAGATAAGTCAAGTTTGATAAGCATACTTGGGGATCTGGACGAAGTCATATAATGGGCTACCTCATGAGCCACCAGGATACCATCCATAATCTGCAAGCCTTCCATGAAACCTAATTTCTCTAGTCTGATGGTAGTTTTCATTAAGGATTTAAGACGTCGGACTAGAATTCATAAAATTATTTTATATATGACATTGCAAAGAGAAATTGGCCTGAAACTATTCGGGTCCATCTCAACACCTTTCTTTGGGATGAGCGTGAGGAATGTGGCATTAAGACCTAACTAGATTCTTTGGGTACGACATGATTCCTCAACCAATTCATGGATTTTGGGCCGAGAAAATGCCATCCAACTTTAAATAAATCTAAGGTGAAACCATCAGGACCCAGAGCTTTGTTTGAGGAAAGTGCACAAACGAGACTTCTGCATAGGAAATTTCCCTCATGAGGGCCTCACTCTGATCTACAGAAATTAATTGAGGAATACATTGTCAGACTCTGGAGATGGCCTCACTTTGATATACCCTTGATTCTGTGAATAGGGTCTGGAAATGGGAGATCATCTCCTCTGAAATCTCCTCATGTTGAACAAGTTGTTGACCTCTCGATCCATTGAGGGAGAAGATCTGATTAAACTGTCGATGTTTTATCATAGTTATATGAAATAATCTTGTGTTCCACTCCTTCTTTAAGCCACTAGACCCTCGATTTTTTCCTCCATAGGATTTCCTCCTATTTTATCCTTTTCTCCTGATTGTTTAGGACCTAACCCTCCTGTGATGCAAGAGTTTCCATTCGACCTTGTAAGATGAACCGTTGCCAGATTGACCGCATTACCTCCTCTAGGCGTCACTTCTCTTTTTGGATATTTCCGAAATCAAAATGATTCCAATCTTGTATCATTTTCTTAAGTTCTTTCAATTTCAACTGGAAAGTTTCCACGTGGCTCCACCACACTACCATGATGTCCTTCCACCATTCCTCTAACTTTGCAATGAAATCATGCCTCTCAATCCAGAAATATTCAAAGCGGAAAGGTTTGTTCCTTAGAGCCATTCTCAAGTCGATTTCCAGGCAGATAAGCCAACGATCTGATCCCATGCATGGAAGAATCAAGGCTTGAAAATACAGATCTTGGTGGTGGATATCATCCAAAATAAGTAAAATATCCAGACGAGAAGCAATCTGGTGCTTTCCCCCTCATAAAATTTAGTTATTTTTAATAATTTTTTAAAAAATAAATAAATAAATAAAATATATATAGATATATATATATATATATTAATTCCTAAAACTATTAATATAAATAATTACAAAATATTGATTAGTATAAATAATTATTAAGTCTTTATAAAGAGATAAAAGATTAAATTTACATTAATGAACTTGGGTTGTATAATACACTGATCATTAAAGACAACTTCAAAGAAGGTAATTAAATTACTCATTTGTCTATTTCAAACATTTTTATCTTCTAAAAACATAATTAATTACAACTATTAATATAAATAATTACAAAATTTTGAGATTAATATAAATAATTATTAAATATTTTCATGATGATGATGATTAACATCCACTAAGACCAATATGATCTATCATACCTTAAGAAAGTAAGAGATTAATTGAAACTCTTTCATATTTTATTTCTATGATAAAAAAGAAGGGAAAGAAGCATTCCTAGATTACTATAGTTTTGCTGACTTAACAAGTCAAGAAGGTTGGTAGTGTGACAAAGCTTTTGGAAATGAGAATGGATGTGAGTGAGAGTGAGGTTATCCAAAATAAAGTGTTTTGCATTTTCAACCCTCTTCACATCGCAATGGTGATAAACACTTTTGTCCTAAGATGTTTTGGGAATTGACGACACTCGATTTCACTTTGAATCTCATGAGAATCAGTTCTTATCTTCACAATGTTCATTTTCTTCTTAGCACTAGTCAAAACAAAAATATAATTCTGGTTAGAAATATTGGGGTTGATCATTTCCTTATAATACCTTAGGTTCAGTTGACGGTTTTGGACTCATCAACTTTCATGGAATCTCTCCGGTATGAAGTCCGAACTAGACCTCACACCGTTTGAAGTAGGAGTCCTAGCAGTGGGTGGTAGTGTAATTCCTTGACCACGATAGCATGCATAGATAAGTATGATAACTTTGGGTGAGAGAAAGTGTGTGACCTTGCAGAGAGTCAAGTGCGATGCATGGGGGTTCTAACACACGGAGGGGAAAGGAAGTGTGCCCCTTAAAAGCCTGTAATAGTATGCAACTTGAAAGGAAAACATGAGATGAATGACATCGCAAGCTAAAATGTGGAATAGTCCACAAGTTAAAGTGATGGGTTAGTCCAACGACACGCATCTAACAAGATTCATACAATTGGATACAAAATAGTTCATAATCAAATGCACAATTTAAACAACATACATTTCTAAAGAAACCATTATAGTCCAACTACAATAACAACATATGCATGAAAGCATGTTGGCACTGATATTATTATTATAAGTGAAAGTTCTATCCACACATACACCATTGACGACCACTAGCCCCAATAGTGGAACATTATAGTCAAGAACACCTGCAACTCCAAAGAAGTATAATCGCTCTACATTGTGGGGAAGCCAAGGCTCGTCACAATACTCCCAAAAGTTTTCTAAGCCTAAGCCTAGCCAAAAGATTGGCTCCCAGAATCTCATTCTATGATTTATGAGGTTTTATTTATAACAAAGGGTGGGGTGACCCTTGACATTCCCATTTGTGACTCTTTGACTTTCCTCACAACTCTTCAACTTATTTACAAATAACTCATTAGACAACATTATGACCTTTCACATTCCACTAATGACACTTGGAATTTCACTTACAACATATTTAAAAATAATATTACATTTTCCAGATGTACCCATGTGAGACAAAATAGGCTAGAGACAACATAACAAGACAAAACACTATGAATCCAAATTTTGGGGAAAGACCAACTCAAAAACCTCCACTTCATGCTTCTTGATCATACTATTGCCAAGCTTGGTATTGTGTGATGATTTCCCCAAACTACCTGATGGTGTCATTATGATAGTGGACACTTGCCTCCATATCATTTGGATATATGGTCTTGGAACCCGTGTTCAACTCGTTCTGAAGCATGTGCAACATGGTGTTGACCATGACAGGACCACTAATGTACTTCTACATGTTATGTGTGCTTAACTCCAAGTATTTCCTAGTGACCTCTCGTCTTAGCTGCTCCATGTACTCATTAATCTCTATCCAAACTTGGTTCCTTGGTTTAGCCTCAGTGAGGGAACCAAATGATGGGATCATATGTGTTCTCACCATGACATCCAAACTATTGTACAACTGTGCATATGAGGCATGTATCTTGTTGATCAATGGGACGAGCTACTCATAGTTCTAGATCAACAATCAGACTTTTGTTTTCTCCAGCTCTGCCTATGGCTTCATCTTCTTGGCTAAGAGAAGCGGGGGCCCCTTGTACCACATTTTCCACTTTTACACATGGGTGATGGCACCATGTATGTTCTTGAGAGTTAGAAAAAAATATTTTCTCTGTTGTTGTAAGCCATGCACACGAACAAATTCTTTATGCACGATGAAAAATCCATCATAGAGATTTTGCATGGTACTCGCAAGTGTTGATACTTTAGCGAGTATCACTTTCCTCATCTCCTCCATTACGAAAAACTACACTCTGCTTTCTTAGTTGTTCTACTTCTTGCCTGGTAGTGTGAAAGTTATTTTCCAGTTGTTCATTCTCGACCAACATGAACTTAATATTTGAGCTTTTTCCCCTACATAGGCCAAGATGGCATCGACAATGGAAACTCGATTCTTTCTTGTGTATGAAATTATCACCCTTTCCTTCATGAATGCAGGTGATGCGTGATCATCCAGAAAGTTCTTCCTCCATGCATGTACAATCCTCTTCTTCAACTCATCAAATGATAGATTGTACACATCCATGGCTATATCGTCATCAAGGAGAATAGCCTCTCCTTTCTCACTCGGGACTGGTTCTGACACTAGAGGTGGTGGAGACTAAGATATGACCTTGAGCACTCTCAGCATAAGGTCAGTATCTTCATTTTGTGGCTCCTGTTCCAACTCCATGTCAGTCACTTCAATCAATTTATCAATTTGCCAAGAAATCTCCCAATCCTGCATCTGTTCACCGTCTTCCTCAGTTGTTAGTTGTTCCAACTCCTCAACCTGTATGGGCATGGTTTGCTTCGTCATTGTGCCTTTCCTTTCTTCTTTCTCATGTTTATGCTTCTCTTATCTTTCTCTCCTCCTCAGCTCCTACTCTTCCTTCAACTTCTTTTCCATCTCCTAGAAATGTAGTTTTGCTTCCTACAACCTTTTCTTTTCTCTCTTCATTTGCTCTGTTCCCCTTATCTGTTGATCCCTCTTTTCTTCCGCTGCCAAAGCTTATTTCTATAAGAGAGGCTATGCCTTCACCTTGTATCTTTTCTTTATCTCTGGATCCTTCACAACCTTCCTCTTTCCCTTGTCCTGCACTGGGTTGCTGCTCACTATTGCTTTTGTTATTCCTTCCTATGTTGTTGTTGCCTATAGAGTAGCGTTCCAAGTTGTTTCTATACTGAATCTATCATGGAGTTTGGAGGCATTGTAGCAGTACCTCAAAGGTTCCTCCTCATGCCAATGAAATGTCCCTTGGATCAAGAATAGCACACCTTGACACAGTGGTTCTTACAAATATTGTGGGAATCATATAGATTGAAGTCTTTGGTTCCGAACTCGAATTTCAATATCTCCTTAGCTTTGAAATATGCATCCTTCAAGCTCTTAATCTCGCACAATCCAATCCGCAAAGGAAGAGTGAGCCATGGCACTTACTTCTTCCAAAGCAGTCCTATTGATAGCCCTATGGAGAGGTGATATGAGACCTATTCCATGACCAAATTATCAGTGGCATACCTTGGTATAACATGCAGAGGTTTCTCTCTACCAAACACTTTAATGAAGGTGCCACCGGGTGAGGCATACCGATCTGCAATGTTTAGTATCACATCCATTTCTTCTCGGAACATGCAAGGTGGATCCTGCTCAAAGGTAAGCTTGAATAATGGGATGATGAAATGACCAGTTAGCCTTTCCATTACTCCTCAGTAGTTGCAGTCGGAAATCAACTTGCAATAAATGTTGACGATAGTCTCTTTAGGTGTCCATGTCCATCTCATGCCAAGAAACTGTTGTTGGGAAAAGATCGTATCCAATAAGTGTATGGACATGTAAAATCTCGCTTTCTCATCCTTGGGTGGATTCTGAGCCTTAGCCTTCCATCACTCACCAACTGGTCTAATAAGACTACCCAACCTTCAAGAAAGGTTTCTCTTTTCTCATGACCATATATTCTACAAGAAAAGAGGATCAAGAATTGATAAGCCTTCTTGAGAGACTTTGTCTTGTAAACATGATTGGTGTCTTCCTGAACCTTGACATCTCTTTCACCCATCACTTGACTATATCCCTCGTGTTCACATGGCTATGGGTGGCATAGAAAAATGTGCCCATGAGCTTCAATGAGTGGGGTAGATGATACATCTGTTGAAATTTCTCCGCCCTGAAGGTGGCAAGCTCTATTATGTTGGCACTACTCAATGTCATAGTCTATGGATATGTATGTGAGACAATCCATCTGATAATGTCCGCACATGAGAAGGCAGGGTACCTTCATGCAACCTTGTACAAGTATGACCATTGGATACTGATATATACCTATCGGTCCTCTAAGTCTTCCTTGAAGTCCCCTGTAAAAGTATCTTTGATTTTCTTCCATGTTAAATTTGTGAACTTCTCAACGAACAACTAAGTGTATGCATAAACTGGTAGATCAACAGATATCTGCTCAAGTTCTTCCCAAGTATAGCTCTCAGTAGTTTCCTTTGATGTAGCTCTCTTGGAGGCCATGTTCACTGTAACTGTTTGAGAGGTGCTAAAAAATTGTTCTACCTGTGGGACAAGGAGGAAACTCATGGCAATAAAATGTTAGCTAAAAAACCAAAGCAACTTCAAGAGAATATCAAGAAACAAACCGGGCTCAAGATGGGAAGGACTGTGCAATTCTGGTTGGTAAGGGTCACAGGCTGAATGTACATTAATAGTCCTCGACCGTAACTGTAGGTTGAACCAGAACTGAACAAACTGCAATTTGTACAATAATTGGAGAAGCCACACTTGAAATAAAAGGACCAAAACTAGGCATATCACCCGATGACCAAATGGGATTATGGTAAAGTAAAGACGCACTTGGAGTTCCTGAAACCAATTGAGCCAAAGAAGTGTAACCAAGTGGAAACAAAGGTTCATTGCTTTTAGGTGGTGGTGGAGGTGGTATACTTCCCACATATGGAAAGCCCTCAGGTGGAAAGTTATATTTAGATCCATTGTCAACACCAGAAGTATGAGTTGCTGAAACTTTTGGAGGAGTATCTCATGGAGAGGTTGGAATCTCACCTTCTGAAGCCATAAGTGGAAACAATTGGCTAGGAGGAATCCGCGATGTACTAGGAGAATGTTCCAAAGGTACATTGGGGTTATCAAATAGACCATATGTCCATTGAGAAGATAAGACCAATGGATCAAAAAGTAGATTCGGAGAGAATAACAGATACCTCTATGTCTCCTCAGGTGTTTCTAGATCAGATTCTTGAGATGATGACTCTCTAAGTGGAGGATGAGAAGCAAGGGGTTGAATACTTGGGATAATTCCAAGTTCAAAACCTCGAGCTTCAAGTGACTGTGGAATCTCAGGATGGACTCCTTGTGGTGACCCTTCAATGTCAGATTGTGAAGGGGATATGTATGGTGAACTTGGTGGTTCAGCCACGATGATCTTCTCTACAAAACAAAAGGATAAGAGGTGATTTATTTGAGCTTAAATTAAAATTTACCATTAATTAGGCATGATGAGTCCAAGGAGAATTACATAGGTAAGTCATGTTATCATGGGCAATTGATTTTAGAACTTAAAACAAGAAATAAATAAAAAAGGGTAAAATTGGGCAATAGGGTTTACTAATTATCTGTGAACTGCTATATACACTTAGCCAAAACCAAGGACTTAACGTATGGTGACTGATCTCCCCGAATGTTTTTTTTTGGTGTATCACATTTACAACGCGACTTACTCAATTACATGTGGCTAAAGGATAGCAACCTAATGGGGTATCCCAATATATACGTGATGGTACGGGGAGCACAAGTCTGTGTTAGCGTTTTCTAATGCATAACTGTTTGATGAGAGAATTCCCATATACTTGCCATCCTAGAGTGCCTCCAATATACCTGAGAGTACTAGAGAACATCCTATATCCTTCCATACATGGAACGAGATTTCACCCCTAGGATACAATGCAGGTAGTTAGCGACAACTTCTAGGTTTATAGACATCAGAACATGTCTCTAGCCTAGACCTCTAAATGTTTGTGTTAATGACAAATGATCTTTATGTTTATTCAGTAAATTTTAATGTTGATCTTGAATTAAGTTTCATTTTTTTGGCTCAAATGATGTCACCTTAATCTTGAAATACAACTAAATGAGAAAATGAAACTTTTCACTTTGATGAATGTTATACTAACAAGGGAAGATAATTCAATCAATCAATGCATCAAAGAACATGCCTCCACTAACTTTTCATTCCCAAATTCAATATGAAAAAGCAATAAATTTAACTTCACTTTCACTATCCAATATGCAATCTATTGAAAGCAAAAATGACTTTTACTTCGCTAAGATGCACTTTATGTAAACGATGTTCTCTTTGATTTTTCAATGCTCAAATGTAATTAAGTTTCAATTAAAGCAAAAAAATGAGACTTTGATTTCAAAATGATCCTAATACAAACGATGCATCAATCAAAGCAACACCAACTCAAATGCAAAATCACTTAATGAAAACGTCTTTCACTTTTCTCCTTTTGAAGACATAAACAAATGCACTCGTTTCAATTTGTAAACCAAGCATGTAATCTATGCTTGGAAACTAACAAAGATGAATCTCAAATGCAAGATGACCTAATACAATTTGAAAAGAAGCTTTGTAAAAGACGAACCGAAACTAATGCAAACCAATGTTTTGAATGATTTTAACAAATAACCAGATCTAACTAATCAACAAACCATGAACTCAGTGACACTTACAAGTGGCAAGTGACAATTAAATGACCTATAAACCCTAAAATCAATCCAATTTCACTCAAACACTTGGAAGCTCAAAAAGACAAGAATTTGCTAGTCAAATCAGAAATTAGACAAGACATCAAATATAAATCCAACCACACAGGACAAAGAAAAGACCTCAGGGGCTCAAACACACTAGATATTGATAGAGAAACCCTAAAAATTTTCCAATATCTAAGATTAGCATGACTGTTAAGGCTAAACTCGTGCTGAATAGGGGATTAGTGTGACTATTTTAAATAAAAACGCACTGGAAACGCGACTCTCAAAGCAAAAAACGTACTGGGCGAGGAATGAAGAAATAAATAAAAAAGATTTCAACAAACACTCCATACTCAACACTCTTAGGTAGTAACTAGTCACTGTGCAGACTTATACATACTCAAACTAACTGAGAAATCAATGGTCAATCAAACTGATCAAAATATCAGATCGAGAAAGTGATTGAAAAGGCTATAGCTTTCCCAAAAAAATCACTATTTTGTTGTGAAGGTAAATCCCTTCTACGGACAAAGGGAATCTCTCTAGTCCAATGAGTGGGTCTAGCAAAAAACTAAATAAACCGACATACCATTTCCTAGCTTATGTTTAACAAATGCAGAGAAAGGGTGACCTACCTCGTTCTAATGCTAATCACTCAATCCTTTTGGATATGACTTTGATTATTTTTCTCCATACCTCGTTCCTTACTTTTTCTTCACGTCCAAGTACCTACAAGCAAGATAAAAGAAAAATAGAAAGTACAAGAGCATATATGGCATATATCAAACGTAAACTACTTAATGGATCAAGGAGAATTAAGCTAAAAGCATAAACATTTACACAATTATGGAAAGTGAACATCATATGTATATTTTATTAAGCTAAAAAGGGAACCGTACAACCTATGCCTTGATGTTGGAGACCTACTTTTGGTAGATTTCCAAGTCCAAGAAAAGACCCCTCAAGCACTCCTTATCCAGGTTAGAATGTGCAACATTTAGGCATAATCTTAGTATAGGAGTGCAACAATCGAGATCATCATGGATTCGAGCTAGAAGAACGAGATTCAACATTTTTGGATTTTAGAAAGTATACTCAAAAGAGATTTGAACTAATAACCTATTACGTAGAGTGCCTTAATAATGAACCCATTATGTCGAAACACTATATATATATATATATATATATATATATTATATATATATATATATATATATATATATATATATATATAATATATATATATATATATATATATATATATATATATATATATAGTTTGTTTCATTAAAATTTTATTACATCATTAAAAAGTAAAAATTAAAACTATATGATAAGAATGTTTGAAATAGAAAAAGGAGTGATTTAATAAGCTTCTTTTAAGTCCCACCCAAGGTTCCCATGGTCGTGGTGAGCATCCTATAGGCTCGCCTAAGTCTTGTTAACCCTACACACCAGATAGTAATCCCCGTGTTCGTAAATCATCCTCCCGCATAATTAATGAAGTTGCCTCTGTGTATCATGAGGGAAATTCTGCCTAGGTCTACCATCTAATTGCAGAATGGGAAGTTGAGCTTAACCAACAAGCTGGTATTATGGATATCGATTTGGATGATTGGCAGACTCTTATGCCTAACCCTGGACACTCGTGGGGAAGACCTTCCCAATACAAACAAAATGTCCATTTGTACTAGATGATGAAGAACCTCCTGGTTAAAGCTTTGGAGCATATCCCTTCTAGCTCGCCCTCGTCTTCTTAGAGATTCCTGGATTATAGTAAGGATTTCCAACAGATTCAATTTCAACTCCAAGGTCGCCTTAGTCGCATTGAACAACATATCATGTGCATCCCACAAACTGAGCTCCCAAATTCAAGTGCAAAGGATCCTAATCCTGTTGATTCAGCTGATGATTATTAGTTTGATGTTTTACTTCTAGTTTTAACTTTTGTTGTATGCACCAATTTCAAACTTTCCATGTTTATGTTTATAGTTATCTAGAATCTAGGAAGTATAAGGATACTCAAACTTATTTAGCTTGGATTGAAAGACTCATAATATTTTGTTTTTGGATGGCTTATCATGTCGTTAGGTGGCCAAGAGACCTGGCTTCCCTTTGGGCAAGTTAAATCCACCTAACAATTCAATATATGGTTGTAACCTGCCTGTTTTGAAAGATAATGAATAGAAAGGTCTTCCCAATATTACAAAAAAAATAACAACAATAATAATAACTTGAAAATCCCCATGTTTTTTAAATAAAAGACAATTGTGAGCTTGAGTTGTAAATGACAACTTCAATGAAATATTATGAATTCAAGTGGTCATATTTTATTATTATTATTGCTTGGGGTTGTATATGGCAACTTAAAGGAAATATTATCAATTCAAGTAGTCATATTTCATTATTGTCGTTGCATGTGATAATTTTTCACTATCAAATGACATTGTCGTTGGAAATAACACTGAGAGGGGGGGTGAACCAGTATTGTCAGATCAATAATTTTTCTTTTTTCATAATCAGATTTATATACGCTACTTCAGAGAGGGGAACTAGCATGTACACACAACTATCTTTATGGCAACCAACGTTTATGCAGTAAAATTATGATTTAGTTAATTCATCATATGTTGATATTTAATTAGTGCATCGATACTTAATCAATCAGTAAACAATAACGATGTGCAGTATAAACATAATAAACCATTACACATAAGCAACACCTATGAACACCAAGATTTAAGGTGGAAACCCTATGTGGGTGCAAACCGCCAACTGCTGTCGTCTCTGTCTTCTTTTAATAATACAAAAATTTGTTTACAATCTTGTATTGGTGCAGACTCATACCAGTACGCAAGCTTCTACCTGTAGAAGGTTACAACCTTCTCTTGTTCTCCAACTTCTACTGGAAGGGAGCTACAACCCCTAGCTCTTGTACTAGCCAATATATTTACTAGTACGTAGGTGCCAGCCTACAGAAAACTCCACTCTTCCACCAGGGACTGTGTTTCTTGAATTTTCAGACTGGATGCTCCTAGCACATATCAAGACATATGAAGACCTCGACTCATCAAGAACCCATCAGAAATTTAGAAACTCAAACTTCATCAACCAACATGCAGTTAATCTGAAACAATTAGATCACTGTCATCATAACACTGTGCTGAACCCAGAAACCTGTATCAACATTCAGAACCAACTGAAACCTCAAAATTTCATGTGTTAGAATGTATACGCTACTTCATGAATAAAACCTGCATGTATATGCTACTTCCTTCAGCCCAACCTGCATATACCTCTAAAGATTCTGAATCATAAAATATCTGAATCAGAAACTGTACCAACCAACAGTGTACTGAACATCTACTGTCAAATTACAGAACTTTACACAGGCAGGCAACAAAAAACACTTCTTCTCACTTATACAATCAATCAAATATCAACCTCCTTATGCATTCAGATTTACATTCAGATCTAAGAAGACTTCATTGACGGACAATAGTAAAATAGCAGCAACAATAAATCATCAATAATGATTTGATAGATCAGTCATATCTGAACATCAAGCCTTTCTTTTGTATACGCTACTGAAAGTACAGAATCTGCGTGTATACGCTCTTTTTCCGAGATGAACCTGCATATAGATCTGCAAATGTTGACTCAGAACTTTGCTGCAATTCCAAACTTCAGACAAACCAGCAAAACATCAGATCTAGCCTCAACCAATATCAGATCATTCAAGAATAAGTCATTTCAGGTCTCATGATCCTGATCCAATATTGAACTCAAGGTGCACATAAATATTTTAGATCTAGTCCCAAACATAACCCTGCAACATAAAATATTATTCAGATAGAAGTATTCCTATGAATCTTATTCACTTGCACATCTGACCTTATGATCCTCTCTTTTTTATATAGTTTTTGGCCTTTCTCAATACTATGGACCGAATTCACTTAGGACCAATACCTTGGATCAAATACCACGGACCGAATACCTCAGACTAAATACCTAGGGTTGTTATCATGGGCCAAAGATACCTTGGACCAAATACCTCAGACCAAACCATGGTTTTCAACATGTACACGCTTTTCCTTCTATGGGAGTGCATGTTTACGTTATATGCTATTTCTGTTCTGAGTACCTGCATGGATACGCTGCTTGGACTAAGTGAACCTGCATGTATCTCTTAAACTGCTCTTACATCATCTTCTTCCTTCAACTTCTTTATTATGATCAATAGACCTTAGTTCCATCTTCCTGATCCTCTGTACCACTGCCCTATTGCCTCTGAATATTCTTGTTAGCCTCTTATCAAAGCCGAGTTGACCTGTAGAGTTGCCATCAAAGACAATACTTGTATCATAATTCCAACAATCTCCCCCTTTGGACTTGATGGCAACCATGATGGTGTTGACTACTGCAAGCTGTAAAGACTATTCGAGATGTTGAAAATGCAACAAGATGATGGAGCTTAGTGAAAAGAAGTCGCCTTCACTAAGTGGGCCCGTAGGCTATTTTTGGCGCAAAGTCTATTTTTAGACTATGTCTATTTTTAGACATATGGATCATGGTCTATGAGTTGCAGGATGCTATTTATGGATGATTGGTCATGTTGGTAAAAATAGATGGACCTCTATTTTTAGACATATGGGCGGAGTCTATTTGAGACTACCAGTAAAAAAATAGAACAGTCGAATATTATTAGCTCTTAATAATATTTGGACTATAAACATTATCTTATCCTCTTGTAGCACTTTAGTTCAAGCTACGGATGTGGCACATGCAACTGCCAGAAGGAAATACGCTTTTCCTATGGGTTAGTTGAGCTATTGCATGATGGAATTCAGTTAGAACTCAAGTGATTGAGTTTGGTGGAGTTGATTGAGGAGTTGATGGAGTTGTGTTCAGTTTGACTTAGTTGAACTAGTTGTATTTAGTCTAACTGCCAAATACCCTATTGATGGGTGATGTGAATTAATTATTAATTAATTCACTAATTATTAACTCATAAATCAACTAAAGAATACATCAGTTAACTTAGTGCATGGATAGTTTAGTGGAGACAAGTGTTAGAGGTGGGTGAAAGGGTGAGACTACTATCAGTTGTGACTATAGCTGTGCATGAGATTTGCACAATCATTGATTGAGATTGCCAATGAGGATTGCGCAATACAAGCCAAGGGAATTTGAACTTGGATCTGATCCATTCTCAACTTGGATTGCGCAGTAGAGGCAGGCAAACAGTGGAGGAGATTTGAACCCGTGACTTGTTCAGATATGAGCTAGTTTTGTGTGTAGCATGTGGAGATAGTACTGAGTAATTGTGAGGAGTATTGTACTATGTATTGTTACATGTTCTCTATCATTATAATATACAAATAGTCGGGGGTTTTCAACTGTATGCTTTCCCCATTACATATTGTGTTGATATGTGTGATTGATGTTTCAATGTGCGCATGCGATTGTCTTTTTAATTCCGCAAATTGATGATCAATGGTAGAGGAGGTTATGTATTATGCATGCATTCCACAAATAGTGTATAATCAGGATAATCTCTGTGAATAAGTGTTATATTATTCAAATTTCTACATGGTATCAGAGCGAAGTTGATCATCAGATCTATTATTCAGAAAGTGATTACATTTTATTTCTTCAGGCAGAGTCTGTAATCGGGCCAGGTAGCCTCTGGATTCATCCTTCTTTTGGAAGGTGAGATATCTGGTAAATGCCCATACAATCAATCTCTGTACGAGAAATACTTTGTTCTCACGAATTTTAGATCAGAAGCGGTTGAGTTTTGAGCTGGTGGAATTCGAATTTGCAGCAGTGTTTTCTTGGTGTCGAAGTTGAAATGTCTTTCAACGGATTGCGATTGGAGTATGCCCTTGAAGGCAGCTCGAATTATATTGCATGGAAAGACAGGATGGAGGCGGTGTTAGATGACAATGGGTTGAAGGAGTTCATAGATGCTGAGGTCCCAAAGCCTACTGATGCTACTCAAGTTGAGGCTTGGCAAAAGAAGACAGCAAAGTGTCGAAGGATTCTGTTGGAGGGCGTGAAGGATCACATTGTATCCAGCCTGCATGGAAAGGCTTCTCCATACTTGATGTGGAAAGCGTTGACAGATTTATTCCAAAGAAAGAGCGACCAGAGGAAGTTGGCACTCAAGGATAAACTTAGAAACATTAAGTGTGAGAAAGGAGACAGTATTCCCAAGTATCTCACGAAGTTCACCCAATGCCAGGATGAGCTGGGAAGTGTGGGGGTGATTGTTAATGATGAGGACTTGGTGAGCTTGGATATCCTTGGTCTTCCGAAGAGTTGGCATTCCTATCAGGACTCTGTCAATGGTCGGGAAAAATTGCCAGGATGGGAGAGACTTTGGTCTGATCTTGTGCAAGAGGAGATCAGGCGGAATACCAGGGACAGATCTTCATCAAAGGCATCAGATGAATAAAATTGCGCTTTGGATGCCAAAGCAAAGAAGGGGAAGAACAAGAAAGCTTCTCATTCTAGTGCGAAAGGCAAGAAGCAGGACATGTCCAAGGTGAAGTGCTTTCACTGTCACCAGCACGGACATTATGCCACAAATTGTCCGCAGAAAAAGAAAAATAAGCAAGCTGCTGGATCTGCAGCGGGAGAGGCCTTAGCCTCGCAGTTTGAGCTGGATTTTTCGCTAATCGCATGCTTGGTATCAAGTGTGATGGGATCGGTATTTTTCTTGTGGTGCGTCTTTTCACATGACAGGAGATCGATATTTGTTTTCTGATTTGGATGAGAAAGATCTTGGAGTGCACACCGAGATGGGCGATGATGGTAGATACAGTGTGACCGGTATCGGTACCATTTCCTTTGAGAGGGAGTCTGGTAAACCCTTCGTATTGAAGGAAGTGATGCATGTTCCAGGATTGAAGAAGAATCTTATCTCTGTGGCGATGTTAGAAGACAAGGGATATGATGTTGTCTTCAGCGAGGGAAAGGATTTCCTGCGCAGTAAGACAACTGGAGAAACTCGAAAGATAGGGGTTCGAGTCAAGAACCTTTATCAATTGCATGTAGATGGCTACGCAGCAATGGCATGCAAGGTAGAAGGATTGGTGAGCCGAGATGATGGTGAGATGTGGCACCAGAGATTGGGCCACCTTCACCATGGAGCCTTGAAGATACTGCAACAGATTTCTATTGGGCTTCCTAAAGGCACTCTTGTGCAATCAGATCAGTGCAAGGGGTGTAATTTGGGAAAATTTGTGAAAGCCACCTTTCACGAGAAGGATAGTCGCGCCATGACGATCCTTGAGAGAATTCACACAGACGTCTGTGGACCTTTCTCAAGAGCTTCGACGTCAAAGCACAAGTACTATGTGATCTTTGTTGATGATTTCTCTCGAAAGTGTTAGATCTTCTTCATGCAGAAGAAGAGCGAGACAGACTCAAAGTTCTGTGAGTTCAAAGCACTGGTCGAGAAGGAATCGGGGAAGAAGGTGAAGGCTCTTAGGAGTGACAATGGTGGTGAATTCATGTCTGGCGAGTTCAAGGACTTCTACAGCGCAGAAGGGATTCGAAGAGAGCTCATAGCTCCCCATAACCCACAGCAGAACGGGGTTGCTGAGCGGAAGAACATAACGATTATGGGTGTTGCACGGGCGATGTTGCATGATCAGGGCCTACCCCTTCACTTGTGGGCAGAGGCATGCAATAATGCAGTAGATGTGCAGAACCGTTGTCCTCACGAGATACTTGGCATGAGTACACTCGAGGAGGCTTATTCTGGTAAGATGCCTGATATTTCCCATTTGAGGATTTTTGGTTCTCCTGTTTACATGCATGTGACGAAGGATGCCAGGAAGAATTTGGAGCCGACAATAGAGGTTGGGATATTTGTGGGGTACATTGATACGCCGCACAACTATCATGTGTATTTTCCAGGCAGTCGCAAGACTATTGTGCGACGGGATATCAAATTTCAAGAGGAGAAAGCCATGAAGTGTTCGCTTGAGAGGAGTCACACTTGCATGCAGATGAGGAGCTATTAGTTCCTAAGGATGAGCTTCAGGATGTGGATCAGCCACAAGATGAAGTTCATAGAATGCACCACCACTAGTGCTCTTTCTATCATCAACACTTCCTGCCCAAGCTGCATCTGTATATGCATGAAGAGTAAGATCTGCATCTCTAGGATACCATAGCCCAAAGTCCTGAGTTCCTTGAAGATATTTGAAAATTCTTTTGACTACCTAAAGATGTGATTCCTTTGGATTTGCTTGGAATCTTCCAACTATTCCTACTACATGCATGATGTCAGGTCGAGTACCTGTTAGATAAAGCAGATTTCCAATCATGGATCTGTAAGTTGGTTGATGTACTGTTGATGATTCATCATTGAGCTGGGACTACATCCTGTTACCATTGGAGTACATACATGTTTAGAATCTTCCATTCCATACTTTTTGAAGATCTGATTGAGATGTTTGGTTTGTGAAAGAAAAATACCATCTTTAGTTTGTTGAACTTGTAGACCAAGAAAATAGGTAAGTTCACCAAGCAAGGACATTTCAAATTATTGCTGCATTACTGAAGCAAAATTATGACTCATGGATTCTTCATTGCTACCAAAAATGATATCATCAACATAAACAATAATAATTAGAAATTTATCATTTTCAATCTTTGTATATAAATTGCTATCTGCATAACCTTTTGTAAAACCTTGTTGGTGTAGATATTTGTCAAGGTGGTAATACCAAGCCCTTGGAGCCTGTTTCAGACCATAGAGAGCCTTTTTGAGTCTGCATACAAGTTTTGCATCATTTCCAAGAATGAATCCTTCTGGCTGTTCAATATAAACTTCTTCTTCTAAATCTCCATTAAGGAAGGCTGATTTTACATCCATTTGGTATACTTTGAATTTCCGAAAATTAGAAAGAGCAAGAAACATTCTTATGGCTTCAAGTCTGGCAACAGGTGCAAAATTTTCTTCAAAATCTATACCTTCTTGTTGAGCATACCCTTTACAAACAAGTCTGGCCTTGTTTCTAATGACTTCTCCATTTTCATTCAGCTTGTTCTTGAATATCCATTTAGTTCCTATAATATTTTTATCATGAGGCCTAGGAACTGATTCCCAAGTGTCATTTTTTTTCAATTTGCTCAAGTTCTTCATCCATGGCCTTGACCCACCATTCATCTTTGCATGCTTCATTTACATTTTGAGGTTCGGTGGAGGATAGTAATGCTAGATAGCTTGAGGTCCCTGTAATAGTTCTTCTTGTCTATACACCAACTCCCTTTCTCCTAAAATTTGAGTTTTTGGATGATTATTCTGAACATACCTAGACGAAGTCTTTTCTTCTACCATTATATCTTCTTCTGGTGCTTCATTGGTTTCTTCTTCAATATAATTTTGATTTGATGTGGAAAAGTAATCCCCATATTCCTTATTGTCATAATCTTCTGTTGATTTTATCTGTTTTCGATTTCTGCATGATTCATCAACTACAACATCAATGCTTTCAACAATTTTCCCAAGTGTTTTATTATAACATTTATATCTTTTACTTCTGGAAGAATAACCAAGAAGAATCCCTTCATCTGCTCTGGGTTCAAACTTACCAAGTTTTTCATCAGTCCTTTTGATAAAACATTTGCTTCCAAAAACTTTAAAATATTTTACAGTAGGAGTCTTACCATACCAAAGTTCATGTGGAGTTTGAGTGCTATTTATCTGAAAAATTGCTTTGTTGAGAATAGTCATGGCAGTGAATGCAACTTCACCCCAAAAGGTTGTAGGAGTTCCAAATTCATCTAGCATGGCTCGAGCCATTTGTTGAACTATTCTGTTCATCCTTTCTACTACACCATTTTGTTGAGGTGTTCTTGCGGTGAAGAATTCCCTTTTTATTCCATGTTGTTCATAAAACTCAAAGAATTCATATGATATAAATTCCCCTCCTCGATCAGATCTAAGGCATTTGATTTTTCGATCTGATTCATTTTCAACCAAAGCTTTGAAGGCTTGGAACTTTTCAAATGATTCATCTTTATGCTTTAGAAGACCTAATCAACACATTCTGGAAAAATCATCAATGAACAAAATAAAGTATTCTTCTCCACAAGGTGAATTTTTCCTTGTTGGTCCATATAAAGCAATATTAATAAGTTCAAGAGGCTTACTAGCTGACCCTTCTTTTTCCATGAAGTGAACTCTGGTTTTCTTACCAATTTGATATGATTTGCATATTGTATTTTCTGGGATGTTGATATCTAGAAGATCATGAACAACCTTGAGTTTGCGTGCTTTTCTTATTTGGGAAAAGCTTAGACGTCCCAATGTTCTATGCCACAGCCAATTTTCATCATTTTTGCTTAAATAGCACAATTGTTGTCCTCCTTTGAGTATGTATAAGTTGTTTGGAGTTCTTGTACCTTTGATCATGGTCTCTCCTGTATCAAGCTCACGAACAACACATCCATTTGATCGAAACACCACTTCATTTCCTTGATCACACATTTGACTGACACTCAACAGGTTATGCTTTAAACCATCTACATACATAACATTTCCATCTTTAACCTTTTCTTTCAAGAAAACAGAACCTTTACCTTTTATGACAGCTAGAGTGTCATTTCCAAATGAGACATTCTTTTCCTTTTCTAAGGCATTATATGAGTGAAGTTTCTCTTTGTCACCTGTCATATGTTTGGAGCATCCACTGTCGATGTACCACTGATTTTCTTTTCCTTCTACATACAAGGCTATACCACATCTTTCTGTTTGAGATTCTTTCCTTCTCCATATCTTGGGATTTAATGGCATTTTCTCCTTTTGAGGTGTTTGCTGAAATTTGCTCCTGCATTCAGATTCTTCATAACCAAAGTTGTTGCAAATTGAGCATCTTATTTCATTTTCAAGAGGAGAAAAGTTATTATAGGAACTTCTCTTGATCCTTGTTACATTCCTTTGATTTCGTGCTTCTCTAGTCATGATGGTTTTGTAAGCAACGCATTGAGCAGCTTTGTGCCCAAAATTATGACATGAAAAACATTGCTCATTAAAGAAGTTTCCACGACTATTGAATCTATGTACCTGTTGATTGTAGTTTCTATTGATATTCATCTTTGGAGAAAATTGAGTATGATTTTCCTGAGGTTTGTTGTGGCTTCTATTTATATTCATCCTTGGAGCAAATTGAGTATGATTTACCTAGTGATCAGCTTTATGCCTTTGCTGACAATTGTCATATTGTTCACTGGTATTTGTTGTATCAAGATAGCTTTTGGTGGAGGTTGACGACTTCTATGATTGAGATGCTTCTTCAGTATATCCAAGACCTGTCTTTATCATAGGAGAACACTGAACTTTGATAATTTCATTTAAAGTTTCTGATCCTTTAGCAAATCTAAGATTGAGAGATTTTGTTTTCTCAAGATCTTTTCTTAGACCCACAATTTCACATTCTAGTTTTTCATTGTGTTTTTCTTTTTCAACAAGTTGGTATGTCAATCTATCTAAGAGCATATTCTTTTCTTCTAAACAGATTTTGAGTTTAGATATTTCTTCATGAAAGTTTTCCTCTTCTAAAGCATCCCAAAAATCATCATTGTCATAAGCCATGAGAAGTCTGTAATCTTGACCAGTTTCATCTTCATCACTATTAGATAAACCATCGCTATCTTCATGAGTATAGTAACTCCTTCTATTCACAACTTGTTTCCTATTCCATTTTGCATATTCCTTTCCTTTTTCATATTTATCTTTATGAGGACATCTGGTAGCATAATGACCGACTCTACCACAAGCAAAGCATTTGAAAGGTAGCTTACCTCTGAACCTTCCAGAACCCCATTGAAGCTTCTTGAAAAAATTTACCTCATCTTCTTCTTCTGAAATGTGTCCTGATTCATTGTGTTCTTCCTTTTCTTTTCCTTTTGCTAAAGCTTTAAATGTGGCTTCTCTCATATCTGATGGACCTCCTTTTCTCATCTCAAAAGCAATTAGGATTCCGTGAAGCTGTATAATAGTGATATTCTGCAGATCCTATTTTTCTTCTATGGCAGACACTTTTAATTCAAATTTAGCAGACAATGATCTCAAAATTTTCTCAACTAAGGTAACTTCCTTTATTTCTTCACCCAGATTCTTCATACAATTAATAACCTCATCTATACGTAAGAAGTAACTAGCTATACTCTCATCACTATGCATCTTAAGAGTTTCATACTAAATTCTGAGAGTCTCCTTCATAGCTCTGAACGATTTTGTCCCATATCTCTTTGGCTGATTTGAGCTGCATGACTTTGACAAACTCTAATTGTGACAAACTTCCCAATAAAGTATTGACAACTTTGGCATTGGTTTCATATTGCTTTTTACCTGCCGTATCTGTAGGAATTGCTATTGGAAATTTATATCCTCCTTCCACAATTTCCCAGACATCTGTTCCAAGAGATTGTAGATAGGTTGTGGTTCTTATTTTCCAATAAACAAAGTTGCTCCCATCGAAGATTGGCGGTTTGATGGATCCCATGCTTTCGTGATTATTCATCTTGATGGATCTTCCTTCAAGCAATCAAGCTTCTTCTGAAGGACCTGCTCTGATACCAATTGTTGGAAATAATACTAAGAGGGGGGCTGAATCAGTATTATCAGATCAAGAATTTTTATTTTTCATAATCAGTACGCTACTTGAGAGAGGGGAACTAGTGTGTATACGCAACTATCTTTAAGGAAACCAATGTTTATGCAGTAAACTTATGATTCAATTAATTCATCATATGTTGATCTTTAATCAGTGCATCAATACTTCATCAATCATTAAACAATAACCATGTGCAGTATAAACATAATAAACCATTACACATAAGCAACACACATGAACACTAAGATTTAATGTGGAAACCCAGTGTGGGTGAAAACCACCTGCTATTGTCATCTCTGTCTTCTTTTAATAATAAGAAAATCCGTTTACAATATTGTACTAGTGTAGACTCATACCAATACGCAGTCTTCTACCTGCAAAAGGTTACAACCTTCTTTCGTTCTCCAGCTTCTACTGGAAGGGAGCTACAACCCCCTAACTCTTGTACTTGTTTACTAGTACGTAGGTGCCAGCCTACATAAAACTCCACTCTTCCACCAGGGACCACATTTCATGAATTTTCAGACTGGCTACTCCTGGCACATATCAAGACATATGAAGACCTTGACTCATCAATAACCCATCAAAAATTTAGAAACTCAAACTTCATCAACCAACATGCAGTTAATCTAAAACAATTAGATCACTGTCATCAGAACACTGTGCTAAACCCAAAAACTTGTATCAACATTCAGAACCAACTGAAACCTCAAAAATTCATGTGTCAGACTGTATATGCTACTTCAATGAAGAAAACCTACGTGTATACGCTACTTCCTTCAGCCCAACCTGCGTATACCTCTAAAGATTCTGAATCACAAACTGTACCAACTAACAGTGTATTGAACATCTACTGTCAACTTACAGAACTTTACATAGGAAAGCAACAAAAAACATTTCTTCTCACTTATACAATCAATCAAATATCAACCTCCTTATGTATTTAGATTTACATTCGGATCTACGAAGACTTCATTGACGAACAACAATAAAATAGCAGCAGCAGTAAATTAGCAATACTGATCTGATAGATCAGTCATCTCTGAACATCAAGCCTTTCTTTTATATACACTACTTGAAAGAACATAACCTGCATGTATACGCTCTTTTGCTGAGACGAACCTGCGTACAGATATGCAAATATTGACTCAGAACTTTGCTGCAATTCCAGACTTCAGATAAACCCATATCATGATAGATAACAAATAAAACAGACGCAAAACATTAGATCTAGCCTCAACCAATATCAGATCATTCAAGAATAAGTCATTTCAGGTCTCATGATCCTGATCCAATATTGAACTCAAGGTGCACATAAATATTTCAAATCTAGTCCCAAACATAACTTTGCAACATAAAATATACTTCAGATAAAAGTATTCCTTAGAATCTTATTCACTTGCACATCTTACCTTATGATCCTCTCTTCTTTATATAGTTTTTGGCCTTTCTCAATACCATGGATCGAATCCACTTAGGACCAATACCTTGGATCAAATACCATGGACCGAATACCTCGAACTAAATACTTAGGGTCAATATCATGGTCCAAAGATACCTTCGACCAAATACCTCGGACCAAAACCATGGTTTTCAACATGTACGTGCTTTGCCTTCTATGGGAGTGCGTGTACGTTCTACGCTATTTATGTTTTCAGTACCTGCATGTATATGCTGCTTGGACTTAGTGTACCTGTGTGTATCTCTTAAACTGCTCTTACATCATCTTCTTCCTTCAACTTCTTTATGCTGATCAATAGACCTTAGTTCCATCTTCCTAATCCTTTGTATCACTACCCTATTGCCTCTGAATATTCATGTTAACCTCTTATCAAAACTGAGTTGACCTATAGAGTTGCCATAAAAGACAATACTTGTATCATAATACCAACAATTGTCATATAATTTTTATGAAAAAAAGTTTAAAAATGAAAAGTCTTACCTTTTAAAAAAAAAGCCAAATATTTTTTGTGATGGATTTAAGGAAAAATAATAAGAAAAACATCTAACAATCGTTCGACTACTTGTTAAAGTATTCCAAAAACTTGTAAATATAGAAAAATAATATATTCTTATTCGAAATTGAACAATTAAGAAAAGGTAAAGTTAAGGGTATTCAAAGGTATTTTAATTTAGTAATATAATGGAATTTTCTTTAAAAGAAAATAATTTTTTGACGAGAACGTTTCATTATTCTTATTTTTAAGAAGGGGTGATAAAATTAATTCTCATCAATATCACTCTTTTTTATAAAGTTATATGGAATTATTTTTAAAATAGATAGTAACTCACTGTTAGAAAATTATAACAAAAGAAATAAAAGCCAAAGTGATCTTGGAAATTAGTATTTAATCATTAGTCAAACATAAATGATGAGATTAAGCAAGATTGTCTCTAGTCTCTTGCTTATTTTGAAATTTATATTGATAAGTTTAAGACGTGTTTGAAACTAGTAAGGATGGCAATCACTTTCCTTCTTAATGTTCACAATATTTTTATTTGGGTTAAAGGGGCTTTATGATCCGGAAAACCCACTCATAATTCTCAAATATATTTGTTTTAGTGTCATTCCCATTACTAAGGTCATGATTATCAACTCCAAAAGAAACACTCAACCTAAAAACTTAATTTTAGTTATTGGTTTAAGAACTTAAATGGGATTAATGACTGTGTTGGAGTAGTAATTACAAAGAAACATATTTATAGTTGTTTGTGTTATCTTGTATAGTTATGAAGTGTGATTGGGGTGTGTTAGAGTAGCAACTACTTAAATGGGATTAATGACTGTGTTGGAGTAGTAACTACAAAGAAACATATTAATAGTTGTTTACGTTATCTTGTATAGTTATGAAGTGTGATTGGGGTATGTTAGAGTAGCAACTATAAAGAAACATATTTATAGTTATTTTGTATAGTTGTGAAGTGTGATTGGGGTTAAGATAAAAATTAGTGTGAAGGATAATAAACTTTTTAGCATAGCTTGAAATTTGAATAAAGATTATTTTCCATTTAGAAAATGATGGCATAAAAATGTTTTGAATTAGCTAAATCATTTTTCTCTTTCTTAAATAGTCGAAGAATTCATAAGAATGTCACTCTAAAACTATAAATTATACTTAAAATGGGTTTAATTCTCACTAGGTCTCTGGTTCAAACCTCATAGGGAGGGGTTGAGAGTGGAAGCCACCTTTGGGGGAATTAAAACATCCCAAGGAGCGTCCATGCACGATCGAGCTTTGCACAATCCTAGTGATAACATCAATGGTGAGTAAATTGTTCTTCCGTCCGACATTGGGGTTGGTCCTGGCTTAGGCTCAACCTAGTTCTAAAAATAATAATAATAAATTAAATTAAAATATTAATGTAAATTCCAACTAAAATTATGAAAAAAAGGAATAATTTGTATTATTTATAATAAATAAATAAAAACCCGGTGGGGTGTCTAATATTGATCGTGATGTGTTAGCCATAATACAAGCTTGGGATCTAGGCTACAACCCCCTCCAATGTGCCACCTTATCTGTAAGCTCATTAAAATTTGTCTTAGATGTGACATCTCCTTCGTCGCATGATGTCCAACATTGAATCTGCATGTGCTAGCACCTCTAGATCCTTTGTTAGGGGCGTTATCTCAAAGCTCATCGATATGATTACCAATTTCATTTTGGAAATCTCTTCCATGTCATTTCCTCTATATGTCATGACTCTCAGTTGCAATTCCTCTTTTCTTGGTTCACCACATAGTTTTCTTTCACTACATTGCCTCTTGCCCTTGCCCAAATTGAAGGTTGATAAGGAACGTGCAACTATGGTAGCGGACTCAACCTTTTTATCTAGCATGAAATTAACCTCTTATGTGTGCTTCATTTTGATTTGCCCTAACTCTAGGATTCCTCTATCCAACTCTTGGCCATTGTGGCATGCTAACATGCTCAAAGTTGTAGGGTTGGTGCAGGTTGTGGTAGCATTGGAGGCTCGTGGGCTTGGTTCCATGCTAAGACTTACACATGTCACTATCAATCTCACACTCACCCTGTATCCATTCAATGATTAATGTAGCTGAGGGTGAATTCACGATGAAGTGCATCACAAGCGGCGACGTTTTTTAAACTTAGAGGTTCTTGACAATATTGTCACATGGATCCCTGACACAGTGAACACCAAGGGTTGACATAATCATTATTTATACACTTTGGATTTATATTGGCACGTTAAGTTACCTGTAGGGAAATGGCTAGTTGATAGATGGAATGTTTCTCCTACTAATGGATGTAGAGGGTCATCTTGCTCACCTTGAAATTAGCTTTCCTCCGGGCCCAACAATGATGCCACACTATAAGGACATATACCACTCCACTAATTTGGATACTTCCCTATCTTCATGACTCACAGGTTTTTATTATTTGTTGTTCTATTTACTCTATTTAGATCTTTGGCATCTTCAGTGGTTGCTCTATTAGCTGGTTTTCCAATTTTTGGGACAACTACTTTCCTTTTTAGATCACTCTTGTCAAGTTCATGCATACAGTTGAAAACTCTAGTCTTAATTTTGTTACTCTCGGTTGGTTTTCCCATCACTGGGATAGTCATACTCTATTTTTTTCTAGGTGTTTTTCTCCTCGGCTCATTTTTGGACAATGAGTAACCAATAATTACTCTGTCTTTGGTCTAGTTTCCCATGTGGTAGAACAGAGATAGATAACAACTCATGACTTCTATAATTTTGTGATATAGCAATGGAAAAATTAACTAGATCCATCTAAACGCTGAATCTATGTCATGAGGGATCAAATATTTCGAGATGTGTAAACCTCTCCTCAAATTTTACAATCTAAACATAGATCATTAGGGGATTTTTGAGGTCTAAAATGGGCCTCCTAAGAAAAATGTACAACCAAAATAAACTTTATAAGCACCAATAGGATTGAAGATGATGATGTCAACCATGGGGGATGATTCACCATTTTTGGAGTAAAAAGTAAAAAGTTTAAAAAATAATAAAATAATTTTTCAACTTATCTCCATAATGTTTTACTCAAATTTCGAGTGGGAGTACTCGTTTGATGAAAAATTTGATTCCTCATCCAAGGAGTACCCATGTTGCATACTTTCGATGGACCCTGTTACACGAAAAATGAGAAATACATGAAAAAAACGTGATTGCAATCACGTTTTTCATGTATTTTTCATTTTTCATGTAGCAGGGTCCATCGAAAGTATGCAACATGGGTACTCCTTGGATGAGGAATCAAATTATGCATCCAATGAGTGTTGTTGCTCAAAATTTGAGTAAACCTATAGGGAGATAAGTTGATAATACAAGTTGAAAAATTCATTTTTATTTCCCTCTTAAATTTGATTATGTAATCTGATATTATTTTATTATTCCCACTATTATTTTATAATTTCCTTAGGAGGCCCATTTTAGACCTCAAAATTCCCCTAATGTTACACCTTAAGAAATTTTGTCTCTCTTGATACTTAATAAATGTTGAGTTGAAATAAATTCACACAAAAATAAAATACTATAAATATAATCATATAAATGTATTATTACCCTTCTCAACCTCTACAAAAATTATTACCCTTTTCAAAACTCCAAAACAATTAATCCAATGAAGGTAGGTCTTAATATTTGTCTTTTCATCCAATAATTGCTTAGATTTGTTGATTTATGAATTTTCATGAGCTGGCTTGTTGGGTTATGTCATCACCATTGAATTCAACTTCGTGGAAATATCTGAGGTCGTAACCTGATCTCCAAAGGAAAAATGGTAGAAACCCTAATGGTGACTACCAATTGGCCCTGTGAACCCTAGTGATACTCAGTGATTTCTGGGGAGAACGCCAGAAATATCATGAGAAAAGGGACCTCAACTCAATGGAAATGGAAGATGTTCTCTCTCCAGAGCACTGTAGAAACCCTAATGTTGACTACCATACAGTTTAGAGTACCCTAATGATACTCAGTTTTCCCAGGGAGATAGCTGAAATATCTCAGGATTTCTTCTCGTTGGCTATCTGGGTGCTATGCTACTAGCCCAAGGGTTGAACTGGAAGTTTTAAGTAACCTTGTAGTTGAATTATTTTCTCTCTATCCATCTAACCAACTGCCTGGCCATTATTAGTGGTTTTCAACTGCTTTTTGTAGCTTACCAACAACGATAATATGCCCCCCTCAATAGATGATTGGTCATCGGGACAGTCCCCTCAAGAAAATCCTTCCTCTCACTTAGATATTTTGCATCGTCAGGGCAGGTTCTCTTCTAATGTCAGTTAGGGATTGTTTTCTCGGGAGCGGGACAACCTAATCTGCGTTGGTTATCATCATTTTGTAGAGGAATCTAGACAGGAGACTGGAGCGAGAGGGGAGGGATATGCGACAAAGCCCCACAATGATAAATATAGGAAGGCCCAGAAGCACATGAAGGCAACGATAGCCATGAAAGAACTCACCCTATGCCTAGATATCAACATGGATAGAGTCAAACCCCTATCCAAGAGGTATTTATTTGGTAATATCAATTAATTCAAGATGTCCTATGAAAAACATTTGATTTGGATTAGAGAAACCTAGAAACCAATAGTTGGTTACACGACGATAATAAATATTCTGGTAAATAATTGGCTGCACTTTCATTTTATTTCTGAGGCAGTCCTGGAAATCATTCTTGTGAGAACATGGGTCATAGGATTTGATTCACTATTGTTACAACGTTGGCTCCCATCTTTCTGCCCTAGGGATGATCCACAACACTTCAAGCACCTTTGGGTCTTACTTCCAAGTTTTCCAATCGAACTCTTGTTTAAAGACACCCTCATGAAGGTTGCACAATCGATGGGTAGACTCATTTTCTTTGATAAATATGCCTTATTTGTTGCAGACAAGAGGTCATCACAGATATTGGCTGAAATGGATACCTTTGAGGTCTTGCCAGAAACCCTAGAAAATCATTAGGAGATAAAATTATTTTTCAACTCCTAGATTATTGGAAAGTACCCTTTAGGTCTTTAAACTATAGGGGAGTCGGGTACTTAATCAACACCTATACATCATCATTGTGGCATAGAGATGGTACAAATAACTCTGGAAAGGGAAAACCTTCATCGCACTTGGGCGATCGAAAATATAGAAGAACAGACAACACTACTTGGGAGACTGCTCAGAAACATCTCAATACAACTCCTCCACAATCGTCTACTTCATTAGGAAGCCAAAATGGAGCTAGGATTATGTATGCTTCTACAGAATAGGGGACGTTGAAAGAGAATGGGATTCCTATCAAGGGTGTGATTAGAGGGGATGCCACAAGAGCAACAACCCAAACCAGCTATGTCCAATTAGCCAGCCCTCTTCTCGATCATGGTCTTGTCGCAACTTCATCCCCCTTAGTTGGTAGTGAAATAGAAACTTGTAAGTCTCTTTATGACTTAGGTATGTACATTGAAGATCTATCAACTAAACATATTTTACTAATTGATGGTTTAGAGATGAATTTTGTCAACTATTTCTCTAGTTTTCCTTCTTTACCAAATTCAAATTTCCAAAAATTCAATTTCTGACTTGCACGACAATCCTCATCAATCCCCTGAGATTGGCAAACCAAAATATAGAACCTATACTCTTTATCATAACCCCATTCTACAACATAATGGAAAATCGATGTCATCCATATTCAAAGCCTCTCTTGATACTCTTAGTCAAGAATCCTCTTCCCTCGCCAATGCGGACACACCAGACCTTTCTGACCCTGACAATCAGACTACTTATAGGGATTCCCTTATGATATATTTGATTCCTACCTTTCCTGAAATGTACTCTGATGAGTGTTTATCGCACGAACCCTCCTTTTCTTTTCAAAATGTTACTATTAGGAAGAAGAAACTAAACAAAAAATCTTTGGCTAGGGAGGGCCTCTCCCCAGAGCGGATATTCGGTGGGTTAAGCCTCTCCCCAACTTTTGATTCATGCACTTAAAGCACAGTTGCCCACTTCCCTCGGCTCTTAATGATTATTTTATCACTTAATATTCGCGGGGTAGGGGGTGTGTTATATTCTTTCCATGACTACCCCACACGTGGGGGGGTCACAGGGGGGGGTGAAAGACTCCCCTATACATTGTGCCGAGCAGAGTGGCCCGAGAATTTTTTTTTGACCCTATATTAAGTGGGCAGACCTACCTATGGTTTTGTGCATGGATTTTGCACATGATTTTGGGCATGATGGCTTTCTACCCATGGTATTTTGTAGATCCGGTCAAGGGAACTATGATTATGTTCTAATTCAGGGTTAATGGATTGGGGTTTGTGGATGCTTCGGCATGTATATATATATGTATTGTAACATTGAAAAGAATATAATGAAAAATAAATCTAGTAGTCCTGGTTTTGGGATCAAGGGAAAAATCTCTGTATTTTTTTTTTTATGTTTTATGCTCTCGCCATTGTTTATTTTTCTTTTTTTAGAATTAATATGCAGTGAATTTCTATACCGGGTTAAAATCTACAGGGCCCCCCTCAAAAATCGTCTCCTTTAAGAGACTTATTGACCTACATCAACCCTTTATCATATTTCTACAAGAAACTATGGTGTCAAGAAAAAGGCTAGAGAGACTTTCAAGAAGATTTTCCTGGACTGGCACTCTTGTGCCATTGACTCAAATGGTTTGTCTGGAGGTCTTCTTTCCCTATGGGATCCCAGAAAAGCATCTTTTAAAGCTTTTTCATCCATTGTTGGCATCATTCTAAAAGGTCACTTTAGGGGTTTTTCCTTACCCATCACTCTTGTAAACTATTATGGGTCATAGAGTGACAAGGAGAACTTCAGGGACCAGGTTCAAATAAGCAGACTATTTCAAGATCATTCTTTACTTATGGTAGGAGACTTAAACTTCACTATTGCTGAGGGTGAATCTTGGGGAACTAAATCTTGTCATGGTCCTTTGATCCACTATTTCTTGACTATGTTGGTAGACCATTCACTCCGTGACATAACCACATTTCTCGTGCTCCGACCTAGAGGAATGGTAGAATGGGGGTGGAGGGAATTGCTAATAGGTTGGACAGATTTCTGATGGTAGATCAGTTGGCCAAACACATGGGGTGAATGAGATCTTGGATAGTACAAGATAAACTATCTAACCACCTGCCTATTTTCCTAGAGTTGGATTATGATAGCCATAGAGACTTTTTCCCTTTCAAATTTAACCACTTTTGGCTGGAAGAGGAGCCATTTATAATTCTGGTGAGAGACATATGGAAAAAATTCATCTGTGATAATAACATCATTGTTATGAACTCCTTGACTAGGAAACTTTCAGCACTCAAGAAGGTCGTTATAACCTAGGAAATGTATATAGAATTGGAAATCCAAGAGGAGTTGCTAACTGTTGAGTCAAAATATGAATACTTGTCTTAGATCTTCCCTCTAGAAAACTTCTTGGTTGTATTTGCAAAGAGCTTGAGTTAGCTGGAATCTAGGAAAATGAAGATTTTAAATTTGGAGTGTGAATTGTGGCACCTCAAAAGTAGGGTGACGTGGATTAAAAAGGGAGATTCCAATACAAAATTCTTTCATAAATATGCTAATCACAAAAGAAATATCAACGCCATCTAGGAACTAGAAATAATAGATGGGAAGAAGGTCAATAATACAAAATATTTGAAGATGGTTGCTACATCACATTTCACCAACCTCTTTAGAGATCTCGGAAGATCAAATATTAACACCCAACTACAACTTATCAATCATTACCCGCGTTTATTCATTCAAGATGAATCTCTTTGGATCGGCAGCCTTGTTTCACTAGAGGAAATCAAAGAGGTCCTTAAACACTTTGCAAGAGAAAAGTCTTGGACCGGATGGATGGACGGTCAAATTATTCCTCTTATTTTTTGATTTGATGGGACCTGATCTACAACCAATGGTGTAAGAATATAGGATCACAGGGGAAGTTCCTGAGGACATCAATGCTACTTATATTGCTTTGTTTCCTAAGACCTCCATGACCAAAACATTCCTAGATTACAGGCCCATTTCTCTGTGTAATATGGTTTATTTACAAAATCATTATGAAGGTGATCTCAAATAGGATCAAGCTTCTTCTTGACGAGAAAATTCCCCCTAATCAATTTGGCTTTTTAAATGACAAGCATATACATGATTCCATTGGGATTGCACAGGAGGTCCTTCACTCAATTAGAACCAGAAAACATAATGCTTTGATTATTAAAATGGATTTAAACAAAGCATTTGATAAAGTCAATTGAATTATCTCATACTTGTCCTTCTTCAGATAGGACTAGGTTTGGAGGTCGTCAACTGGATAATGGGTTGTGTGTCTTTACAAAATTTCTCAATATTAATCAATGGCTCTCCCTCTGGAATCATCTTTTGTTGTAGAGGTCTTAGACAGGGATGTCCGCTGTCACCTATTCTTTTTTTGTTGGTAATGGAAGGATTGAGTCATTTTCTCCTGGAAGAAAAACAGAATGGCAATATCATTGGTATAAAAAATTCTTCAAATTATCACATCTTGCATCTACTCTTCTTGGACAATGTCCTCTTTATGGGGATCAGCCACAGAAAATTTTCGGAGCTAATATTCGCAAGTGGTCTAATTTTCCATGCTTTTTCCAAAAAAAGGATTCATTAATTTCCATTTTTCCTAAAAATGATTAACCCAAATTTTATAGTATAAAACTATTTTACTTTAAAAATTGCCAAAATTTTATATAAAGACTTATATAAAATTATTAGAAAGTTGAATAACTTTAGAAAAGTATCATCAAACATTTTACATATTTCATATTATGGACTAGTGAGATTCACCAAGTTCGCTAAAATTTAAGATAAATTTCCACCTTAAAATTTTCCCTGGGATTGGCACTATTCTTTAATGGAAAGCTTATTAAAAAGCTATCAACATTTTCTGCAACGCAACTGGTATGGAGATAAACTTGAATAAATCAGCCTTCCATTACTTTTCTATCAACCTTGATATCTTATTGGCTATTCAGAAATTTCTTCCTCTGCAATCTATATCTCTAGAAAGTGGGTTTAAATATCTTGGATATTTTCTTAAACCAAATGATTACCATATAGGAGACTAGAAATGGTTGAGCAGAAAATAAATGGTGCTATAATTGGCTATCATTAGGGGGCATAATGATACTCGTTAAAGTTGTGTTGGAAAAAATCCTTGTTTATTGGCTATCACTAGCTAAGATTCCCTCTTCCACTCTAAATGCTATTAGACAATTAATGTTCAGATTTTTGTGGACAGGTAAAAAATCCAAGGAAGGATATCATCTTACCAGTTAGAAAAAATTATCTTCTCCCAAACATCTTGGAGGATGGGGTTTCAATACCTTCCTTGTTTTTCCAAAGCCTTATCACTTAAAAATCTGTGGAGAGCCTTATTTGGTAAGGGACTATGGAGTAAAATTATAAGAAGGAAGTATCTTCATCAAAATCCTGTGGTGGATTGGATAAAAAAATTTGTAAAAAAACCAATCAATGGAGGCTCTATAGTATGGAAAGCCATTGGTGCAACTTTTCCTTACCTCTTTAGCGTGCTTTCCTGGAAGGTTGGGGATGGCAGACATGTTATACTAGGTAAGAACCCTTTCATTGGAGGGGCACGAGTCTATAAGTTATCTCCTTAATTATATTCTCTCCTCTCCTCCAAAGGATCGGTTTATCTACATGACATCATGTCTGGAGACACTTCTGGGACTACCCGAAATTACTGGCTTACTCCAAAAAAGTTTGGACTGGAAGATAATATGACTGAGGACTGGTCGAATTTCATATATGAGTTAAATTTAAACGAAGTTAGGCTTTGTAACTCAAAGGACCATTTAATTTGGAGCTGGGACACATCTTCTGGGGAAGTAAAAGCTCACATGACTTATGAAGCTATAGCAACCTTAGAAGTAGAACCAAATAGGAAATGGTGGAACAAATACATTTGGAATTGACACATACCAACAAAACTGAAATGTTTCACTTGGTTGTTTCTCCATAATAAAATTTTAACTTGGGAGAATCTTCCAAAAAGAGGTTTTAATAGGCCAAATTGTTGCATTCTTTGTAATCAACATGAATACACTATGGACCACCTATTTACAGATTGCCATGATTGCATAGGAAATCTGGGAAAATATTAGCATGACTATGGGCAACAATACTTACAATAGATGGTCCACTTTTGAAGATGCACTCCTCTTTTGGACCAAGAAATCAAAACACCTTGGTCCTCTCCCAATCTTTATTGCTTGGGGTATTTGGTTCGTCATAAATAGAATCATCGTCAGAGATGATAGACAGTGCCCTCTTTCTCTTTCTTCCAAAATTGTTGCTCACTTCAGAGACTATATCCATGATTTCCCAAATAAGGAGTCTAGAAGTCATTATTTTCCTATGATCCAATCAGATGTTCCTATTGGATTTTTCGATGAGGTTGCCCAAGAAAATCAGTGTGGAGGAGGGTGATTGATCAAACTTCCTTAAAACAAATCTTTACAGTATAAAATGGGTAATGGGTATTGGTCCTGGAACTAATACCAAAGCAGAGCTCATTGCTTCTTTGACCCTTATGACTATTGCAAAGCACAAAAACATAAGAAATATCATGATCTTGGGAGATTCAAAATGCATTATAGATTGGCTTACATGAGCAGCCAAGTTAGAGGTATTGAATTTAGCTACCTGGAAACACAAAATTGGAGAAATCAGAGATCAACTCCAGGATATCCAATTCCAACATATCTACAGGGAATACAACACTTGTGCAGACAAGTTATCTAAAAGAGCACTATTACTGCGACTGAGCACATTGTAATTGAAGAATTGTCTAGGTGTCATGTTATAAATACTTTCAATACTTCTTTGGCACAACTGGACTCCCTTTCATTGATCCAACAAGAGTAGAAACAACTACCAATACAAGGAATTTGCAAACAACCTCACAGATTCTACAGAAAACATAAAAAAATACAATAATTCAACATATAGAAATATTTTTCCGGTTATTTTTATAAAATATAGACAATCAACATTTCTTTAATATTGATGTAATCACGAATGATGCATGATTACCTTATTTATTTATACACTTACAACCATAATTATAGAAATCAAGATCAATAAGACATAAAATTATAAACCCTCTAATAACGTCAAAACTGTAGATAAATACCAATCTTCCTCAACCAAAAAATTATCTTTTTTATTCCTAATAAATAACAAAAAAGTAATATTTTCAGGTGAAGAAAAACACTTCCTGGAAATATCAGTTCATGAGTGTTTCATATTTCAACATTATTGTTACATCACATCAGTATTACCTTTCTACAAAGTCGTTGTTTTAATAAGTGAAAGTTCAACGGAAGGTTACCGTTTTTCAATATTAATGCTATATCGTTTGAAGGTAATACTGATGTGATGAAATTTTAACTATTTTTTATAATTTTATTAAATCTTAATAAGGTTGTATAGCTAGTATTCATATCTATTTAGTTTAATTATTAACCTTAGAAAGCGTGAACACAATTGCAGATTTGAATAAAATTATTATCTATTTAGTTTAATTATTAAACTTTAAAAAGCATGAACATAATTGCAGATTTGAATAAGGATTTACTTAATTTCATTATAATTAAATTAAAGTAAAAACAATAAAAATATAAGGAAACAAATTGTCCCATTTTACCAAATAGTTAATGTGGATTTTCTTGAACCCTCTAATTTTTATTTATATTGTTTTAGATATAAATTGTAATATATATCTTTATATATGTATATAATGTAAATTTTTTAAATTATTATTATTATTTTTTTTATTTTTTATAATTAAAAAATATCGAATAACCACTTTATTTTTCAAATAAAAACTACAATTTTTACTATTATATTTAATTAAATTTTTAATATATAGTAAAAAATTTAAAGTATTATAATTGTAGTAAATATAAAATAATTTAAATTTTAATAAATAACAATTAAATTACTTTTATACTTTGAAAGTAATAAGGCCTATTATCATCATCAATGCAAAAAGGTGAATTAACAAAGCTCGAAAGTGAATGTTACTCTGCCTCGAAAATCCATCCTGCAATACACTATTAGACAAAGGTTAATAGAAATCAAGAAAATATAAAATAAAATATTTTAAAAAATAAATAATTTTATTTTTGTAATGTTTATTTTATATTTTGTATTTTAATTTTTGGTTAATTACTTAATAATTAGCCGTTGGTCAAGATAGTCGTTGGAGGCTTTGCTTAGATTATTTAACATGCATAGGCTAGATCTATTTCTTCAACTTGTTCTGACGATGAGCCACACTGGTTGGTTCGAAACGCGACGACAAATGTCTCTCTTTATATGATTTACGCAGAAGTTCTACTTATAAAAAAATTCTATAGTCAAAGACTTACTCTCTCTGTGACAGGATAATAAAGAGAAGTAGATGATAAAGAGAAGTATGAGATGAAAATAAAATTTACTATTTTTTTATAATACAAAAAATAAAATGGTTTTTTTTTTTTTTTAATTTATCGATATATTACTAGAAAATAATCATTAAAAAAATTTAATTAAGTAAAAAATAAAATATTAATGTGTTGGGAGCATTTCATTGTTAAAAATTAAATTTTAAAAAGTTATATTTATTCATTTTTATATTTTAACATTATTATTGTTTTGTTAATTTTAATTTTTAATAATAAAATTGTAGTTAACAAAAAAATGTTTGTATTTCAGATATGATCTGATCTCTCTGATACATCTACAATTAAGATGAATTTATGTTGATTTATTATTAATTATAATTATAATTATTAATTTTTTAAATTTAATTTAATTTTTTATTTTTATGTAAATTTTTCACCATCGGGTAAGATTCAATTCCTATGGAAGCTTCCTTAGAGTAAAAAGCACCTTAAAATAATGTTCGAAAGTATAGTAGACACTTCAAAATAATAATTTATTTTTATTTTTATTTTTATGTTATTTAACCAAATCGAAATATATACATAACATAACATGACAAAACAATATATTTTCCATACTACACTGAAAAATACCTCTAAACATAATAAATTTTTATTTAACAAAACTATAATTAATTATTTTTAATAATTTTTAAAAAATAATAAATTTCTAAACCTCTTAAAATTATTATTAATTCAAATTATTAATATAAATAATTGAAAAATAATATTAATATAAATATTTATTAAACCTTCTTAATAAAAATAATTGAATTTTTAAAATCAACTTCAAATCCCTATTTCTAACACAAGATAGTTTTAAAAACAAAACGGTTATGAACAAGATAGTTTTATAACCAAAACACCAATGAACTTGGCTGGTACAATCTACTCATCGTCACCAATTCACTCATTTTCTATTTCAAACATTATATAGTCTTAGAAACATTATTAATTAAAATTATTAACATAAATAATTGTAAAATTTTATATTAAAATTATTAATATAAAAAATTGCAAAATTTTAATGTTAATATAAATAAAAGTTAAATCTACATTATTAACTAAAAACAACCTCAAATTCCTATTACGAAATAAAATAGTTTTGAAAACAAAACAAGTTGTCTAATCCACTCATCATTAAAGGCCACTTCAAAATTTACTCATTTATCTATTTCAACATTCTGGTCACATAGCTGTAATTTTCACTTTTAATTATTTTTAAATTATTTCAAAAATTATTATATAAATAATTTATAGTGGTTTATGGGATTTTTGATTAATAGTAAATGGGTGTATTGTTAAGTATTTTTTCTAAAAGGTTATTAGTTCAAATGTTTTGTGATTATTAACTTACAATAAAAATATTTATTTATACTTTCTAAAGTCTCAAGAAGTTAAATCCAATGGTGTAAAGTAAGTGTTATGAAACAAGCTTACAAAAAGATAGAAAAGATAGATGAACGCTTTAGAAATAAGCCTCTTCGAGGGGGCAACCTCCTTAACATTACACAAATGAACAATTCTTGGATAATACAAATGACAAGACCTCCTTTCTATATATAAGAATCTAAGGGGTCATAATATAATCAGAGCTGACATAACAATAATAATGTTAGGGCACAATAATAACAATAGTGGGCTTCCATGGGGCACAATAATAACAATATGTGGACTACATTGACACAACATAATAATAATGGGGTTGTAGTAATAACAATAAGGGGTTACACTAGTAGTATAAGGGCCTAACATTCCCCCTCCTTCAAAAAGTGTTGTCCTCAATGCTTGAGTAGTTCTTGATGCTTCTGTATAAAATTCTTGTTCTCCCATGTGGAATCTTCAGTGGGTAAGTTCTTCCACTTGATGAGATACTCTAAAATTAATCAATTTCGTAGCTGTCGGGTTCTTGTTTCTGTGACTGCTCCAGGTTCTAATATGATTTTACCTTCCTCTTCAAGTTTTGGCCATATTGTTTGAATTGGGATCTTCTGCAACTTTTGAATGAGTGGCCACACTTCTTCATCCTTCTTCCATTCATCCAATATGGTTGGATAATAGAAATAGCACAAAATAATGCTTCCACATCCTCATCCTTTCTTGAGAGTGCATATGCAACAAAATTTTGCTTCCCTTTTCTATAGATGATGTCAAAGTCATAACCCAACATATTTGTGACCCATTTTTTATGTTCTTCTAAAGATAATATTTGTTCTAAAACGTATTTAAGACTATCATGATCCATTTTTACCTTAAAGTGTCTTCCCATTGGGTAAGGTCGTCATTTCTTAAGTGAATGTAGTATTGCCAACATTTCCTTCTCATAAATAGCTTTGTGTAAATACTTTCCCTTGATTGAATGACTTTCGAAAGCAATTTGTCTTTCATCTTACATTAAAACAACACCAATTCCATTTCCAAAAGCATTACATTCCACAATAAGGTTTTTGTGAAGTCAGATGTAGCTAAGAACGGTGCTTGGCACATTGCCTCTTTGTGATGTTCAAAGGCCTTTGTTGCTTCTGGATTCCATGAAAATGCATCTTTCTTCAATAATGTTGTTAGAGGTGCTGCTATTTTCCCATAATTCTTAACGAACTTGCAATAATACCCTGTCAACCTGAGAAATCCTCGCAAATGCTTTATGGATGTGGAGATTTTCCATTCCTTAATGGCTTTAATTTTGTTAGGGTCTACCTTAACTCCTTCATGAGATACAATATGACCTAGATATTCCACCTCTTGTACTCCAAAGAAACATTTGGATCTTTTTGCATATAATTGTTTCTCCTCCAATAGTTGTAGCACCCTGTCAACATGTTCAACATGAGCCTTCCAAGACTTGCTGTAGATTAGTATATTATCAAAAAATAATAACACAAATTTTCTAAGGAAGGGTTTGAAAATGGAATTCATCAAACCTTGAAATGAAGAAGGTGCATTGGTAAGGCCAAAAGGCATGACCAAAAATTCCTAGTGACCCTCATGAGTTCTAAATGTTGTTTTTGGAATGTCTTCAGTCTTCATTCTGATTTGATGATATCCTAAATGAAGATCCAACTTGGTGAAGTAAATTGATCCATGCAATTCATCCAATAATTCGTCAATGACAAGAATGGGAAACTTATCTTTAATAGTGAGCTTGTTGAGCACCCTATAATCCGGACACATGCGCCATGATCCATCCTTCTTGTGCACCAATACTACTGGAGTAGAGAAAGAACTTTGGCTAGGTTGAATTATACCAGCCTCTAGCATTTGTGCAACCATACGTTCAATTTCACTCTTTTGGGAATAGGGATATCTGTACGGCTTGATGTTTGGAGGAACACTTCCTGGAATCAAATGAATAGCATGATCGTGATCACGAATAGGTGGGAGACCTTTGGGAGTCTCAAATACCTTGGAATGATCGTCCAAGACTTTTTGGAGATCTATAGAAATAGATGATTTTGATGTGGAAACATCTACTGAACATAATTATGCAATTACACCTCGTTGTTTCTTTTTTAGAATCTTTGTCATACCGTTAGAGCTGATTATCTTTCCCAGTTTCCCTGCAATACCCCTTAATTAAACTTCCTTTCCTTCCACATAAAATTTCATGAAAAGTTCTTGAAAGTTAAAAGCTATTGTACCCAAGGATTGTAGCCATTGAAATCCTAGTACAACATCAACACCTCCCATTGGAATGGAAAGAATTGGGCTATTCAATACATATTCTCCCAAGGATAGCTTGATATTATGGCACTTTCCAGAGCAATTTATCGTTCCTCCACTTGCAACCATCACATGACACTCTGGTGCTGGATATAGGAAGCAAATCAATTCTTTTGCTATCTTACAATGGATAAAATTGTGGGTACTTCCTAAATCAATCAACACTATTACCTTTTTCTTCTTGATATATCCTTCTATCTTGATGGTTTAAGGAGTGGTAATTCCAACCAATGCATTACAAGATATGGTCAGATTCATTTCTTCTTTATCTAGGCTTTGTTCCTGGAGTATATCCTCTTTTTTTGACCTTTCTTGTTCCTTTTCTTCTTCCTCTTCACAATTTATGTAGAATAATTTCTTCTCAACACACTTATGACCTTTAATGTATTTGCTATCACAATTGTAACAAAGCCCTTTTGATCTTTTTTCTTCCAATTGTTGTGGTGTCAACCTTATAGGTTGTGGAAGGCTAGGGGCAACAACACTTCCATCTTTATAATTGTTAGTGGTAGGCTTCCTGGTTGCCATAATTTTGCTTTCCCTTTTTTTTGCTAACCTGAATGCCTTCTCCAATGAATCAGGTTCCCAAAGGTGAACATCATGTTGGATATTCTCCTTTAAAGTCCCTATGAACACATCAATCCTATGCTCCTCTGGAATATTTTTTACCCTTATTTTCAATTTTTGGAACTCCTCAATGTGCTCCATCATTGAACCCTTTTGTTTGAGACTTATCAATTGGCTAAAAAAAGTGTTGCTTTTTGTATCCTCATAATGTGCTGTCATTTCTTCTGTAAAAATCGCCCAAGTGATAATTTGTTTACGAGAGCAAAGCCATTGATACCATACAAACTGATTTGGTTCCAAATATAAAGTTGCAATTCGTACCTTTTGTGTGTTTTGCACATTATTGAGATTGAAAAATTGCTCCATCTGTAGTATCAATGTTGCGGGATCCTTGCCATCAAACTTCCTCATATCGATCTTTGGAATATGGTGGATCTTTGATCCAACATTAGAGTCTATGAAATCATGATTAACATTTATTTTGTTCTCATCATGAGTTTCCTTTACTACCCTTTCACCATTAGTGACCATTTCTTGTAGCAACTTATTCAAATTTACCTTCAATTCTTCCATCTTATCATCCATGCCATTCATCTTAGCTTCCATGCCATTCATCTTAGTTTCCACACCATTCATCTTAGCTTCCACGCCATTCATCTTAGCTTCCACGCCCTATATCTTAGATTCCACACCATTTATCTTAGCTTCTGTTAGCTTTTGTGAGAGTGACATTTGTTGCACTTGGTCTTGTAATTTTGATATATCATGTAGCATTTCTTCCTCTTATTCATGAGTCATGCTAGAGCTTTCAAGTTGTTTACTAGGTGTTTCCATTTTCTTTCTTCGGGGCATCAATTACCTATAATAATTCTTCAGTATTCCCTATGAATTCCTTCAAACTAATTTTTCAAACCAAGCTTATGCAAATATTAAAAAAAGTACACACTTTTTTCACTTTGTAGGCACTCGATATTGAATCTGATGTATCTCTGTGATTTCGGATATTTCAGTTCTGAAATTGCGACCTATAGTAGCCCTCTATGTCCTCTTTCTAATGCCACCAGTCTGATCGAATTTAGATTCTCCAAGAAAGAGTTATGCACAATCTCCCAAGATGACCTGATTATATACCTTTTCAGAAGAGCGAACTTGTATGAAGTGCCACGTGTCATTGTTTTGACCTTCGGGTCTAAAAAATATACACAGGAAACTACAATCCGTCCTATCTCTCTAACTTCTTACGAAATTGCAATTTGATGCTCAAAAAAAATTATGATGATTTTCCCAAGGTTTGGAATGTAATTCAGGAGTTTGCAAAAAGACCAACTTCCTCAGATCATATCTCTGCAAATATAGCACCAAAAGCTCTGAAATTTATACCCGAGCTTCAGATCGATTTCAACCCAAATGGGTTTTTTTTAGCATCTGAAACGTCGCATAAAAATAGTTATAGCGCAAATTCCATGATGACCTGTTTGGAGTAGCGAAACCCAAGAATCCAAAGCTCTGATACCAAATGTTATGAAACTAGCTCACAAAAAGATAGAAAAGATAGATGAACGCCTTAGAAATAAGCCTCTTCAAGGGGGCAACCTCCTTTACATTACACAAATGAACAATTCTTCGATGATACAAATGACAAGACCTCCTTTCTATATATAGGAGTCTAAGGGGTCATAATATAATCAGAGCCGACATAACAATAATAATGTTAGGGCACAATAATAACAATAGTAGGCTTCTATGGGGCACAATAATAACAATATGGGAACTACATGGGCACAACAATATAATAAGGCGGTTGTACTAATAACAATAAGGGGTTACACTAGTAGTATAGGGGCCTAACAGTAAGAAGTTTTTCACCATTGTGAAGATTCAATTCCTATGAGGGCTTATGTGGAGCTATGGGGCACCTTGAGGTAGTGGTTGAAAGTGTGGTGGACACCACAAGGTAGTGCTTGAAAGTGTGGGGCAAGGTTCAATTCCCATGAGAACTTCTCTGAAGCCATGGGTTCAATTCCCATGAGGGGTTCCCTAAAATAATGGGGGCATCTTGAAATAGTGGTCGAAAGCCCACCCATATTTTCCTTTTCCTTATAATGTCAAAAAATCTTAGCTTGAATAATTTGATGGAACAAATTCTCCAAAAATTCTCGATAAAAAATAATAATATTACAAAATAATAATTAAAAAATTTTAAAGTTTTTAAATAAAACTTGAGATAAAAAATTTTAATTTTTTAATTTTAAAAAACTTTTTGAATCAACTTCGAATCCTTATAACTTTATAAAAAGTTATCAATTAACTCATTTTTATATTTCAATATTTTAATTTTAATCATATAATTTTATTTTAATTTTTAATATATAATAAATTTTTAATTAAATTTTTTTAATAAAAAAAATATTTTTAATAAATTAAAAATAAAAAACGTATAACTTTATATAACTTTATAAAAAGTTATCAATTAACTCATTTTTATATTTCAATATTTTAATTTTAATCATATAATTTTATTTTAATTTTTAATATATAATAAATTTTAATTAAATTTTTTTAATAAAAAAATATTTTTAATAAATTAAAAATAAAAAACGTATATTTTAAATTATTAATAAAATAATTAAAAAATAAAAAATAAATAAAAATTAAAAATTAATTCCTAAAATTAAAATAAACTCATAATCTTTAAAATAAAAATAATAATTATAAATCTCTCCTTATTATTAAGGGGAAGTACTAAATCTTAAAACTTTATAAAACTTCTAATACTATTAACAACTTAAACCTCATTACAAACACAACAAAGTGTTTTAAAGACAAGACATTATTGAGCTTAGTTTGTATACTTATTATTAAAATGCAACTTCAAAAAAACATTATCAAGTAAATAGTCATATTTCAATATTCTTGTCACATGTTTTTTTTTACACTATCAATAACATTGTGTCATGAAGCTTTAATGGAAAGGAGTCCTCCACACAAAATCAATATTTTTTATAAATTTAAAGAATAAGAAGGGGGCTGCAGAGCAGCTAGTCCCTGCCATAGAAAGAAAATAATGGTGAAGAGGATCTTTTCTTGTCGGAAGTATGCCTGCTGAAACACACATCTAAGAAGCAACATCACCACAAGAAGAAATAATACCACAACAAGCAATAGCAGTGGAGTAAAAATCTAGGAGCGGATTCAGAGCCTGTTGAAACAAAAGTTGAAGTGACACTGTTTTTTCTGATGAGCTCAGAATAGGCCATGTTGAAAGCCTCTAGAGAATGAGATTTAGGCCTCAGTGATTAGGATCCACCAGAGCCTGTTGTTGTTCGTGATCGATGTCGAGATCCAGATCCATAATCATCAAGCCTTTCTCATTACCCACCATCTTGCACCTTTCTCGCCTTAGCCAATGATACCCCATTCTTAGTTGTTTTTCATTTCGATGATCCAGAAGTCGATGCAACAGTTCCAATAGCAGCTTAGGAATCACCACCACTAGCAATGATTGTTTAAGCACCAACAGTTGATTCATCAGTGCAAGAACCCGCACCACTATAAGCATGGACAAAAGTCAAGGCAGTAGCTCTCCTGGCAGTGTCTGTTGTATCAATTAATAGAGTCGAAATGTTTCAATGGTTGTTTAGTGGGAAAACTTACATTAGTAATTCCCTGTGACTTGTGTTATTGTATCATTAGGTTCAGGAGGAGGCGACAGGTATAAGGCGATAAATTCTCATCGCTCCCACACCAAGGTAAGGTAAGGTCCACCTGTAAATTAAAGACAACATCAGATAACTCTGATTACTCCGAACTATTACTTTCAAATGACAAATCACTCCGAACTATTACTTTCAAATGACAAATCACATGTACCAGTTGTTCTCCTCAACATTAACGCTAAAAAAAATCCCAAAAAAAATTAGAGCACTCCATTAACAAGCTGGCATTAATAAAATTACTTGGCAAGTTTCAGGCACCTCCATGCTAAAAGAGTGTTGTGCTTGACACCTACAATGTAGAAGACACTTATGCTGATTTGGGTTCTTGTGTGTGCCTTATGTGATAAGTTAAATTGACGTGATTATTCCTTCATCAAGAAAACTTCAGTTGGAGTTTATTTGGTCAAACATGCTAAAAAAGTGACTTTGACAATGTTGATAATCATTTGCCTTTAAAAGATATAAGAATTCCATACTCATAACATTGGTCATAATCATAATCTAAATATTAATATATTTATAAGGTGCTCTATCTGTTATGTTTATTATTTATAAACAGAACAATACACATATGAATAATATTTGCGTGGTGTCCACACCATTTATCTAGCGCTCGAACATTTTAATATTCATCAAAAAGTCCATTTGCAGTTTGACCCATAGTATAAGTAGCTATGGCCCACCGACCATCCTTAAGTCGATTGCAGATTCCCGGAATATTTCGGGATCTGACGGACATGGGCGCGGTCAATTTTTTGACCACGCCCATGTCCGTCGGATCCCGGAATATTCTGGGAATCTGCAATTGACTTAAGCTCACCGCAGCCCACCAGGAATCTCACAGAGTGAGCAGCCCCCTTGTTAAAGGCGCTGGTTGGTAAAGAAGTTCAAATTGCATGCAGCACACTTGTCCACTTTCTTCAAATTGCATGCAACCTACTTGTCCATCAACTATACCTCTTCCATCATCAGTTGCTACGTTCTGCCATCAGTTGTTGCATTCCCCAGGCAACTATACTTCTACCATCAGCTAAGAAAGCCGAGTGACTAATTCAACTAGCAGCTACGCACGCCTCTGGATCTTCTACGTTGCTTATTTACTCAAAGCTTGAGGGTAACAAGAGGTTTAAACTTCAACATCTATGGATTTTAATCCTTGGTGATAAAGGTAACGAGAGTTTCAAACTTCAGCAGCATCAGTAACAGTAGCTGACTTCAACAGAGGAACTTGAAAACTGTTGGATTGACTCATGGGGTTTTCTTGTACTCCATTGTAAATAGTATTAACTCTCCACAGAATCGAATAGCAAGTACCAAGCACCGCAGGGTAGGAAAATATGAAGGGTTCGATGATAATTTCTTCAACAGATTTGCCTAAGGATTTGACCCATTCTCCCTTGAGCGTAATTTCGATAGATGTGGCCGTACAAGGTTGCGTCATGGGGTTTTCTTGTACTCTATTGTAAATAGTATTAACTCTCCACAGAATCGAATATCAAATACCAAGTACCGCAGGGTAGGAAAACATGAAGGGTTCGATGATAATTTCTTCAACATATTTGCGTAAGGATCCGACCCATTCTCCCTTGAGTGTTGAGGAGCGTAAATTCCGTCGAGGAGAGAAGACTAGCATGTGGGATACTGTATTTGAACATTCAACCTGCAAATTCAAAAGATGATAGAGAGGTTAACTACTCTTACTCTCCAAGCCTTAAGGAAATACCATTTAATGGGCAACCAGAGAATCTTGGGCTGCACAAGAAAGGGTGATAGCATTTTTCACACAGCAATAGGTAATATAATATGCATATGCTGTGTTAGGGCCTAAATCTACCTCAGGCTTTAGGAAGGCAGGTCTAGGGTAACATCAAACCAAGCTAAACGTGGTAGCTAGCCCTACCAGGTCAGGAGAGGGCTCTCTCCTTGTCAATCTCAATTAGAATATTGGCAACTAGGGCTTGAGATGACTGAAATGAATGCTGATTTTAGGCTAGGTATATTAGGTCAGAGGATTTTGTTTGATTTTGATGGTTGGTTGCTGGATCAAATGAAGAAGGCAGCTTTGGGTCCGGGAAATCAACTCAGATTTGCAGGAGGTTCTGTGGGGCGAGGTAGGTAGGTGTTTTGGCACTTTGAATTGGGTGTGATGGTAAGTCTAAGACTGGTGAGGAGTTGGAGAGGGCATGCAAGGTTCATGAGTCCTCTTCAAACAGCAAAAAACATTAAAACTAAATGTATCCTCAAGGCAGAGCACTGAATATCAATGGATTCCACCTATTTATCTTGATTCATTTAGTTATGAAGAAAGAAATAGATGTTGGCACATATACACATAAGATAAACTAAATAACAAAGGAAGAAACAATGCCAAGGCACATTACCACAAGAACCCCACAAAATGCTGCAAAACCTTGGTTCATTTCCTTGCCAAACTACAGAAGTGATTTACAATAAAGCTCAAAGCATCCACAACAGTCCAACCTCTACAAATGACTAAGAAAGTACATAATATAGGCATCAAACCACCTATGCTAGCCATCAGGGGTCGAATCCATGAGAAAAGAGGTGGTTTCAACTATATCTAAACTAAGAACAAGAATATAGGCAGTGGAACAACTTGCCTCTAAAACCATGGAAACTAATTCATTCAACCTCAAACCACCTCCAACTGATGTATCTACCCCGTCAAGTCATTTTTCATCAAATTTACATCATATTACATCATTTACCATCACAAATTTACCAAGGAGAAGAGAAAAATTCAACTGGTAGTCAAACTAGGCGAAATTATGAGTTTTAGGTAAAATTGGCAAAATTTTGCCTGATGTGCAGCGCCCTGAGCTTGATGCGCAACACCACTTCAAGGCTAATTTTGGAGGCCTTCCACTTCACCAAATCAGGCCCAAGATAGCTTGTTGGAAAGCTCTGCTTGTCTAGTTTCTGGAACACTTTTAATTTTCTGATTTGGAGGTCATTTTCCACCCTAAAAAGTTGATTCTCCCAAGACTGCTTCCTATGGGTCCAAAAAGTGGCAGAGAGGGCATTTTTTGGGTTTTTTTTTCTTTTTTGGTGGCCCGGATCTTCTCCAAAATTGATGAAACTTTCTGGGTTTACTTATTTTTTGATGATGAATCCAAATCTAAAAGCCATTTGTAGAGAGGATGCACCAATTCAATGCGTAGCGCCACCGAGCCAGAATTTCCTGTGTTATTCCAAAAATTGAAAATGACAAAAAAATTTCAAAACTTGCCCAAATTTGGCACATGGGTCCCTCATTGATTGCTTTGTTGGGCTAGTGAAGCCTCATCCAAGATATTTAGCTTGTCATGCTCCTTTTTTCTCCTTAAGTCTCTCCATGGAACTGTCACTAAGGGTTTCTCTCACATAGTCATACTCACTATCCCTCTCCATAATTTATAGTTGTTTCCCTTGTGATGATTGAGAGGAGTATGAAGAGATTTAAAAAGGAAAGCAGGTGAGGGTGAACAAGAATTGGAAAGGGATGTGGGGAATAAGTAAGGTTAATGAATGATGTAGGGTTTGGGAGTAATGATAGGGTTTGGGAATAATGATAGAGTTTGGGAGTATGGTAGGGTTTGGGGTATATGAGTATAGGGTTTGATATGTGAAGGGTAGGGTTTGGGAGATAGGAGAAAGGAAAAGGAGTTAGGGAGGATGGGGTTTAGGAGATAGGTTTTGGGCAAATGAAATTAGGGAATAGGGAATAAACAACTGTAATTTGTAGTGTATGAGGTAGTTTTAGAGACAAATTAGGGTTTTGAATTTTAGGATGCTAAAACCACCATCAAAGCATAAAAAACCCTATGTGAGATCAAAAGAGAGTTTACTTACTTGCTTGGAGGAGAAATGCAGCAATGAGAGTGATTGGAGGTGAAATTTGAGGGTTTTGAGGCGTTACTGGCCAATGCGCAGTGCCCTGAACCCAATGCACAATGCCTCTCTGATGCGCAGCGCCAATGTAAATTTACATTGGAGAAAACTCCCTCATGTGCAGCGCCGACCCTTTGATGCGCACCGCCTCCCTGATGTGCAATGCCTTTTTGAAGACAACTTTTGAAGGCTTTCCTGATGTCCAAATTAGGCGTGTGATAGCTCGTTGGAAATATTGTCAAGTCTACTTTCTAGAAAATATTGAATTTTTCAATTTGGAGTTCATTTTCCCTATCAAAAGTCAAATCTCCCAAGACTAGTTAAAATGTGCAGAATGAGGTTGCCTAAATGCAGAGTGTTGTTGCAGTCAATTTTTTAAGGTCTTCCTCACCTCCAAATTGAGCTCATGATAGCTCATTGGAAAGATATATCTGTCTAGATATCATTTAAATAATCAAGAAAGTCATTTGAACATCCCAGCTAGGTGAAATATTCATTTTCCCAAGGTCACTCCTGAAGTGCATCAATCTTCCTAAGGCCAATGATGTTTTCAACATTTCTGTCAAACCATGAAACTTGTGTAAAAAATGAAAGAGGTTTTTATTACTGGGTCAATTATGGACAAAAACCTCTCTCAATTTTGTCAAATTCATCTTTTATTGCTCAGAAACATAGCTTGAAGAAAACCTATCCAGATATGTGGAACAGGGTATTTGTAGAAATGAAGGGAAATGAAGTGGATGAGCAGCTTCTAAATTCTTGAGAAAATTTTGGGAAGTAGGGAGGGATGTTAGGAAGTAGGGGAAAGTTGAATTTCAAAGATTGAGTGAGGGGAAGGGGTCCAAAAGGGAAAAACACAGGCCTAGCCTAGAAAATTGTCAAATTGTAGCAATAAACTAGGGTTTGTGGGAAAATGATGAATTTGAGGGATATGAGTGATGGGAAGCATTTAAGAATATATATTAAGGATAGGGGAAGGTGTATGAATCATCAGGACACAAGTTTTGTTGATCGTTTGACCATCCAAGAAAACTTAACTTCAAAACCCTAGGAGAGGGAAATGATGCTTACCCAAGTACAACTGAAGCATGAACAAGGTGTAAAATGACCCATTGGAACCTGAAATGATGATGAAAACTCTTTGAATGTGTTATGAAACTAGCTCAAGAAAAGATAGAAAAGAAAGATCAACGCCTTAGAATTCAGCCTCTTCGAGGGGGCAACCTCCTTTACATTACATAAATGAACAATTCTTGGATGATACAAATGACAAAACCTCCTTTCTATATATAGGAGTCTAAGGAGTCACAATATAATCCAGCCGACCTAACAATAATAATATAAAGCCACAAAAATAATAATAGAGGGATTCTATGGGGCACATAAATAACAATATGTGGGTAATAGGGGCACAACAATATAAATAAGGGGTATAACTACAATAGTAATGGGGTAATCACTAGTATTATAGGGACCCAACATGCCCCTCTCCTTCAAAAAAGTGTTGTCCTCAACGCTTGAGCAGTTCTGGATACTTCTGCATAAAATTCTCATCCTCCCATGTGGAATCTTCAGCGGATAAGTTCTTCCACTTGATAAGATACTCTGAAATTGATCGATTTCGTAGCTGTCGAGTTCTTGTTTCTGTGACTGCTTCCGGTTCCAATATAATTTTTCCTTCCTCGTCAAGTTCTGGCAATATTGTTTGAACTGGGAGCTTGTCGCCTATAACCTTCTTTAAACATGAAACATGGAAAACTGGGTGCAATCGAGAAGCTGCAGGAAGCTCCAATTTGTATGCCATAGTACCAATCTTTTCCAACACCTTGTACGGACCATAATACTTTGGTGATAATTTATTATCCTTCTTAGCTTGCTTTAGGGACATTTGCTTATATGGTTGTAGCCGTAGGAATACCCAATCACCTACATCAAAACTTCTTTCACTGCGATGTTGATCTGCCTGTTGTTTCATTCTATTTTGTGCCAACACGAGGTTATCCTTTAAGAGTTGGAGGACTTGTTGTTGATGTTCGATGTGATGTTCCACTGCCTGAACCTTAGAATTTTCTCTTAAATATGATGTGATTGATGGTGGTTGATACCCATAAAGTGCCATAAATGGGGTCATTTTTGTTGCTGTATGGAAGGAAGTGTTATACCACCATTCAGCCAGAGGCAACCATTTGACCCATTGTGTCTGTTTATCAGATACAAAGCAACGAAGATATCCTTCCAAACATTTGTTTACTATCTCAGTTTGCCCATCAGATTGAGGATGATAAGATGAGCTATGAGCTAACTGAGTACCAAGACAAGAAAATAATTCTGTCCAAAAATTTCCAGTGAAAATGGGATCTCTGTCACTTACAATAATCTTTGGGTTTCCATGTAGCTTTTGAACTGTTTCCATAAATGCAGTAGAAACTGTACTGGCTTTAAATGGATGTGATAATGCACAAAAGTGTGCATACTTGGTAAGTCTGTCAACTACCACCATGATGACACTCTTTCCCTCAGACTTGGGTAAACCTGTGATAAAATCCATTGAAACCTCCTCCCAACGTTGGCTTGGAATGGATAAAGGTTGTAATAGACCCGGTGTCTTAATTGTTTCAACTTTATTTTGTTGGCAAACCAAACATTCCGCCACAAACTTTTGAATATCTGATTTAAGGCCATCCCAAAAAAATTCCTTCTTAACCCTGTGGTAAGTTTTTAAAAATCCTGAGTGCCCTCCTAAGGGAGAAGTGTGCAATTCCATAAGAATCTTTTGTTTTAGCTGGGAATTCTTACAGAGGTATAAGCGATCTTTGTACCATAACGAATCATTTTGCCAGCTAAATGTATCAAAAGTACTGGAATCTTGTTGTAGCTTTCGAATAAGTGCCCACACTTCTTCGTCATTCTTCCATTCCTCCTTTGCTTCATTTATCCAATCTGGTTGGATAATAGAAATGGCACACAACAATGCTTCCACATCCTCATCCTTTCTTGAGAGTGCATCTGCCACCACATTTTGCTTCCCTTTTTTGTAGATGATTTCAAAGTCATAACCCAACATCTTTGTGACCCACTTTTGTTGCTCTTCAGAGGATAATCTTTGTTCTAAAAAGTATTTAAGGCTATCATGATCTGTTTTTACCTTGAAGTGTCTTCCCATTAGGTAGGGTCGCCATTTCTTAAGTGCATGGAGTATTGCCAACATTTCCTTCTCATAAATAGCTTTGCTTAAAAACTTTCCCTTGATTGGACGACTTTCAAAAGCAATGGGTCTTTCATCTTGCATTAGAACAGCACCAATTCCATTTCCTGAAGCATCACATTCCACAATAAAGGTTTTTGTGAAGTCCGGTGTAGCTAAGACCGGTGCTTGGCACATTGCCTCTTTAAGATGTTTAAAGGCCTTTGTTGCTTCCGGAGTCCATGAAAATGAATCTTTCTTCAATAATGTTGTTAGAGGTGCTGCTATTCTCCCATAATTCTTAACAAACTTGCGATAATACCCTGTCAACCCAAGAAATCCTCGCAGATGCTTTATGGATGTGGGGATTTTCCATTCCTTAATGGCTTTAATTTTGCTAGGGTCTACCTTAACTCCTTCATGAGATACAATATGACCCAAATATTCCACCTCCTGGACTCCAAAGAAACATTTGGATCTTTTTGCATATAATTGTTTCTCCTCCAATAGTTGTAGCACCTTGTCAACATGTTCAACATGATCCTTCCAAGACTTGCTGTAGATTAGTATATCATCAAAAAATACTAACACAAATTTTCTAAGGAATGGTTTGAAAATTGAATTCATCAAACCTTGAAATGTTGAAGGTGCATTGGTAAGGCCAAAAGGCATGACCAAAAATTCATAATGACCCTCATGAGTTCTAAATGCCGTTTTCGGAATGTCTTCAATCTTCATTCTGATTTGATGATATCCCGAACGAAGATCCAACTTGGTGAAGTAAATTGATCCATGCAATTCATCCAGTAATTCATCAATGACAGGAATGGGGAACTTATCTTTAATAGTGAGCTTGTTGAGCTCCCTATAATCTGATCCATCCTTCTTGTGCACCAATACTACTGGAGCTGAGAAAGAACTTTGACTCTGTTGAATTATACCAGCCTCTAGCATTTCTGCAACCATACGTTCAATTTCACTTTTTTGGACATATGGATATCTGTACGGCCTGATGTTTGGAGGAACACTTCCTGGAATCAGATGAATAGCATGATCATGATCACGCATAGGTGGGAGACCTTTGGGAGTCTCAAATACCTTGGAATGATTGTCCAGGACTTTTTGGAGATCTGGAGAAATAGATGATTCCAATGTGGAAACATCTAGCGAACATAATTGTGCAATTACACCTCTTTGCTCCTTTTTTAGAAGCTTTGTCATGCCATTAGAGCTGATTATCTTTCCTGGTTTCCCTGCAATACCCCTTAATTCAACTTCCTTTCCTTCCACAGAAAATTTCATGAAAAGTTCTTGAAAATTAAAAGCTATTGTACCCAAGGATTGTAGCCATTGGACTCCTAGTACAACATCAGCACCTCCCATTGGAATGGAAAGCATTGGGCTAGTCAATACATATTCTCCCATGGATAGCTTGATATTATGGCACTTTCCAGAGCAATTTATTGTTCCTCCATTTGCAATCATCACTTGACACTCTGGTGCTGGATATAGGAAGCAATTCAATTCTTTTGCTACCCTACAATGAATAAAATTGTGGGTGCTTCCTGAATCAATCAACACTATTACCTTTTTCTTCTTGATTTGTCCTTCTATCTTGATGGTTTGAGGAGTGGTAATTCCCGCCAATGCATTACAAGATATGGTCGGATTTATTTTTTCTTCATCTAGGCTTTGTTCCTGGAATATATCCTCTTCTTTTGACCTTTCTTGCTCCTTTTCTTCTTCCTCTTCACAATCTATGTAGAATAATTTCTTCTCAGCACACTTATGACCTTTTGTGTATTTGCTATCACAATTGTAACAAAGCCCTTTTGCTCTTTTTTCTTCCAATTGTTGTGGTGTCAACCTTGTAGGTTGTGGAAGACTATGGGCAACAACACTTCCGTCTTTATAGTTGTGAATGGTATGCTTCCTAGTTGCCATAATTTTGCTTTCCATTTTTCTTGCTAACCTGAATGCCTTCTCTAATGAATCAGGTTCCCAAAGGCGCACATCATGTTGGATATTATCCTTTAAAGACCCTATGAACACATCAATCCTATGCTCCTCTGGAATATCTTTTACCCTTATGTTCAATTTTTGGAACTCCTCAATGTGCTCCATTATTGAACCCTTTTGTTTGAGACTTATCAATTGGCTAAAAAAAGTGTTGCTTTTTGTATCCTCATAATGTGCTATCAATTCTTCCGTAAAAATTGCCCAAGTGATAAATTGTTTACGAGAACAAAGCCATTGATACCATACAAACTGATTTGGTTCCAAATATAAAGTTGCCATACGTACCTTTTGTGTGTTTTGCACATTATTGAGATCGAAGAATTGCTCCATCTGTAATATCCATGTGGCGGGATCCTTGCCATCAAACTTCCTCATATCGATTTTTGGAACATGGTGAGTCTTCGATCCAACATTAGAGTCTATGGAATCATGATTAACATTTCTTTTGTTTTCATCATGAGTTTCCTTTAGTACTCTTTCACCCTTAGTGACTATTTCTTGTAGCAACTTATCCATCTTATCATCCATGCCATCAATTTTAGCGTCCATGCCATTCACCTTAGCTTCCATGCCATCCATCTTAGCTTCTACACCTTTCTTTAAACCATCCATCTTAGCTTCTACATCTTTCCTTAAACCATCCATTTTAGATTCTGTTGCTTTTTGTGCAAGTGACACTTGTTGCACTTGTTCTTGTAATTTTGATATATCATATAGCATTTCTTCTTCTTCTTCATGAGTCATGCTAGAGCTTTCAGGTTCCTTACTAGGTGTTTGCATTTTCTTTCCTCGGGGCATCAGTTACCGATAATAATTCTCTAATATGCCCTTTGAATTCCTTCAAAATAAATTTTCAAACCAAGCTTAAGCAAAAATTAAAGAAAATCTACACACCTTTTTTCACTTTGTAGGAGCTCGATATTGCCTCTGATGTATCTCTGTACTTTCGGATTATCTAGTTCTGAATTTGTGACCTGTAGTAGCCCTCTGTGTCCTCTTTCCAATGCCACAAGTCTGACCCAAATTGGATTCTCTAAGGAAGAGTTATGCGAAATCTCCCACAGTGACTTGATTATAGACTAGTTCAGTAGAGTGAACTTGTACGACGTGCCACGTGTCATTGTTTCAACCTTTGACTCTGAAAAATATATAAAAGAAAACTACAGTCCGTCCTCTTTCTATACCTTCTTACGAAATTTCAATCCGATGCTCAGAAAGAAAGTTATGACGATTTTCCCCAGGTCACCTGTTTTGAATGTAATTCAGGAGTCTGCAAAAAGACCAACTTCCTCAGATCATATCTCCGAAAATATCGCGCGAAAAACTCTGACATTCGGACCCAAGGTTCAGCGCGATTTCTTCTCAAATGGGTTTTTTTTGCGACTTCTTAAACGTCACAGAAAAAAAGTTATAGCGAAAATGCCACGATGACCTGTTTGGAGCAGCGAAATCCTAGAATCCAAAGCTCTGATACCAAATGTTATGAAACCAGCTCAAGAAAAGATAGAAAAGAAAGATCAACGCCTTAGAATTCAGCCTCTTCGAGGGGGCAACCTCCTTTACATTACATAAATGAACAATTCTTGGATGATACAAATGACAAAACCTCCTTTCTATATATAGGAGTCTAAGGAGTCACAATATAATCCAGCCGACCTATCAATAATAATATAAAGCCACAAAAATAATAATAGAGGGATTCTATGGGGCACAGAAATAACAATATGTGGGTAATAGGGGCACAACAATATAAATAAGGGGTATAACTACAATAGTAATGGGGTAATCACTAGTATTATAGGGACCCAACAGAATGATGGTACACTAAGCTGAATTGTGACATGGACCAATACTTGGAAGACTTTGGAAGGAGTGAAAACAACCCTAGACCTAATACCTAGTAACCCAATTTTACTTGAAGACTCACTGAAATGACAAAATTTGACTTTGACACCTTGAGACCACTTTGTAAGAGCATATTTGATCACTAATGGAAGGCTTCAAAGGCTGACACTAACATGCTGGAGAAGAACATAAATTCTTACACCGTAGTTTGTAATTTGGATCTAGAAATTTTATTCAATTAGCTTTCCAGTTGATAGGTTCTAGAAATTGGTTTCAATCAGCTTTCCAGTTGATAGGTTCTCTGTAAATCCTATATTTTTGGGTAATCTGCTTGTTTACTATAAATTATACTCGTTAAACATATATATTTGTACATCGTTGTTATGCAATTTTGCAATCTGCTTTGGCTTTTGTATACAACTAGCAAGTATTTCGTTTTTTGGTTCCCAGTTAATTTGCTGGTCTGGTCTGGTCTCCCTGTGCTTACTTCTTCTAATTATCTCCTTCGCTTATTTCATAGAAGAAACCATAGTATTATGCTTACTTAAATCATAGTTTATCAAGAGCTTCCAGAATCACTACTAGCATGAATGAGCTAACTGCAAATTTTAATTATAATTAAACAAATTGAAGCTAAGATTCATTAGACTATTATGTCAGTGTAGATCACATCATAGCCATAGTGCAGATCACATCACAAGCACAGGCAGAAGAGGTCTCTCACATGTTAAAAACATATAGCAATGAAAAAGGTAATGAAAGAGGTAGTTCGCTTCCTAGTTTGAGTTTCAGTTTGAATTTTTATGTATGCAGGAAACATGCTATCTCTTACCTTCCATTTTCAAAAAGAAGTTAGCATCATCAATAAAGCAGAAGAGAAGTTCGATGTCATACAAAAATAGTGGGAAACAGTGAGAGGAATTGAGTGAGAAGCAGTTCATTACATGAAAGAGGCAGTTCATTACCTAATTTGAGTTCCAATTTGAGTTTTCATGTATGCAAGCAGTATGCTCTCTCTTCCCTTCTATTTTCTTTGTTCCCTTCCATTTTCTCTAAAGTAGAACGAAATACCAGAGAGTCACACATAAACAACAAAATACCTTCCTTTTTGGTTGAGAGGATCTCTATCCCTCTAAAAGTATAGGACGGTCAGAAGTAGTCTAACTTATTATAGAGTGTATGACACCTTTGTTTACATGTAAACATAAGAACAAAATAAGAGGTGTCATATAAGAACATAAGAGGTGTCATGTAAACAGAAGATTGTATGACACCTAATAGTCATTGTCGCAGGAAGCAGTGACATGCATTGGTGGTAATGGTTTTCTATTATACTAAATATATTTTGATTAACATAAAATGCTTTAGATTCAATTCTGGCATTAGTTTGAAGCTAAATTTGCAAATGTGAAGCGAAAATATGATATAACTTATGCTTTCTGCCTCCCTGCCTCAGGAAGAGTCCAAATAAGACCATGAAATGGATTACTCTCATTACTGATCAAAAAAATTGGATAAAATTTGGATATTCGTGATAAGAGGTGGTTATTCATCATGGTAATCAAGTTAAATAAATGCTAAAAGCAAACCATTCGATTACTATAATTCCATGCCATCGCCAGATGGCAAGGACTAATAATAAGATTTTTTTTTATAGGTTTAAAAAAGAATAGGAAAAAAAATATGTTGTTAAAATTTAGTAATATAAAATATTATAAATTTTAATTAAGGAAAAATAAGATATCTATATAAATAGAAAATTGAATAAACTTTAATACCTTAAAAAGTTTTATGAGTCGCATTAACAATTTTGAAATACGATGTTTTTATTTTGTAAAATTTGAATTTGAATTTGAGAAACTAAGCAAAGGTAGGCTTTTTAATTGAGTAGTGAATTGGAAATTTTAAGGATTTTCTTAAACCTTTCATTTAAATGTTTATTGATTTTTTTGAAAAGTGTAAAAAAAATTAACTTTTCTCATTTTAAAATTATTTATATCGTTTTTTATTTATTTAAATTATATGGAATTAGGTTTGAAAGAAATATTAATTTATGATTTAAAATCACAAAAAATAAAAGCCAAATTGATTTTGCAAACAATTATTTAATTACTCGTCAAAAATATATTAATTATAGTTTTGGTGTTCAGTAAGATTGTCCATGTCTTTTATCTATTTCGAAATTTACATTGATAAGTTTGAAATGTGTTTTGCACTACATTAATAAGGATGGTAATCACTATTCAAATACTTCAAGAATAAATTAATTATAATATTGAAGTTAAGTAAGATTGTCCATGAGACTTTTACCTATTTTGAGATGTGTTTGGCATTACCTTAGTTTGGTAATCTCTTTCTTTCTTCATGTTCATAATATTTTATTTGGGCTAAGAGTTTTTATGATCTTGAAAATCCACAAATAAGTCTCAAATATTTTTGTTTTAGCATCGATCCCATTACTAAGTTCACGATGATCAAGTCCAAAGGAATCACACAATCTAATTTTAATTATTGTTTAAATGGGTTAATGAGTAAATTATGTTGAGTAGAAATTCCAAATAAACATATTTATGGTTATTTTAGTTATTTTTTATGGTTGTGAAGTGGGATTTTGGCTAAGAAAAAATAGCTTGAAATTTGAATAAATATAAATTCAAATTCGAAAAAAAAGGTATAAGGATGTTTTGAATTAGTTAAATCATTCATTTCTTGTCTAAATTATTGGAGAATTCATGAGAATGCTATTCCAAAACTATAAATTACAGTTAAAATGGGTTTAGTCTCCACTAGATCTCAGGTTCAAACCTCATGGGGAGGGTTTGAGGATGAAAGTCACCTTTGGGGGAATTAAACTATCCCAAGGGGCATCCATTCTTGATCGGGCTTTGCATAATGTTGGTGATGATATCCCATGTTTCTTCCATCCAACATTGGGGCTAGTCCTGACTTAGGCTCAATCCAATTGTAAAAATAAAAAAATTACAATTAAAATATTAATGTAAATTTTGACTAATTATGAAAAAATGATAATAGTTTGTACTATTTATAATAAATAAATAAAACCCTAATGGGGTTATCTAATGTCGTTGACGACGTGTTATTGAGAAGGCGATCCTCAGCTCCAAGCTACAACAACCTCCAATGTGACACCCGCTATGCAAGCTCATTAAAATCTAGCTTGGATGCGATGCATCCTTCCTTGCATGATTTCCAACATTAAATTCATTTGTGCTGGCAGCTCCAGAGCCTTCATTAATGATCAGGTGCTCAAAAATTTGCTCAAAATTCAAAGTTATCAGATCAGTGTGGAACATGAATGACCGCATAGTTCTCGTTGTCCTGAATCCGACGCAACTCATCTCGCGTGAAACAGACTCCGTATGCTCCCAAAATCATGTTTTGTTCGTTTTCCCAAATAGGCAAATTGTCGTAAAAAAGAGCAACACTTCATAGTCAGCAGTCCGTATTGCTAACATGGTACGCTGAATGGGATGTTGATGTAGCAGGTGACTGTACAATTGACTGGGTTTCCTCTAGTGAATCAAGTGGTGCCAAGTGGAACCTCATCATTGGTGTGATGTGGCATAATTTCATTAGCTTGTTGGTTTTGTGGTGGCCAATAATAGGTTGCCATGTGGCATGGCCAGGGACCACCACGTGGCAACCTAAGGGCCACCAAAATTTTATGGAAGGTCTGAACAGAGGCGTCAGGGATCAAATCCGCAACCTCTCGGCAATCAACATAAGTCCTAACCACCGCACCATCGCATTGTTACTTAATACACTATGAATCATGAATGGTTTTGTTATGAAGTTGCATGCACATTAGGGATGGGGGTCGAGGTCTAGCCCCAGCCCTAGTCAACACGCCTGGGAGTGGGACCATGGGTTGGAGGCTAGCCCCACGGCCCCACTAACCACGACATACCAGCCATGGAGACCACAACCATGTGACTTAATTTTTCAGGTTAAGGGCTTACTGGGTGAATGAACGCACCCACAAACTTGCCCAGAATCCTGAGGATTTGGTGCCCAGTTGGCACAATTTGGGGAATATTTATAGGATCAGCACTGTATTTGGGGGAATTTGTAGAGTGAATAGTGCAAGATCTAGGGGAAGCCATAACTGACTCAGTTTTTGACCAATTTCGGAGTAGGAAGAGGCTAAACAGAAATTTTTGGGTCTTCTGAAGCCATTGGAACAAGTTTCAGAGCCATTTGAGCATTGTAAATGTATGTATTCACACTTTTGAGCATAATTTAATAGGGCCAAGCCATTGGAAGCTAGACCAAGGAGTCGTAGCCCAGGAGGGGTGAACTCCTTCAACATGCGTTGTTGTGTTATTGTTTATGGTGATGTTCATGTATGATATATGTTGTTGTTAAGTGTTTTAATTATGCTAATTTTCTCATGAAATTTTCATAAAAACACATGGTTAACTTAAAATTTACCTCATAATCCTCAAGAACTTGTTTATATTATGAATTGGAATTTAGAACAACAAACACTAACTTTCCCATTTAGATCAAGTTTGGTATTAGAGCTCTTGTTTTTCTTGGTGCAGGAAGGATTTAACTATTTGCAAGTGAATGTGATGCTTACAAGGTTGAAACTCAAGAGAGGAGAAGGAAAGCTTATGGATGCAGGATCTCAAGTTGGGACAAGGCAAAGGAGAGTAATATTGCCACAATCTCCACCACAAACTCCACCACAAACTCCACCTCCAATTGTTGTAGAAGCTTTAGTAAGCATGACTCATGAATGAGGAACTAATAACATGCCAGATGATGAGATGGATTTTAGGAAGACTTTCTTTGACATGACAGAGATGATGAAAGTCCTCTATGAAGAGAGGAATTCAAGGCTACAGGGTGAAGGCTCCAAGCCTCCAAAAGGAGAAGGTTCTTCAGGAGGATGAGGTAATGGAAATGGTGATAGACCACCATATACTCCACCATCATCCTCACAACCATCTTCACCTTCATCGTCATCCTCCTCCACTAATACAACCCTTACTCATACTCATCAACATACCTCAAAAGGAATTGGTAAAACACCTCTGTTAAAACTTGATATTAAATTTAAGCTGCCTATGTATAATGGTGAAGTGAATGCAAAGAAGCTTGAAAATTGGGTTCGTCAATTGGAGGTCTATTGCAAAATTCAAAACCTTCAAGATGATGACACAAAGATTCAACTAGCTTCCTTGAGACTAGAGGGTGTAGCACTAGTATGGTGGGAAGCCAAGACAGAAGAAGAGATGAAAAAACATGGTAAGATCTCAATCTCTTGGTTTGATTTCATTGATGCAATTAAAATATAGTTTTACCCTCTAGCATTTATGCAGAAAGCCATCATGAATTGGCAGAAATTTAGACAAATTAAAGTTCAAAATGTGCAAGATTACACCCAAGAATTTAGAAGAATGTCTCTAATGTTAGGTGTAGATTTGCAATCACAAGACACATTGTTGAAATATATAGGGGGTTTACACAGCTACCTAAGGCAGACTATCCTTATGTTTAATCCCACTAGTCTAGATGAGGTTTGTGTGCAAGCCACCCATCTGGAAGTAAGAGGGAAAAATATTCTAGAAGAGGGTAACAAAAATCCATTTAAGGGTAAAGAAAAAGAAAAGGGTTTCAAAGGGAAGGGAAAGAAAAATGAAATCATTAAGAAAGAAGGACTGAAAATAAAATGCAAACATTGTTCCAAAGAGGGTCATGATGAAGACCATTGTTGGAAGATTCATCCTGAGATGAAACCAAAGAAATTCAACAACAAGGGAAAGCAAAAGACAACTGCAACCACTCAACAGGATTTTGGATCCAATTCAGGTTATGAAACTAAAATTACAACAATTGGTATCAAAGGAAAAGAATCCATTGCTAGCACTAGTACTTCAATTTGTCACACTAGCACTCCAAATGAAGAAACAAGAATTGAATTATTTCATGTAAGATTTATTTCAAAACATACAAAAATCAACACACTATTTGATAAAAGGGTCTCAAGCAAACTTGATATCTAAAGACTTAGTCAAGAAACTTAATCTTGAAACCATTTCTCATCCCAAGCCATATCCATTGGGTTGTATATGCAAGAACACAAACTTACAGGTTACAAGAAAGTGTATTATTTTGTTTGCAATCACAACAAACTTCATTGATGAAGTTGAATTAGATGTTGTACCACTTGTTATTTCAGGTATTGTTTTGGGAAGTCCTTACCTCTATGATAGAAAAACTATCTTCTATCACCATGAAAACAAGTACCACTTGTTCAAGGATGGTGTGGAGTAGATTGTGAGAGCTCATCACCAGAAACTAAATATTTCATTAGTTAATGTAGGACAAATGAAAAGACTAGTGAATTCAAGCAAGATTTTTATGCTTCTTATGATTGATCAGGTGCTCAAAATATAGCTCAAATTTCAAAGTTGTCAGATTGGTGTGGAACCTGGACAATTGTGTAGTGCTCATCATCTTGAATCAGGTGCAACTCATTTCACATGAAACAGACTTTGTATGACTCCAGAAACGAGTTTTGTACACTTTCTCAAATAGACAAATTTTCAAAAAAAAAGGATAGCCTAGTAAGCAGTTCGTACTACTGACATGGCACTGATTGGGTAGGTGAGGTGGAATTTGACTTGGTCAAATAATTTCTCAGTCAATTATATTGTGCCAAGTGGCACATTTATACTGGTAAAAAATTTGTGGTTTTTCATTGGTTGGAATGATGGCCAACCACAGGCTGACACATGGCCCAGCCGGAGGCTGCAACCTGGCAGCCTAGGAGGCCAACAAAAATAGTGCCATATACCGGGTGGAGGCAACAGGGGTCGAACCCACGACCTCCCAAAACTAACACAAAATCTTTACCAACATACCAAGCGAGCGGTTCTTAACATCATATGATGGCACGTGTTATTTAAAGTTCAATGCCGACATAACTTGGAGGTGGGGCTGAATTAACCGCCCCCATGTGAATGTCGCTTATGCTAACCGCCAGCTTTTTATGTGACCACCGGAGGGAGTATAGCCACCGCTTGATCGCCAGAGGAAACCACCCATGTAAACGCCTTATCGTTAACCGCCAATAGCTTATGTGATCACCGGAGGGAGGGGGCCAACGCTAGGGGCTACCCGTTGAGCGCATGGCCCCCCATACGAACCTAAATTTCCACATTTTAGGCCTAGACAACCAATTAGTTATTTGACAAATTTGCCCAGATTTCAGTGGATTTGGTGGCCCATTAGCGGAAAATAGGGCAAAAATGGGGGTTCGGTGTTGGATTTTGGGCAAATTGTAGAGCGAATAGTGGAGAAACTAGGATAGGTCATAACTTCTCTAGTTTTTAACCAAAATGGGTGTAGAAATAGGCTAGGTAGCAATTTTTGGACATTCTTGACTCATTGGAGTAGGTTTCAGAAGCATTTGAGCATTGTAAACACATCTTTTTACACATTTGAGCATAATAGAGAGGCCCAAGCCATTGGAAGCTGGACCAAGGAGATGTAGCCCAAGAGGGGTGAACTCCTTTATCATGCTCATGTTGTGATGTATTTTTGGTGATGTTTTGTACATTTATATGATGTTGTTTAGTTTCTTATTTATGTTAAAATTGCTCATAAAATTAACATAAAAACTCATTTTCACTTGCAAAACTCACGAATCCACGAGCACGTGAATACCATTTTGTTTATAATCTGAGGAAGATCTCAGCACAACAAAACTAATATTCTTAATCAGATCATTTTGGTATTAGAGAACTAGGTTTTCTTTATGCAAGAAGGATTTAATTGTTTGCAATTTTATGTCATGCTTACAAGGTTAAAACTCAAAAGAGGAGAAGTGAAGCTGGTTGGAAGTCCTAAAGTTGGGTTAAGGGGAAGGAGGGCAAGGTTGCCACAATCTCCAACACTAATTCATCCTCAAGTTGCAGTTGAGACTCCAGTGAGTATGTCTCATGAAGGAGAACCTAAAAACATGACAAAAGATGAGAAGGTCTTCAAGAAGGCTTTCTTTGATATGACAGAGATAGTGAAGGTCCTCTATGAAGAGAGGAATACCAAGTTGTAGGGTGAAAGATCCAAACCCCCCAAAGGAGAATGTTCTTCAAGAGGAGGTAAAGGAAAATGAGGTAATCGAAATGGAGGTAAACCTCCACCCTCTCCACCATCTTCTTCATCTTCTTCTTCACTGGCATCTTCACCCTCTTCCACTAACACAACCCTTACTCATACTCATCAACGTACCTCAAAAGGAACTGCTAAATCACCCTAACTAAAACTTGATGTTAAATTTGAGCTTCCCATGTATAATGGTGAAGTGAATGCATAGAAGCTTGATAATTGGATTCATCAGTTGGAGGTCTATTGTAGAATTCAAAACCTTCAAGAGGATGACATAAAGATTCAGTTAGCTTCCTTGAGATGTAGGGTGCAACACTAGTACGATGGGAATGAAAGACACAAGAGGAGATAAAAGAACACATTAAGATCTCAATTTCTTGGTTTTACTTCATTATTTCAATTAAATGACAATTCTACCTTCTAACTTATACGCAAAAATCCGTCATGAATTAAAAGAACTTTAGACAACTTAAAGGTCAAAATGTGCAAGATTACACCCAAGAATTCATAAAAATGTCTCTAATGTTAGGTGTAGATTTGAAATCACAAGACACATTGTTGAAGTACATAGGGGGTTTACACAGTTACCTTAGGCATACTATCTTAATGTTTAATCCCAATAATCTAGATGATGTGTGTGTGCAAGCCACTCAACTTGAGGAAAGAGGGAAAAACACTCCAGAAGAACATAGTAAAAAGCCATTTAAGGGTAAAGGAAAAGAAAAGGGTTTCAGAGGAAGGAAAAATGCATCCATTAAAAAGTAAGGAGAGAAAACAATATGTAAACATTGTTCCAAATAAGCTAATTGTTGGAAGCTTCATCCTGAGATGAAACCAAAGAAGTTAAACAATAATTTAAAAGAAAAGACAACTGACGTCATTCAAGAGGATTTGGGATCCAATTTGGGTGATGAGACTAAAATTACAACCATGGGTATAAAAGGAAAAGAATCCATTGCTAGCACTAATATATCAAATTGTCACACTAGTACTCCAAATGAAGAAACACAGATTGAATTATTTCATGTGAGGGTAATCTCAAATCATACAAAAATCGACACATTATTTGATAGCGGGTCTCAAGCCAACTTGATATCTGATGACTTAGTCAAGAAACTTAATATTAAAACCATTTTACATCCCAAGTCATATCCATTGGGTTGGATATGCAAGGACACAAATTTACAGGTTACAAGAAAATGTATTCTTCAGTTTTCAATCACAACAAACTTCATTGACGAAGTTGAATTAGATGTTGCACTACTTGATATATCAGGAATTGCTTTGGGTAGTCCTTACCTCTATGATAGAAAATCAATCTTCTATTGTCATGAAAACAAGTACCACTTGTTCAAAGATGTTGTGGAGTATATTATGAGAGCTCATCGCAAGAAACTAAATCTTTCATTAGTTAATGTAGGGAAAATGAAAAGACTAGTGAATTCAAGAAAGAATTTGGTGCTTCTTATGATCAAACTCAATGTTGATGTTGATTATGAAGTGTTTGATGGTTGTAATTCAAAATTGAAAACTGATTTGGTTGATGTTGTTAACCATGATTATGAGGTGATTCAAAAAGTAAAAGGATTTCCTTCCAAGAGGAGAAACCAACATGAAATACCATTGCAGCAAAGGTGTCTTCTTTATAACATTGACATGCACATGATGTTAAGAAGGGAAAGTGTAGAAATAATAAATCAAATCCAAGGATTGTTGAATAGAAGGATCATCCAACCATCTCCTTTACCATGTGGTGCACCTCTTATTTTGGCGCCCAAGAAGAATGGTAAACATTTCATTAAATGGGATTCCAGAAGTGGTTTTCATCAAAGTAGAGTTGTTGAAGGAGACATATGGAAGACGACATTAAAAACCAAGCAAAGTTTGTTTGAATGGCTTGTTATGAATTTTGGTGTTTTCCATGCTCCTACTACTTTCATGCATATGAAGAAAGATTTATTAAAGCCATGTATAGACATGATAGTCTACTTGGAAGACATTTTCATTTTCAGAAAATTTCATTATGAACATGTCATGTGTTAGAAAGAAATAATTGATGTCATATTTCAAGAACATTTGTTATTGAAGATGTCAAAATATATGTTGGATAAAACTTCTTTGATGTACTTGGGCAATGATATTGGAGAAGGTGAGTTGAAGTTAGACCTCTCCAAGATTGATGCCATTATGGATTGGTCAATGCTCAAGATAGTCATTTGGATAAGAGGTTTTTTGGGAGCAGCCCAATGTTGGAGGAAAGATTTTGTTAATTTTTCTTCTATTGTAGCTCATTTGCATTCTTTGGAAGTTGTGCAAAAGGTCTTCCAGTGGGGAGGCAAACAACAAGAGGCATTTGATTCTTTGAAACAAAAGATCAGTTCAACCTTTATACTTGCTCTTCTATACTTGAAAAAGTCATTTGAGTTTCAGGTTGATGTATGCGACTATGCCATGGGCGCAGTCTTTATGCAATGTGGTAAGCCCATTTCATTTCATTTAGAAATTTACAATGGTGTAGTGTTTAAGTTGCAGTGACAAAGGCACTTTCATTGGATGGGTTTTCTTCTACTATTCCACTTGGTCAAAAGGTATAAGAAAGGTATAAGCGACAAGTTTGTTGATGTACTTTCTAGGCCTATAGTTTGTATAACTACTTTCCTCAAGCATCATTTTGTTTTACATGAAAGTTATGTTCAACAAAATACATACTTTCAAGATGTATATTCAAGCTTGAGTCAAAGGAATCAAGTAGAGGAATTTGTTTACCATTTGCATCATAATGTGTTGTATCATCTTGGTAAGAAGGATGTTGCTATTGATAGTAACATGGAAAAATCCAAAGAGTTCATTGAATGACTCCAAATGGTACATCAAACAGTGCAAGATCATCTTGAAAAGGGAAAATGAAAGTACAAAGTAAGGCATGACAAGCATCATGTATATCCCAAGTTCCAAGTCAATGATGAATGGATCAAGATTGGAAAGGTGAGGGAATTGTACCCTCACCTGTTGGACAACTAAAAGTGATCTTTTAGGGTCCAAAAGGTTTCCAGTGGGGAGGAATGATCAAGTGCTCAAAAAATAGCTCAAATTTCAGAGTTGTCAGATTGGTGTGGAACCTGGATGACCATGTAGTGCTCGTCATCCCAGTGCAACTCATTTCGCGCGAAACAGACTCCATATGACTCCATAAACAAGTTCTATCCACTTTCTCAAACATGTAATTTAAAAAAAAGGACAACCCAGTCAGTAGTATGTACTGCTGACATGGCGCTGACTAGGCAAGTGAGGTGGACGTTGACTTGGTAAAAGAATTTATTGGCGAAATATATCGTGCCAAGTGGCACATTTATATTGGTCGAAATTTTGTTTCTTTTCATTGGTTGGAATGATGGCCAACCATGGGCTGACATGTGACCCAATCGGAGGCGCCATGTGCCAGCTCGGGAGGCTACCAAAATTAATACCATATACCAGGTGGAGGAAGCGGGGGTCGAACCCGTGACCTCCCAACACTAACACAATGACTTTACCAATATACGATGCGGTTCTTAACATCATATGATGGCGCATGTTATTTAAAGTTCAATGCCGACATAGCTTGGAGGTTGGGCAGACTTCACTGCCCCCCATGTGAACACTGCTTATGCTAACCACCAACATTTTATGTGACCGTCGGAGGGAGGACCACCACCGCTTCACCGCTGGAGGAAACCGTCCATGTGAATGCCTTATCGTTAACCACTAGCAACTTATGTGACCACTGGAGGGAGAGGGCCAGCACCGAGGGCTAGCCCCTAATCGCATGGCCCCCCATATGACCCTAAATTTCTGCATTTTAGGCCTCAATGACCAAATTAACCATCTGAAAAATCCACCCCGATTTCAGCAGATTTGGTGGCCCATTCACGGAAAATCGGGCGAAAATGGGGGTTTGGTGCCAAATTTTGGGAAAATTGTAGAGCGGATAGTGGAGAAACTAGGATATGTCATAACTTCTCTAGTTTTCGACCAAATTGGCTGTAGAAAGAGGCTAGGTAGCCATTTTTGGACATTTTGGACTCATTGGAGTAGGTTTTAGAAGCATTCGAGTGTTGTAAACACATATTTTTACACATTAGAGCATAATAGAGAGGCCCAAGCCATTGGAAGATGGACCAAGGAGACGTAGCCCAGGAGGGGTGAACTCCTTCATCATGTTCCTGTTGTGATGTGTTTTTGGTGATGTTTTGTGCATTTATATGTTGCTATTCTGGTTCTTATTTATGTTAAAATTGCTCATAAAATTAACATAAAAATTCATTTTCACTTGCAAAACTCATGAATCCTTAAGCACATGAATAACATTTTGTTTATAATCTGAGGAGGATCTTAGCATAGTAAAACTAATATTCTTAATTAGATCAATGATTAAACCAAAGATTGATGCTAATTATGAAGCATTTCAAGGTTGTGATTCAAAGTTGGAATCCGATTTGATTGAGGTGGTTAATGAAAATGATGAGATATTTCAGGAACCAAAGGGATTACCTCCTAAGAGGGGAATCCAACATGAAATACAATTGCAATAGTTTTTCATCTTCCTAACATTGGCATGTGTGTGGATTTTCATGCATTTAACATGATTATGGTAAAGAACCGTTACCCACTTCCTAGATTAGATGATATCTTGATTTTCAATAAGTCACATGATGAACATGTCATGCATGTAAGAAAAGTGTTTGATGTCTTGAAGAAAGAACAACTTTTTTTGGATATGTCAAAGTGTGAATTCGGTAAAACTTCTTTGGTGTGATTGAGACATATTGTTGGAGGAGGTGAGTTGAAGATAGACCCCTCCAAGGTCAATTTCATGATGAATTGGCCAATGCCCAAGACAATCATTGAAGTAAGAAGTTTTTTGGGAGTAGCCCAATATTGGATAAATTTTATTGCTAACTTTTCTTCTATCGCAGCTCATTTGCATGCATTGACTAGTGTGGAAAAGGTCTTCTAGTGGGGAGGCAAGCAACAAAAGGAATTTGATGTCTTGAAAGAAAGATCAGTTCATCTCATGTACTTGCAAGCAACTATTCCATGGGCGCTATCCTCATGCAATATGGTAAGCCCATTTCATGTCATTCATAAATTTTCAATGGTGCAGTGACAAAGTTGTAGCAATCAAGGCACTTTCAACAGATGGGATCCTTACAACAATTCCACTTGGTCAGCAGGTATAAGAAAGGTATATACAACAAGGTTGATGATATTCTTTTTAGGCCTATTGTTAGTGCAACTACTTTACTCAAGCATAATTTTGTTTTGCAGGAAAGTTATGTTCAACAATATGCATACTTTCAAAATGTACATTTAAGCTTGAGTCAAGAGAACCAAGTAATGGAATTTGATTATCACTTGCGTCATAATTTGTTGTACCATCTTGGTAAGAAGGATGTTGCTATTGATGGTGACATGGACAAAGCCAAGAAGTTCATTGAATGATTCCAAATGGTACTTCAAATAGTTCAAGATCAACTTCAAAAGAGCCAAGGCAAGTAAAAACCAAGGCACAACAAGCATCGTGTAGATCACAAGTTCCAAGTCAGTGATGAAGTTTGGCTCCACATTAGCAAAGAGAGGCTCCAAGGTGAAGGTTAAAAGCTAAAACCAATTCGATATGGTCCATTCAGAATTCTGGAAAGATTGGTGACAATGCCTTCAGGATGGATTTGCCTTCATATATGCAAATTTATGTTGTTGTTAATGTGGACAATTTAAGGTTGTATGAGCCTCCTTTGATTGAAGATCAAGGAGAGAATGTCTAGATTCCTTCCAATGAGGATTTTTCCCCTGAATACCTTGATGAACTATAGCAAGACACCCGTCTTGATAGAAGAACAAGGTATTCAAAACGAGGGAGTGTGGACTACCTTCGAGTGGGGCTCAAAGGAAAAAATCCTTCCAAGGACAAATGGATCGAGATTGGAAAGGTGAGGGAATTCTACCCTCATCTATTGAGCAGTTGAAAGTGATCTTTAGGGGTCCAAAAGCTTCCAGTGGGGAGGAGTGATCAGGTGGTCAAAAATTTGCTCTAAATTCAAAGTTGTAGGATTAGCGTGGAACCTGAAGGACAACGTATTGATCATTGTCCTGAATCTCACGCAACTTGTTTCGCGTGAAACAGACTCTTTATGCTCCCAAAATCATGTTTTATTCGTTTCCGAAACAGGCGAATTGTTGTAAAAAAGAGCAACACTGCATAGTCAACATCCATACTATTGATGTGGTAGGCTGGCTGGGATGTTGACATGGTAGGTGAATATACAGTTGACTGGGTTTCCTCTGGCGAATCGGGTGGTTCCAAGTGGCACCTTGTCATTGGTGTGATGCAACAGAATTTCATTGGTTCGTTGGTTTTGTAGTGGCCAATCACAGGCTACCACATGGCATGGCGAGGGATCGCCATGTGGCAATCGGAGGGCCACCAAAATTTTATGATAGTTCTAAACAGAGGCATCAGGGATCAAAACCACGACCTCTTGACAATCAACACAAGTCCTAACCACTGCACCATCGCATTGTTACCTAATATACTATGAGTCGCAAATGGTTTTGTTATGAAGTTGTATGTGCATTAGGGGTGGGGGTTGGGGTCTAGCCCTAGCACTGGTCACTGTGCCTGGGTGCAAGACCATGGGTGAGAGGCTAGCCCCACGTCCCCACTAACCACGATATACCCATCACGGAGACCACAACCATGTGATCGAATTTTTCGAGTTAAGGGCTTACTTGGTGAATTAACATGCCTACAAACTCGCCCAGAATCTCGCGAATTTGGTACCCAGTTAGTACAATTCAGGGCAGATTTGTAGGATTGTGGCCGGATTTGGGGGAATTTGTAGAGAAAATAGTGCAAGAGCTAGGGGAATTCATAAATGACACAATTTTTGACCAATTTGGGAGCAGGAAGAGGCTAGACAGGCATTTTTGGGTCTTCTGAAGCCATTGTAACAAGTTTTAGAGCCATTTAAGCACTATAAATGTATGTATTCACACTTTTGAGAATAGTTGAAGAGGGTCAAGCCATTGGAAGTTGGACCAAGGATACATAGCTCAGGAGGGGTGAACTCCTTAATCATGTGTTGTTGTGTTATTGTTTATGGTGATGTTTATTTCTGATAAATGATGTTGTTCAATGTTTTACTTATGTTATTTTTCTCATGAAATTTACATAAAAAATCATGGTTAATTTACAATTTACCTCATAATCCTCAAGCACTTTTTTATATTATGAATTGGAATTTAGTACAACGAAAACTAACTTTCCCATTCATATCAATTAAGGGTGTTATCTCCAAGCTCATTGATATGATTCCCAATTTCATTTTGGTAATCTCTTCCATATTATTTCCTCTATATGCCATGACTCTCAACTATAACTCCTCTTTTCATGTTTCTCCACCTAGTTTCTTTTCAATGGATTTCATCTCGCCCTCATCGAAATTGAATGTTGATGAGGAACGTGCAATGATGGTAGGAAACTCAACATTTGTTATCTAGGATGTCATTAATATATTATTTGTGCTACATTTCATCCGTCCCTTGGCTCTAGGATTCCTCTATCCAACACATGGCTCCTATGACATGCCAACATGCTTGAAGTTGTAGGGGTGGTGAAGGTTGTGGTAGCGTTGGAGGCTAGTAGGCTTGGTTCCACACTAAGACTTCTGCATGTCACTATTAGGCTCACACTCCCCATAGATCTAATCGAAGATTCATGTAGCTGAGGATGAATTGCATCACAAGCAAAAACGTATTTTAGATATAACCCAGAAGATATAACACAGAAGATATAACCTGGGAAAAGCACTAGCCTAAAACCCCTTCTCTGTATTATCAATCAAGTGGAAATCCTTAACAACATACAAAAAGAATCAGCTCAAAATTTATCACGCTCTCTCTGTCCTCTGATGATGTAGCTCATGGACTATCTAGGCTTGTATATATAGGCTACACAAGTCCTCCAAGCTCTTATTTCCTTGCGCAGTTTTGATTGGGGTCCAATGTCATAACATGTGTGAATTGGCCACATCATACCTACTGTAACCTCAGGTCCAACTACACAATCCATAAGGAATAATATTCCTTCTGCATGCAAGGAATATTCACCAAGGAATATCCTCGCAAATCATAGTACATTGTCCCTCAATATGATTTCAATTGGGTCTTTGTCTGAACTGACATGCATGAGCTATCCATGAGGGAATACTCAGTTATATGAAAATACCGGTTGTTACATGCATGCAAACATTACCAAACTGAATCTCATTAATTTAACAACTTGTTAAATTAATCTAGCTAGACTTGACTCAGTTAACTGAGCCAACTAGTTGCAACTCATAATTACAACTCATCCTCATCCTTTAACTGATGGTTAAATCCCTCAATCAAAGGAGAAACTGTTGCATGTCCTCACATAGACTTCAAGTTCATAATTCCATAACTAATTAACTCAAACTGAATTAATTAATTAATTTACAAATTGCTGTCAATATCAAATTCGAATTTTACTTCCTATTTCTAGTCCAGGGACTGACTAAAATAGGAATCCACACTAAACTGCTAAAAACATAACTTCTATTTTTAGCACTTCCATTTTTCATTCCCTGTTGGCCAATCCAGCACTGGTACCCAAACTGCTATTTTTAGCAGTGATATTTTTAACACTTCTATTTTTAGCAATTTCTTGTTGCCATTTTCAACACTCCCTCTCAACAAGAAAGGCTTCCTCTTGAACCCCATCCTGTACCTTCGAAATGTTCTGCGTGCAACACTTCCACCAAGTGTGGTTGCTCCAACAACTCTCGAAACAAAAAAAAACTCCCAACTGAACTCTCTGTTGGGCTAGAAACATACTCTGATGCTGAAGCTCTACCTGCTGCTGACAAGTGCTCCCTCTCTGACCTCTGCGCTACTGCAACATCTCCATGCATCTCACACCATTGCACACCTCCCTGTGCTACCTTGCACTGGTGCAACACACTTGTGCCTCTCGCATTGTTGCAGCCCGCTAGCTCTGTGCTGTCCTGGGATTCCCTGCACTGTAGCTCTCTCTATCGCTCCATCTGCATCTGTCTCTACCCAATCAGTTAGCTTTGCTACTCCTCATCAGGGCTCCTATAACAAAGTCGAATCAAAGAGGTTGGCTACCTCAGGGATCCTGCCCCTCCTCCTTGGGACGATCACTCCACATCACCCCACCTCCTACCTGGAGGTATGGCTGCATGTGATTCCTCTGCCCACCTAGCTCAAAGTTTCCCCCTACTGGAGGTCTTTGCATGAGTATATGTCTCTACTCGATCTCCTCTCAGCTTCCCCTGTTGTGGTTGCTCCACAGCCTCCTGAAGTTGTTGCACCAATCGTGGCTCCGCCACAATCGTCTGAGACTTCTTCTAGCGCTGCATGTTGAGAGGTAATATACTCTCCCTCTCAACCACCAAATCTCCATCAGTTGCTTTGCTGCTCAAGGCTTTGCATGCATATTGAACCTCAAGAGCATACAGGTTCTTGACCCGTGAACCGATCTACTTCACCTATCTAGTGATGATGTGTTTAAGGAAAACCCTTCCCTTACTGAAGACTACATCATAGCCTCTGTCTTCTAGCATCGCGATCGATACCAAGTTTCTCTTCAGTCCTGGTACATACTTGACATCAGTCAAGGTAAGGTGAGCTCCATGCTCCCTCTGAAAAATAACCGTGCCTACACCTGAGACACTATACTTTTCATCATTACCCATCACTATGAGTATCTGGAGATCTTTCTCCTCCAAAGTACTGAACAAACTCTTGTCACCGGTCATGTGGAAAGAAGCTCCACTGTCAAGAAACCAACCACTTCCCACCATGGATGAAACCATGCATGCGAAGAGTGTGAAATTCAACTCGAATTGTGAAGCAAGTGCCTCACCTTCAGATCCTTCCCCGGATCCCTTCTTGGATTTCCTCAGTGGAAAATTTGTAACAAAATGGCCCACCTCATGACAACGAAAGCATCACAATTTCGATTTATCAAACTTCTTCCCACCATGGGAAGAACTGGTCTCGGAAAGAGAAACCTTCTCCCTCCCATTCTTCGCCTTACTCGCTAAGGCACAGTTTTCTTCATTGTCTATGGATGAAGAACCATCTCTGGTGCTTTTTCTTATCTCCTCTTGCATCAAATCCAACCAAAGTCGTTCCCAATCTAGTAGTTTCTCTCTTCCATTAACCGAGTCCTGGTAGCTATGCCAGCTCTTAGGAAGACCGAGGAGTGCAAGAATCACCATGTCGTCATCAACTGTCATGATCCCTACACTTCCAAGCTCATCCATGCATGTGGTGAGCTTGTTCAGATACATAAATATCATGTCACCCTTTTCACACTTGATCTTTTGACGTTTGTCCTTCAGTTCCAGCTTCCTCTGATCACTGCTATTCTAATAAACATATTTCAATGTTTTCCACATCGAAAACGGAGTCTCCTTCCCATGGATGCTTGAGACAATGTGATCTCGAACTCCCTCCAGAAGGATTCTACTTGCTCTAGCCACACACTTTTTCCATTCCGCCAGTTGAGTAGCATTAGTCGGCTTCTGGACTTCTTGATCAATGAATTCCTTTAGACCGTTATCTTCTAATACTGCCTCCATGCGATCCTTCCAGGCTATATAATTTGAACTTCCATTAAGGGCATATTTGAGTCTCAAACCATAGGATGACATTGGTGAAATAGATGTGATAAGAACTCAATTCAATATTCAGAAACCACAAACTTCAACTTCTCCCTTCTTGTATACTTTTCTTCCTTGATCACCTGTGCCCTGATACCATGTAGAATTTTCTCTACAAATCAGCTAGCTCACTGATATCATGTAGAAATTTCACTTGCAGATCAAACTGATAGATGCAATGTACTAAAGCATAATACTAGATCTACATCTACCATAAACTTTGCAGAATCTTAATTGAACATGAGCAAAATCAAGCATGAACAGATATAACTGAGAATGAGAAGTAATCAACCATAACACAGAAGATATAACCTGGGAAAAGCACCAGCCTAAAACCCCTTCTCTGTATTATCAATCAAGTGGAAATCCTTAACAACATACAAAAAGAATCAACTCAAAAGTTATCATGCTTTCTCTGTACTCTGATGATGTAGCTCATGGACTATCTAGGCTTGTATATATAGGCTACACAAGTTCTCCAAGCTCTTATTTCATTGCGCAGTTTTGATTGGGGTCCAATGTCATAACATGTGTGAATTGGGCACATCATACCTACTGTAACCTTAGGTCCAACTACACAATCCATAAGGAATAATATTCCTTCTGCATGCAAGGAATATTCACCAAGGAATATCCTCGCAACTCATAGTACATTGTCCCTCAATCTGATTTCAATTGGGTCTTTGTCTGAACTGACATGCATGAGTTATCCATGAGGGAATACTCAGTTATATGAAAATACCAGTTGTTACATGCATGCAAGCATTACCAAACTGAATCTCATTAATTTAACAACTTGTTAAATTAATCTAACTGGCCTTGACTCAGTTAACTGAGCCAACTAGTTGCAACTCATAATTACATCTCATCCTCATCCTTTAACTGATGGTTAAATCCCTCAATCAAAGGAGAAACTGTTGCATGTCCTCACATAAACTTCAAGTTCATAATTCCTTAACTAATTAACTCAAACTGAATTAATTAATTAATTTACAAACTACTGTTAATATCAAATTCGAATTTTACTTCCTGTTTCTAGTCCAGGGACTGACCAAAATAGGAACCCACACTGAACTGCTAAAAATAGAACTTCTATTTTTATCACTTCCATTTTTCATTCCCTGTTGCCCAATCCAGCACTAGTACCCAAACTGCTATTTTTAGCACTTCTTTTTTTAGCAATTTCTTGTTTCCATTTTCAACAGTTAGTAACTCAAGGCTTTTGGATTTTATATTAATTTGCATAAAAAATACATAGAGTTATTATTATAATTATTGGTCTGTTACTAGGTAAATAAGAGGAGTAGCATAGTAGTATGGTTTTTGTCCACATAAAGTGTATGATCATAATAAAAAATCCAAATAGATAGTAATGTTTAAACCATTTTAATGATTTACTAATAAACTTGTGACCAACACTTTACCAATAGTTGTTTTAGCTATGAATACAGGTCAATGATCTGCATAAACCTGGCTTATCGAGTTCTTGAGTTTCTGGTACCCAGAACCTAACCTCCTACCTCTTCTTTAATATTGGCATCTATGATGAATAATATTTCGATCATAGCCTCTCTTTCTACATTTTGGATTTCTCATCTAATTTTCAATGGGGTGCACTACGCAAATTTTACAACTAAACATTATGTTGAGTATTTACCCCTTGAACTCAAGGGGTGGTGAGATTCCTTCTCCCCTGATGACCCCTAGACTGAGTGGTGCGTACCATAGTGACATAAGAAAAGATGGAACCTGAAAGAACAAAAACTAACAAGACTGGGATAAAATTATTGCAGGGAAAAGGAACATCAAAACCCAAGCTTAAAAGGACCCAAGGATAAATTCAATCCAAGAGGGAGGCTTGGTGGAGAGATGAGAACTAGAGGTGACCATGAAATCCAAGCCAGAGGGGTAAGGAAGAGATAGCTCATGTAGAAAATTGGAGTATTTATTGCTCCTTTCTTCTAAAAATTAAGTTGGCAAACAGTGCCCAGTGGAGGTCCCACACTTTTTGAGAAGACTTTGGAAAGGTATCACAACTAGAATCCCAAGCCTAATAATAATGGCACAAAGCAACAATAACATGACCATAAGCCAGAAAAATGATAAACTTCCAAAATAATAAAAACAACTATATGTGGACATTGGTGCTCAATAAGTATAGGGAAACATGGAAGCCTATAATCAAGATCTCACAAGAAGCCTATTGCTACTCACCAGAATTTGAGGTTAAAACCAGAGCTAACTAACATACCTGAACCTTTGTAATAAACATTGAAGAGACCATCTTGATGTTAGGCCAAACGTTAGGACATGGCCAATGTTGAAGTTATTACCCCCAAACAAGAAGAGATTATTCTTCTAGACATTTAATAGGCTTCAAGAACAGAAAATCCATGCAGAATGAATGTTTGAGGAGCAATTGTACCCAAAAAAAAATAAAATCCTTACCAAGTTCCCCTAGAAAATATCAAGTACCCATGCTCATGTCCCTTTCCTCTCCATGATAATTTCACTATGTTGTTTATCTCTTACACTACGATGGTTCCCAATGGGTGAGGTGGTTAGACACCTACTCCATACAAAAATTGGCATAGTTTTGGAACTTTCCTCATGTGCATGAACCTCCATTGAATTTCCCATGTAAAAGGATTACCATTCACCACCTCTGATGTATATATATATATATATATATATATATATATATATATATATATATATATCTAAGGTCACGGCCAAGCCAGACACCAAATTGGTGTATGAGACCCCCTTATTTGTGGGACAAGGGACCCACCTCCACGCAACAATTTGATTGCTAGGTCTACAAAGGCATACATACTCTACCCCCTTTGGTTTTGAACCTATGACCTCTTAGGAGAAAACACATACTCTTAACCATTAGGTCCACTCAAGCTGAAGACTATCACCTTGCTTATTGAGAAAGAATCCTTTCATTAATAAACACTTATGGTAGGAATAATAACTCAAAATTATTTAATTTAAATACTATGGTTAAATAGAATGTAATTTTATTTTATTATATGATTAATATTTTGCAAATTTAATTTAATATATGTTTAATAATAATAGTAAATCATTTACTATAAATAACACCGGTATTACTATTTTCAAATCTTTTACCCCATCTTTTATGGTTGTCACTTTACCTTAATACAACAATGTTATCAATAACACCAGTGTTACTATTTGCAAATCTTTTACCCCATCTTTTATGGTTGTCACTTTATTTTAATATAACAATGTTATCATTGTCAATTTCAAAAACACAATATGTATGGGATTCAACATTATAACCCTGTGTTTCATTCCGAGCACGAGCTTCCCTTCACCATTTTTAAAAGAATCATGATATTTAACCATTGAACCTCCTCTGTCTCTCCACTTTAAATATTTCTAGTGGGATCAAATACCTTGAGGTGTAAATTTCTTTTAAAGTGAAAAAATATTTGTTCTCTCTTGGCACATGGTAGATTTGGAGTTATTATGGATCTAGGTTACTCTAAATACAAGTCAAATATTAAAGACAACCCTTTTTTCTCATCACATACACATTTTATTATTATCTTTTACTTGAAAAAATCAGTTATGAGTTTTTAATTTGATTTGAAATATTTGTTGAAATGATATTTATTTAAGTAATTAGATATAGAGAGCATGCTACAACTTATATTCCCTACACCTTTTATAATAATGCAATGCACATATAAATATTGAATAAACAAAGAAGTAAAAAATGGAAATTACACATATTACACAAAGATTTACCAAAACCCATAATCTGTTGGCTTAGATTAGAATACAACCTTAATTCCTTAACTAGAATTAGAAAACCATGGGCTAAAACACCATGTGCCATAAAACCTCTAAAAATGAAAACAATGTGTCAAAAAACCACCAAAGGCAAATACAAAAAATATGAGAAAAAAACTAAAGGCTATAGTCCCCCACATGAACGCCCTACTATGTTTGGCATGTGCAAATCATGCATGGGGATAGTCATGCAAATATTATAACACATACCCAACACAAATCATTATACAAATAAAACTTTATGATTGGTTGTAGATATTAAAGTTGTAAATCCACAAGACAACAAAAGGATCCATGAATACTATATGAAGGAAACATATCCATGATTTGTGAATGAAGGCCCCAAGGAAATATATCCATGATTTGTGAACGAAGGCCCCCAATCTTAAAGTAAACGAAATCCAATCTAGAAACAAGAGTTGAGGCCAAATCTAGGAAGTAGATAAATGGGAGCTTAAGACACTCACAAAAGCAAGCACAAAAGCAAGTAGGGAAAGAAGTACTTGCTCTAATACCATCTAGACCTCTTATTAATTAGTAAACGTTAGTCTCTTCTTAATTACTCATTGCACAACAAAAACATGGATAAATAAATATATGGGGATTTTTGCACCAACTAATGCCCTCAACACTCTCCTCTTTTTCTTCGAATTAGATCTCACATGGATTATGCCTCTCTTAAGTTTTGCTGAAATTACAGAAGTTATTCTCGTTAGAACTTGGCTTTAGATCATCCATGGGATCATGGCTTTATATTTCTCTCCTTACAATCACAACCTACTCAAAGATATCTCAATTTAGTGGGAGATACTAAGGATTGATTTCCTTGGCTATTAGTATTCTTAGTAAACATGTTTTCCTTTACCTTTGAAGGGGTTTGTGTTTTGGAGGTTCATGGAATAATTGCTTATCAAATTATATTATTTTCAAGGGTTATTGATAGTTTTTTTTCCATAACTCTTTAATGAAGCTTCAATCTTTTGTCTTCTTTGAGGTGTTGAGAAAAGTATTGATTTCTATCTTTTCAGTAATTGTTTTCACACCACATGTTATTCTTTTTTGAGATTCTTGTTTTTCTTACAATATGAATAAATTGAGGGAGTTGATTCCTCGCTTGTCCATGGGAACCTATCATGGCCTTGTTTGTTGGGACGCATATCGAGGATTATTGTCCATGATAGCTTTTATTTTTGGCACCTCTTTTTTTGCACCTTTCAATAATGGATTTTGGGCCCCACACACAAATATTCTTAAAGGGTCACTAAATTTTTACCTCCATGATCGGCCTTCTTTTGCAAGCCTCATAACTAGTCATTTTGGAGTGTTTCTTTAATGGATGTTCAACATCATCATCAATTTCAAATATAACCTCACTCTAATACCATGAAAATATTTAAAAGATCCTAGGACCAAAAAACCATTGTAAAACCAATAGAAAACCCTCTACAAGAGAGAATACATTGATATATTGGATTTGTTGAGACTAAAATAGAAGATAATGTCATATATATATACGAATTGGTCTTTTTAACGATCATTTTTTTGGTTAGTTTTAATCAAAACCCAACAGAAATTTTTAAAAACTTGATTTTTAATTGATTAATTTGCATAATTCGAGTGCTTTAGAGGTATTCAAGCGTGTTGAATCCATTTATGCATTCAAAAATGTATTTTAAACAACAAAAAATCTTGAAATTGTATCGCTAGATTTTAGTGAATTCCGGTGAAAAAGGCTATTTCGTCTATATATATATATATATATATGGACATTGGAGATTGACGACTGTTATATCCACAAAATATTTGTATTAGGCACCCAGAGGAATCACTTCATGTTGCCTCAACCACGGATCCTATCCCTGAGAGAATTAAACATGTAACCACTCAATAACAAAAATATTTTAACAATAAAAACTTGACTATTTTAAGCTAACCCTCCAAACTCATATATCTATATATATAATTGGTTGCATTGACATTATACGAAACTTTATTAATTATTTTACCAACACCACATTTTGAAATTAACTTAAAATCGAAACCACTTCTAAAATACATATAAAAATAAACTTTGTAAATAAAATTAAAATATATTTTATTTCAATTTAATTATCATAAAACATTGTTACACATCTTTAATAATTATTTTGCCAACACCACGTTTTGGTGTTAACTTAAAATCAAAACCACTTCTAAAATACATATAAAAATGAACTTTTTAAATAAAATTAAAATATATTTTATTTCAATTTAATTATCATAAAACATCAATATCGTTAAGCAGGGAAGAAAATTAATCCATATTGTTGGGCACCGAGGAAATTTGGTTTCACTTATTAGAGTCAGTGTCACAATGATAATCATGTCAAATTTGGTTTCACAATGATAATCATGTTTTGGTTTCTCAAATTTCAATACCTTAGAAAATAGTAATGTTATACATAGATTTTATACAATGACAAGACAAGGATTGCGCATGCATTTGACTAAGATTCCACAACAATTCCAATGTTAGGTTTGATATTTTGTCTTTTTATTCAATAATGCTTATATTTTCTTAGCGACACAGGCTTGGAGTGGGTTTAAGTTGTAATCACCGTTAAAGACAACTAAGTTGCAATCACCATTAAAGACAACTCAATGGAAAGGTCATCAATTCATTATTATAAGATTCAAGGTTAAAGATCTCCCATAAGCTATAGAATATTTCAATGATATGGTAAAATATGTCACTATTATAAATTTTAAATCATGAAACTTATATGTCAATATGGTTTGTTTTATGGTTTTCAAATTAATAAGATTGTGATACTATATAGATTGAAATGTTTGTATCATATATTCAAGGGATTATGTATTAAAAGTATATTTGAAAAAACATTTAAAACATGTAATGTTTCTGTAATGATTTTTAATAATTCTTTAATAATGTATTTGTAATTAAAACATCATTTATAGGATATTTTTTGTTTTATTATATGAGGATGTATATGTATATGGATAAGGACATGGATATGGAGATGGAGGAGCATTAATTAGTTGACTATTCTCAATATTTTTATGAAAGAAAATCATTTTTTTGTCTCAATAAGGGATAAACACAAAATTAATGAGTTGGGTATTACAAGTTAGAACTTGGACCTATAAGAGAAAATTTTAAGGGGAAAGAAAATCTTAATGGTGCATTTAACAAAGAAGCCATGGAATTTGTCACCTATCAATGCCTATGGTATAGAATATAAGTACAAAACATTTGGCCGAAGAGAACCCATCGAAATTGGAGGAGACAATTGAGGAGGTAAGTCATATAGTGATAGTAAGTGATCACGTTGTCAATTTGTCTAATGGTCCTATAGGTTTATCCACTAAACTTTATCTGGCTGGGTTTTAGTCAAGGGTGAATTCACAAAACATAGAGGTTATGGTGAAGAACACAAATCTAGATGTAACTTTAAGGGGATAGGGTTTATTGGATGCAGTCTAGAATTGGAAGTGCTAAGTGGAATCAAATGAGGACTAAACAATAACCCAACAACTTCGGGTGATAATCAGGTGAAGAAGACAATGAGGTGGTTAAAGCAAAAAAAAATAGGGTTATAATGGTTGTCAGGGAAGATGTAAGGTTGAATTAGCTAATGGAGTGCAACAGTAAAGCCCTTATAGGAAAATTTTGTTGGAGGCAAGTTTCAGAATGAATCCTAAATTACTAGTCACAAAAGGTTTAATGTCTAATTTTGGGTTATGGTTTGAAATTCCATATGATGTCAAGATAATGGGTAAGATTCATATTCAATTCAAAGGAAGATGCAAAAAAATATTAGAAGGTCAATGGGGGTTGATGGTTTCAACACTACAAAGGTTGTCAACTTGTTTTGGATATATATCATAAATGCATACAAAGAAGTCAATTTGGGTCAAGATACTAGGACTTCCCATAGAGCCATGGTTTGATAGGATATTAAAGGATAATGGAAAGACATTAACAAGTCCCATAAAAACAATCCCTGCATGAATGTTACTTCAAATTTAATTGAGTTAGATTTAAGATTAGGGCTCTCTTCTAGTATGTAGATTGTAGTAGGGGAGAAAATTCATAAGAAATTGGAAGACTATGTCAAAATCCCATTTATATGTGTGAGTATAATGTATATGGCGATGTTCTAGAGGATTCCACCCAACCTTTTATATGAAAATTATAGCAATGAAAATCTTGCAAATGGATGGTGGTGAGTCTGTCAAGAGGAAGCCATCTATAAGTGGAATGGATTCAATGAAAATTATATTGAGAAAACAGAAGGTTTCATGTGGCTTTTGAAAAAGTGAGTTTCATTTATATTTGATGATTAATCACAATGTTCATTTGACACTTCGAAAAAACATTTCATGTGATCCCCATTACCGAGTCCACCCAACTACAACAAGGAATTCTTATTCTATCTTGTAATGAGTAAATCCACCATTTTTATGATCTTGATTTTGGAAAAAGGATTCACGTTAAGAGCATGTGACTTATTACCTTAATTGTAGGCTCTCAAGACTAGAATTGAAGTATTCCCATATTGAGAAATTGGTCTTCATAACATTGCATGCACTCCAATGACTTTAGAGTTACATTCTTCTTCAATGAATAATTTTCAATGAGGATTCTAATCTATTGTAGCATATTTGGACCTATTGAATAATTAAGGACCACTATTATAAATGGATTATTATATCACTAAAGTTTAATCTAGAATTTGCACCATCCAAGTTCAATAAGTCTTTAACTTTTATCAAGTTGATGTTAGATCTTTCCTAAGGCAATGAAAACTATATTGTGAATGAATCCTTGTGAGATGAACATGTATTCCTCATTTCCTTTAATGGTCCCTATTATGGAGAGAACTCATGTATCTCCAAACTTAATGGTTTGCTTCTCCTATGCCTTATGATGAGCATCTACATATCTTTCACCAAGCTATTAAGAAAGACCTCATTATGAGTGACACTTTGTACCATCAAGGGGTTGGCTTGATTTTACATTACTACTTAATTCAAGACGAGGTGGAGAATTTTTGAATGATCGTCACCATAAAACATGTGATGGGCATTTTTAGGATAGAAGTAGGCTAGAAAATTTTGTGTGTGACATATGTTTAGACATTGAACTTTAAAGATTGCATCAAAGCTATCAAGAAGTGTCATTCTTGTTAGTTATTTACCAATAAAGTGTGTGTCAATCCTACTCCCTACACCCTATAGTTACCATTGGTCATTTCATTGAGCAAGGAGAGGATTTTAGGGTGTGTTAGCATACTTCTATGAATGCACTACAAGGAAAATACGTTTTAGAGGAGGTTTTTGCCAAAGCCCCTATAAAAATAGCCCAAAAAATTGTTTGTAGCAGAGGTCACTAGTGGAGGTGGGAAGGTAGTTGTTTTAGCAAATGTTTTGTTTACAGTGCATCTATAATATACAAATGCATCGGTGCTTCATTTTACATATAAGCATCGGTGCCGAATAGAAACTGGGGCACAATGATAGATTTATTTAAAACAAAAAAAAATGGTGCACTAAATAGCAAAGAGCACCGGTGTGTATACTACTTGATATCACCAAAAAAGGGTTAAATTTACCAAAATGTCGGTCGTAAAATTCATTTTTCCTAGTCTCGTGTTATATTGTGATGATGACTCGGTACTAAACCAGTACTATAATGCCCTAGCGTGTGCACAATATACCACACACCAGATAAAGGTTAAATTTTAAAAGTTATCAATTTTATATACACCCGCAGCACCAGTGTCCTTCTTGTATTAAAACACCCCGGTGTATACTAATAATTAGCACTGATATAGTTTTTAATTTTAAAAAAATGCAGTTTTATATTCCAATGAAGCATCAGTGTTGTTCATGTATTAAAACGCATCGGTCCATCTTAGAAGGAGCACCACTAGGGGGATTTTAAAATGTGGTGCTATATTCCCACAGAGCATCGGTGTTGTCAATTATTAAAATGCCCCAGTGCATCTTAAAAATAACATTTCTATAGGGTTTTTAAGTTTATTTTAGAAGGCGGTGTTATCTTATTACAAAGCACCTGTGTTTTTCATGTATTAAAATTCCCTGATGCATCTTCGAAAGAGCACTGCTAAGCAGTTTTTAATTTCTTAAAAATTTGGTGCTATAGTCCGATAAAGCACCAGTGCGGTACATGTATTCGAATGCCCCAAAGTTTCTTAACAAGAGCACCACTATATGGATTTTAATTAAAAAAAAGTAGTACTCTTGGATATTTGACACACCGATGCATTTATAATAATGCACTGAACGAGTGTTAAAAGATTGATTATGTGATTTTGCCGAAGATTATCTAACAAAAATAAAACTATCGGTCGTAAATTTCATTTTTACCATCTATAGTGTTGTAGAGATTTGAAGCACCAATTCCACCCTTGCCTCATGCAAACACCCTGACATCGGTGCTTCTCTTTCTCACCATCCTTTTGTACCATGCTCAGTGCATGGCTTTCCAATTTTCTCAAATGGTGGTGAAATTTGTTTTTCTCAATTACATGTCAACAATACCTCCACAACAACCAAATGTTCAGCTAATGTCTATGTTTCTCTCTAATTTAATTTTTAGTGGATTAAAATTGCAAAATAGGTAAAAAAATCCATTGTTTTTGAAAAAAAAAAATCCTACGTGATGCATTCGACAACTTCAGCTCACACCAATAGTGGTGCACCCTGTAAATTTACAAGGTGCACCGTAGTTTGGTGCGTAAACCTAATGCACCGCTATTTTTGTGGTGTGTTTCGTAAGTGAAAATGCACCAAGAAAAGCTATAGTTTGTATGTCGGTACATACATTTTTAGGTTACGACTGGTGTGTTTATATTTACAAAACACATTGCACCATAATATAAAAAATATAGCTCGGTGCATTCAATAACTTGAATGTTTCTTACTAGTGCGAAAATGTTATATGCGGGCACTGGTGCATAAGTTTGAGATGCATCACAATGGAAATGTATATATGTGAACCAAAAGTGGTGCGTTATATGTATGTATTCAATATATCCGGTGTGGTTGTGTTTGATAGCACACCAAAGTCAATGCATTACTTTTTTTTGGGTACAATGGGGATTTTTTTTTAATTGAAAGTAATGTTTCCATATTTATAAATAAAATTTTTATTTAATAAAAAATAGCATTATATTTTATGTACGAGGTTGATGTATTGTATATGTAAATCATGTAGCATAGACACCGACAAAGAGAGTGGCAATAGGAGTAGGAGAAGATGGTGGATCAATACAATGTGTTTTGACCATGGTAGGCCCAAGAGAGGGAGAGGGATTTATACCCTCACCTTATTAGCTCAACGACCCAAGCATCTTTGGTGAATGTAGGCCTCCTTAAGTACTATGAGGAGGTTACATCCATAAAGCTGCACTACTCTCTTGTTGACTCATCTGATCTGCTGGTGGAGTGTCCAGGAGTAGGCTTTCTGTGTTGGTCCTTAGATGTGCTATAGGCCCTCTGAGGAGGAAATATATTTTATCACTGGCATGTCCAAGAGAGGGGAGGAATTTTTGTAGTTCTCTGATGTCCCACATGGGGTTGCAGTAGAGAGTTAGCTTGTCTACTCTCATAAATATGTTGGGGCTCATGTAGTCTGTCTAGCAGATTTTCAAGTGCATGGTGGACAACTATGGATTGCTTCTTTTGTTGCACATGAGGTTAGGTGCCTCTCATTATTAGTGACCACCATTCCACACTGTACTAGTGATGGGAAGCACATTAGTTTCCATATTTTATATTATGTTGATTCTTTGATTCAGACACCACGATGTATCAAATGGTCTGCCATTTTTTTGAGGTAGTTTTGTATGGATTTAGATATAGGTTGTGTGATGATACATGGGAGGATGATCTTCCTTTTCGCTTCAACAATTTTTGTTTATTTTTTTATAGGTTCCGGAGACAATGCCTACATTTGACCGTCACCCTCCTAGGCAGATGACTGAGGTACAGATGCGAATTTGGAGCCAAATGATGCCCAAGAGGGGTCATTGGAGTATCCAACTAGGATTTCCGCCCAAGCACTAGCGCTATTATCTAGTGAGGATGACCATGCGGGTATTGATTGGAGACAATGCCCCAAAATCCTCTTCACACTAGATGATGTTGTAGATGATAGAGTTAATATAGCGTTTTCTTTAAATTAATCTATTTCATTTTTTTGTCTTAATTAATTATAATAAAATTTATTTTCGCACATTCTTTAACTTGTTCTATTAATTTTTTTAATGAAACTGTCTATTTATTGTTGTGTACTATATATTTTGTAGACATCGACACATTCCTTGGGGACATGTCTCCTCCCCCACCATAGGGAGCAGATGAGGAGATGGGCGAGGCCCAAGAGGATGACGCACATCCTCAGGGGGTCATGGTCATCTGGATATGTAGGGCTGGATTGAGATTTAGGATGGACTACTGTGACATATTTTTTAGAGTTTTGGTTGATGAGGGAGTCTGCCTTGCGAGGGCTTGAGGCATTAGTGCAGATCCTAGGTTCGTGGATCTCTTGATGCACTTTCCGCGTGAGATGATGACTCTTATTTGTAATTTCGTCAGAGCTAGCAGGTTGCTGGAAGCGAGGAGGGATGCATGGCATGCAGCGCTAGATACTTCAAATGAGCCTTCATGTAGTGCTACCCCATCGTATCATGATGATGAGGGTGGTGATCATGGTTCTAGTAGTACTACCCCATCGAATCATGGTTAGGTTTTCAGTAATCCTTCTGCTAGTACACCTCCTCGTCATTCACCTAATGATCACATGCCAAAGCTAGAGGATGTGCCTCATGTTTTTGTTGAGAGAGAAAACTAGCCACCTCCACTTCCACCTCAGAGTTTGATAATTGATGTAGTACTTGATCATCCATTGTCTTCTACTGCAAACGAGACTGCCACTACTACGTCTGTTGTATCAAATATTTGATAGCAATCATTTGACTTGATGTAGTTATTTGACTTGTTTGTATATATATATATATATATAGATATATATATATATATATATCTATGGTGCATTTCTTTTGTTCATGTTTATGTACTTAATTTATATGTTGGTGTTGATGTGTATATGGTTAGGTCATGTTAGATATGCTCATTTAATGTGCTTGCAGATAGATGTGTTTTTGGTAACAGTTATTTGACATGAGATGTATATTAATTTGAGGATGTGTGTGGTGATGATGTTAGATTACAATGCTTATGGTTTTTTAGATGTGATCACAATGATGATGCCCTATTAGATTATTATATTTGTGTGCTAGCTAATGACTTTATATGTGCTAGAGGTGTATATAATTAGATGATGGTAGTGAATTTGAATGTGTATCTTAGATGATGTGTATGTTTGTTAGATGGTTATCATAATGATGCTTATTTTTATGAAATAATATTTATTATAGATTATGTATTACTGAACTTATATCAAAATTTTATATATGAAATTTCATGCAAAACAACTTACTTTAAAAAAAATTGCACAAATATTTTAAATTACAAAGTTTAGTATGGTTGAAACTATGACTGTAAAATTACGATAAATATTTTTATATTGCTTATATAGTTCATTCATATTCATTCTAACCTAACTAGTAAAATATTTCAATACTCACAGGGAAAAAATAATTGAAGGTAAATAATTTAGTTAGTTCTTAATAAGACAAAAATACAAGGAAATAATAATTAAAGGTAAATGTATTAGTTAGTTCTCCCTTAAAGAGGTAAGTGAACTTTTTTCTAGTAATAAAGATATAACTTTTGGTGCTATTTTGGTTCTTTATTTGCTATTGTATTGGTTTAAATTTGACATTTTTAATAATAAATATGAGTTAAATAATACAAAAATCATACTATATTAGATTTAAACTTTTGACAAATAATATATTTGATTATTTCTTAATAAGAAACTCAAGAAATATTATTTTTTCCACATACTACTCACTAAAATTCATGTTTTCACATTTTCCCTAGCTAATATTATATCATGTTAACAATGATAAAGACATGTCTACTTTAAATAATTTACTTATAAATACATAAAAATAGATATTTATTTTACATAATCTAAATACGAAAGAAAAATGCGTCACCAAGTCTCTTAGAAAGTCAAAAAAATGTCTTGTAATCACCATACCATTATTTATCATTTAATTCTTATCCATAAAATATTTATTAATTAAACTTTTATTTATAGTTACCATTGAAAAGAATATTCAAAATTGTTCCATTATCCATGAAGAAAAAATCAAAACCTCTCATGCATCCATGTAAGCCCATTTGTTTATCTTATGGTCCATAAAAAGATGCAATCAACATTTTATACATGCATAAGACCTCCTTTTAGTTTACATAATGTTGCAAGAACTGGAATTTAAATATAGGTAACATGACTTTACCTCTCATGTCAAGAATTTAGTTTTACATATTAATACACAATTTTTTCATTGTTAAAGTCCTCATAGAGTTACCACTACGTGATTTATATTGATTTTGAACTAAACAAGAAGAAAAAACATGTGAATTGGTTAATAAACCAATAAGTATCTAAATGGAGAATAAATCTTGAATCAATGTTGTTTCTAGATTCACTATTTTCAAATCTTGATTATATTCTTCTCAATTTCCTATTTGAGAAGGATTGTGACCTTGAATCCTTATTATCATAGATATTGTACTGTTGATTGTGCTGGACCCGCCAACATGTCAAGGGGATCTCCCTGGTAAGAAGTCCCAATTAGACCTCAGACCGTTTGGTGTAGGAGTCCCAATAATGGGTTGTAAGTTAATGCCTTGACCACAGTGTCACACAGGGGCAAGTAGAATAACTTTGTTAGCAGCAAGGGTGTGAGTGATGGAGTGAGTCAAGGAAGGTGTATGAGAGGTTCCAACACTTCGAAGGGGGAAGGAGGTGAAGGTGAGTTCCAGTTTGAAAGGGATCAGTCCCAACTCGGCTAGGAACACACAACAAAAAGGACATGCACAGCTTCGGTGGAGCAGTCCACTCAGATGTGGCAGTCACATCATACAAGGTAAGATAACACGTACAACACTCACAGATCAGTCTGAGACGAGTGTGACAATTGTAGCAAGGTTCAAGTGAAAGGTCTGTCTGATGTCCGGCAGAGCAGTCGACAGAGATGGTGACAACATTAACAACATATGCAACACATTACCAACAAGATTCATATAATTGCATGTGAATCAGTTTATACACAAGTACATAAGTTAAACAACACATATCATTAAAGCAACTAGAGCAGTTCAACTACAATAACAACATATGCATGAAAATGTGTTGGCTCTTATTATATAAAGAAGTGTAAGTCACGATCATACAATACATCCATGTAAACCTGATAGCCGCAACAGTGGAACGTTACAGCCACATCTGCCTGCTCCTCCAAAGAGATGTACTAGCTTTGTGTAGTGGAGAAGCCAAGGTGCGTTACAATATTGTCTAAGCCTTCTTCAAAATAGTCTAAGTAGAAGCTTGGTTGACCAAAAGGCTATATAATGAGTTATGAGGGACTATTTATAGAAAAGGGTGGGTTGACCCTTGACATTCCCCTTTGTGATAGTTCAACTACCCTCATGACTCTTCACCTACTCTATGAATGTTACATCTAACTGTTGAGACTCAACTTACACTTGACATGACTCAACATTACAATGCACATGTACTCATGTGAGACAAAATGGCTTGAGGAAGCCTTGCAAGAAATCACTGACACTCGGTCTGTTATGGTGAGACCAACTCTTTGACATGCTTGTGATGGTGAAACTGGTGAGTTGATGCCAAGCTTTTTCATCTGTGATGGTATGCATGTACCTCATGGTGACATCTTGCTGAAGCGAACTCTTGCCTCCATTTCAATCGGTGCATTGGTTCGGCCCCTTCATCCAACTCGTCTCCTAACATGCGCATGGTCTTCTTGGGTACGGTTGAATCGAAAACACACTGATTCATAGTGTATGCGCTGATCTTCAAGTGTGTGCTGGTAGTCATGCGCATCAACTTGCCGAAGTGCATGTTCGGCCCCAGTTGGACTTGCTTCTTGTCTTCACCTTGGTGAGTGTGTTGAATGGGTTGGATTGCATGCGTGCGCTCACCAATATGCATGTTGTTGAATCCCTTGCATGCGATTAACAACACTGCTCACCATTTTTGCTCTGTGTCAGATGCTAGGATGGATCCTTAACTTGTACAGGTGTAGTTTCATCCATGAGTGCATGTTGTGCCCACTATTGTTCCTGTTCTTGTTTCAACTCATTCATCTGTTTGTGCAAATTCATGTTCTTCCCGAGTCTCTGCTTCAGCACATGAAACTCCTTATTTGTTCCATCTTCTGCCTTCGTGCGATCTTCATGTCGCGCATCACTTCATAGCATGAGTCTCCAAAGTTTCTTTAATTATCAGTGGATCTTCTTGATCTTGCAACTTTTTTCTGCCTCTGTGTTGTCAACAACCTTCCTCCTTGATTCGCTGCATTCGCTATGTTCACTGCATTCGGTATGCTGCCTTCAACTATTGTTCATGATGTTGCTCGCTATGATGCTAATTCTTGATGTCCTTGTTTACGAATAAATTGATGTCTTTGTGGGTAGGCAAATCCATGGACACTTGATCGACTGCATCCCTAGGTGTGCTCTCAACAGTGTCTTCATTTCTGCTCTCCTGGAAACCATTGTACCCAGGGAAAATTTTAAGAACCATCCTAAATTTATATGTATAATAAATGGGCTAATTCCCATGATACACAGGAAAAATGGGAGGCGATTTTATCAATAATATAATATGTATATATAATTTTTTTGGTGAATCTCTCACCATATTATATTATCTTCTGCAATGATGGAGAATCTTTCACTGAATTATAAAATCTTGTCAAATATTTTACTGAATAATAAAACATTGTGAAGTCTTGGCGAATGTTTTGTTAAAGTATGAAACCATATATGATAATAAGAAAACATATTCATTAAATTATAATATATTAACATACATGTTTGGAAAAAGAAACATAATTTTCTCTTCCTACTAACAATGTTCCAAGTTTCAGTGGTCGTGTTTGTCAAGGTTCTTACAATACACTCTTTCATATCCTTTTATTAGTTTTGATAATATTCCACAACAAAGTTCTTGTAGGTGTTGATATTGACAACGAGTTCTGTCAAGGTAGGAGAGATTAATCTTTTCTCTACAACTTTTGTTAAGCTACCACTTTTTTCAAGTTATCAAATTTCTTTCTTATTCCATAGACTACAACTGCGAGATAAAAAAAAAACACATCAAGTTTGTTTACCCCAACACGCCAACAAGTAGCAAGCCCCAACTATATTATATAAGAAAGTATTAGGTATCCCAAGGGCTTGAAGGGGATCTAATTGAAAGAAGTGACCATTGCGAGAATCCTTCCAATATATGAATATATAAATGTAGATTTATTATTATTTTAATTGGAAATATTCAATTAAATAATAAAATTTAATTACATCTCTCCCAATCTAAATTGCTTATTAGCATAATTCACTACCCTCATAGGTCTGGCATTTTTTAATAGCGTTGTAACATGTAGGTTAATTTCCTTTTTGGTGAACAATCTCCACCTTTTAGGAAAATATGGTGCAGTGGCTCCAACCCCTACAGATCATTAGGATAAACTAAGAATAGCACAGAAGATGAAAGGTTTTACAAACCAACTTATTTTTCAAACAACTAATCAAACATCAGTACCTAAACTTTTTCATGAAGATATCAAATTGAGAATGTTTGAAAAATGGTGAGAAATCTTCTGCAAGGGTGATGTGGAAAGAGTGATAAGGTTTCATTGTTTTGAATTTTTTTTGTTAAATCAAAAAAAGTTAAAAACCAATATTAATGGAGATATTGGTATTTTTTACTAAATTTTGTGAAGTGACTAAATGTAGCTTTAACCATTCACCTTAAGATGTTTTTACAATATAATTTCCTAAGTATATTTAATATCTTCATTATCATAAAAACCAACCTATATCCATCTTAACTCCACATCTACCACTCTTAGGGCGATGAAATCTATTTATCCCTCTGAGCACTTGGTAGACCCAGAATTAAGATGGATCTAAGATGATAGAATTTCCCCTTTAAATAGTCTATGCTCACATGAATACCATGGTATTACCATGGGTCAATACCATGGGTTATCATAAACCTGGAGCTTAAAAATTACTATTAATAATTTATAAAAATTAATAAATAATTAATTTTTATTTTATTTTTTATTTTAACCAAGTTAAAATGTTTAACATACATTAAATTACAACATCCATTTTTACTCTTGATCCACCAAGCCCTTAGAGGGATCAAATATTTTTTCACTCTATGCTAGTTTGCATATCACGATATTTGATACCTCTCGGGGCTTAGTAGATCCAGAGTAAAGATGGATCTATGCTGGTTTAATTCCCCCATTTAAATAGGCTACATTCCACGTGAATACCATGGATCAATACCATGTGCCATTTTTATTTTTATTAATACTAATATTAGGGTTAATAATGTTTTTCTGCACGGTATTAATAATAATCTAGCCCATGGTATTTTTCCCATAGGTTTCACCTAAATATAACGCATTAAATATAAAAAAATGTTTTATTTGTTTACCATACCTCTCGTTTATTTATATTTTTATTAATTTACCATACCTCTTTTACAAATATGGTATTTGGCTCACAGGATTCCCTTAAATGAAACCTCTTTTTGAGCCTTCATAAATAGAAAGAGGGTTATGGACTAAATATAAAAATAGGTTTTATTTATTTACCATACGTCTAGTTTATTTATATTTATATTTATTTACCATACCTTTTGGGTAAGTATAAAAAGAGGTTTTATTTATTTACCATACCTCCACTTTATTTATATTTTTATTTGTTTACACCCTTGCATGTATATAAGGTGACTTATGGAGTAAATATAAAAAATGTTTTATTTATTTACCATACCTCTCATTTATTTATATTTTTATTAATTTACCATACCTCTTCTATAAATATGGTATTTGGCCCATAGGATTCACTTAAATAAAACCTATTTTTGAAAATTAGGGCGAATGGAAGGTTGTAACTCCTAATTTCAAGGGCTAAATTTACCTTTCTTACCCTCTCCCTTAAAATAAGGTGGGCTATTTGAGGCGATTTGTAAAAATGTACTATGATACAAAATATTCGCCTACTAAAAATTTAAAACCCCTTAATTTCGCCAAAGGGCAAACATTCGCCCCCAAAATTTTCCATGATTGTACCTATAATGTTAAGAGGCAAATGAACACCTGGGATACTTGAAGACATGACAACACTCATAGCAAGAAATCTGTCAATTGAAAACCAAAATGAACATGAGAACTGACTTGCAACATGCATCGGTGCATGATCATGAAGGTTGTGCAATTTCGGCCGAGAGGTCGGGAGATCGACTGCCAAGACTGCACATGGAACTGTCTGGGCTAATGGGAGATTAACTGACTGCTAGAACTGCGAAATGCACAGTCCAGTCTAGCTGTTGACTGCTAGGATTGCACAATGCGCAATTCCAGCTGGGAAGGATTGTTGGCCTAGGGACAGATTTGTGCAATTTCTTGGGCCAAACAACCATTGTCCTCCAGATGTGCGCAAAACAGTCCTGGAGGCCATCGTTGGGCAAGAATGCACAAATATGGAGAGGAAGGTGAGCCTTCCTTTCCCAGATTATGCAATGCAACCTTGGTGAAGGTAGAGCCCAAGCCAAGGTTGGCTCGACTCGCCGACGGGCAACTGAAAGCAAGCAAGTGAGTGAATGCATGGTGACACTAAGTGATAGCAGAAGTGCTTAACAATGCATGCAAAACATGAATGAAAGATTCAACAGACAAATCAACATGCATGTGGGTGAGGCATTCGCCAGTTGGGCGAATGTCCGTGCAAAACAGTTTCATGCATGCGACAGCAGTGAGATAGAAACGAAAACTGAAATAGAGCTAGGAAAATCTAGTATACATGTAAACGAAAACAAGCGTTCAAATAAATCAATCAAACAATACTCCCACAAGAGAAAACACAAAAAGCGACAGAAATGGAGCACAAGGCATGGGAAGCGGGCTTACCCCAAAACAGTTGAGCTGAATGTGCCGAATGATCCTAAATGTGATGTGGGATTTCAGAGCTGCAAGGTCGATGTGAGGAATGATCTCTGCAGTGTCCGGTTTATGAGTTTTGATAACGTCGAGGTTGTGACGCGCATGCCACGAATCTAGGGGAAGCGACACTTGGTGGGAGGTTTCAGAATTGCTCCTTGCATGTAACCTCCAACTGCTAAACATAGATCCCTGAAACAAGGGATGCCTTTGCATGTTGCCTTGGGAGAAGTAGCCCATTCATGCAAGTCTATTTTTCTTAGTCCTGGAGGGAACCGATAAACTCAGCTGCCCATGCAAGAGACTGCTTGACTGCTGGAGAAAAATGCGCATTTCTGGTTGGGAGCTAGGCTGGCTACCCAGGAGATTTGCACAATTTCTAGGCAGAGCAGCTAACTACTACCCAGATTTGCACAAATTCTAGGCTGAGCAGCCTTGTTGGGGAAATTTGCATCAATCCTGCTGGGAGTGTTTATAGACAAGATTGTGCAATCTTGGAGCCTAGCTGGCTGCCAGAGAGGATTGCGCAATTTATGGAGGGAAGGCTAGTTGCCCTCCAGAAATACGCAGCTTTCAAGGGGAAGCTACTCAACATACAGCTGGACCAAGTCTATGTGAATAGCCTGTGAGGGGAATGGATCAAGCTGTGACTTACAGGCTAACTTTGTGCAAGAAAGAAACTAAAGCTTGTGAGCTTGACGAAGAAAGGAAAGATGTTGTGAAGGTTGGAAGGGAGGCTCCAAAACGAGGCTAAGGTAAAATTTTGGAGGGTGGTTGTAGCCGCTACAACACTTGGCAACACACTGGTAGAACTCCAGCTCTTTGAATTGATCTAGGTGGCTCTAGAGAGACACACAGGACAAAGAGGGCTTATGAATGCTCAAAAATCAAAGTGCTCAGAATGACTTCGACCCAGGACCAGAGCGTATATCTCGTCATCCTTATCGTGGAGGTGTGAATGGTTCGTCAATCCGAGCTTGTATGAGGGAGAACGGGCTAGTCAAAGTTTTGGTCAAAGTTGGGATGTGGGCGAGGTTAAGTGTCCTACAATTTGACCGAACCCGAGGCATAAACCTAGCTCCCGAAATCGGTCAAAATTGCAGCTTCATTAATTTTCCCAATGACCCTTATTTTCTAAAAGTTTAAAACCGACCTCCCTCTTTATAAAAATAAAATATTTATATATATTTGAGGGGTGGCCCCAAACCTTATCATATAAAACATATTTTATGATTTATTTGGGCTGACGGGCCACCACCCCCGTCGGCCCTCCCACAACCTACACAAATAAAAACATCTTAATGTTTGGCTCGACGACCATCACCCCCCCGAGCCCTCATACCAACCATCGCTCATATATTAAAAACCATTGTAATGGGGTGGGTGGGCCACCTCCGATGGACCCGACCCACACCCCAACACCCCTCATTAATGCACCAACACAATGGTGATATGGGACCGGCGGGGGTTGAACCCGCCCGACCCACGTGGCCAGCCCCCAAGCAGGCGGCCCCAAATATATAGTATTGCGCCAACTGAAAGCCATATAACCATAAGCGCCCAAACCTAATGTCATACAACCTCTACAAACACGTGACCAGGGATTTTACGGGTGGGGTGCCCAATGCGGACCTCACCCTGTATTAAAAATATATTTTGGGTTTTGTAAAATAAATAAACTAAAACGAGAGGGGCGGGGTTTGACCACCCAAACCCTCAACCATATGGTGGTATTGCCACTACGCCAAACAGTTTTCATTGGGTAATTCGCCGGTGAATTTTTATATAAACAGTCATTTTCACCATTGCATGTAGTTTGAGACAAAGAGGGAGGAACCAGGAGTGGGCACGCAAATCGAGGCGAATTAATTATTTTTTTAATGCAAGAACCATGAATTTTGGAGGAGGACCAAATTTTCACTTTGTCAGAATTTGACAAATTTTATATGGATTCAACACCTCTCGTTGCCACGAACGCAATGGATCTGTAGTTTCTCCATTAGAGTTTTGCATTTTTTGGCCATTTTTAGAATGCACATGGAACCATGATTGCTGCAAAAATAGGAAGCGGAACCATGAGCCTTGAAATTTCCCCAAGGAGGTAAAATTTTGCCATGTCGGAATATAGTCAAGTTTATACTTGTTTTTCATGATTTTCCACAGGGATCAAAATGGTGAGATCAGATTCACCATCTGGTTGCAGATTTCCAGTCCATCCCTAGTGCAGAATCTTTGAGGAATCCTGGGGGAATCTAAAAGATTCCTTGAGCCCTAGATTCTTAACTTCTCAGAATTTGGATTTTGGACAGTCAATTTTGCACGAATCGATGCCACGAATCTGATCATGCATTCAGATTTGTCATTCTCTCATTCTATTCTTTAGCCACTTTTCTAAGTGCCAGTGCAAATGTCCACATTCATGTGCGAGCGATCATTTTCATGCGATTGATGCCGTGAGATCGATGGTCCGAGCAGCTTCATCATCTTGACATTCGATTCTTCATATGGCCCTTGGTTGTGAGGTATATGATGTGTTCATGTACTTCTTCTTTATGCATTATGTTGATGCAGGATCTTGTTTATTACATGTTTTCATGATTCCTTGCTTGATGTGATGCAGAATCTTCTATGTGATGTACTTGTTGTCATAACTCATCATGTTATGTTTTGAGATCCCTTGTTGCATGATGTTGGGATACTCTTGTTGTCGTCATGCATTTTTTTTGCATTGAGATCCCTTTTGTGCCATGTTGGCGGGATGCTCATTGTGCATGAGTTTTTGTGTCATACTGATAGGAGTCTTTTGACTGAGAGTTCCAGTAGTGGAACATCTCTTAGAGCCACTCCTGCATGAGGGAATTTTCCTTGTATGATCATGACATCATCTCTTGTGTACATCATCACTATTGACAACACTTAATGTAGCGGCCTACACCATCTTGACACCGAGGCCCAAAGATGTAGTCCCTCCTGGATGAACTCCGTTATCAACATCTTATGTTTTCATGTGATGATAATTGTCATGTTCCTCTTCTTTACAGCATGCAGATGTATTCATTAATGTTCTTTTAAATGCAATTTAACACATCACGAAAGTAAAAGGTCTTAGAAGGGTCCTTCGTCACACCTGGACTTGGATCAAGTGGTATCAGAGCGGTCTTTGCGTTGATGTGAATTGCAGTATGAACAATGGAACGTGCAGCAACAGAGGATGAAAAAGCGATGTACGAGACCATGCTCAACATTTCCAAAAGAGTGGAGATCATGTATGAAACTCTACAGAAAGAGATAGAGGAAAAGGAGCGATTGCAGCTTCAGTTGCAAGCTACAGAAGAGGCCATGGAAGAATTGAAGCAAAACAAACATAAGCTTCAAATAAGTAATGCAGAATTGAAGATGTGTCTACATGAAGAGAGAGAGGGAAAACAAAGTTTGCTACAACAGCTACAAGCAAAGGACGAGGCCTTGGAAAACCTGCAACATGACCCATGCAAGGTAAAAAGTAGTTCTCCATCTTCATGTATGTTTCCTGATGATGATTTCACTATTTTTGAAAATCATACCACAGGAATTGGGTCCAAACTGTTGAAGAAAATGGGGTATGAAGGGAAAGTCTTGGGCATTGATGGCCAAGGCATTGTCAACCCCATCAAAGTAGAGGAATTACCTCATCAGGAAGGACTTGGGTATGTCAGAAAGGAAGTTGGGGAATGCGCTGAGACAATTAGCGAACCACCAACAACAGATGATGAGAAGCCCTCATCAGTTCTTTCCAAATCGAAAGAGGATGTAAAAGATGTTGATTTCCTTTCGGTTTTGTCTTCACATAGTATGATGTCTGTTGGAGATTTGGAGATCCCAATTACAGGGACAAACATGAGGCTCCTTATAGGGATGAGGCACGAGGAGGAAGAAGATCTTGGTGCTAATAACCAAGGCATAACTAAACCTTTGGAGGTTGTGCATGAACATCGATTTTCAGGCTCGAGATACACTAAAGGAGAGTGCTCGAATGTGTCAAAGTCATCCGAGACATCGTTGAAATCGTCAAGGAAAGAGAATGATGGGAACACATCCCCATCATCCCATGGCAGTGCTCATTGTAGGGAGAGAGCTGAGGCAAGCTCTCATCGCCATACTGACATCAGAGACAACAAGGGAAGGTATAACCACTTTCGATATTCAAATGTTCAATTCGATTATGATCATGTTGATAATAATGAATGTAAAACATGGCATCGAACAACATGCACCTTTTGTGGATTCCATAACCATACATTTTCTAAGTGTTGGAAAAGAATGGCAGCACTCAAAACGATGAGGCGTGGAAGACCCTCTCAAAAACATGAAAGGAAACAGGTTAAGCAGATATGGAGAAAGAAAACCTACTGCAGTTATTGTGATAGAAATGGCCATCAAAGAACCACTTGTTGGAAGCTCCATCCAGAGCAGCACCTTAAAGGCAAAGCGTTGGTGCGTGAAGCAGGTAAAGTAGTTGTTCAACAAGAAAAACCGCCACACGGAGGCAACCCATTCACCTTGATAAGTGAAAAATGGTTTCAAGAAATGTTGTCATTTCATGGTCATTCTTTTGTAGATCCTTTGTTGCATTTTAAACTGTAAAAGTGATGATGTGTTTCCATCACTTGTTCAACAACAATGATGTCTGGTCTTATTTTCAGTCGCATTTTACACTCTGAAAATGTTATGTTTCCATCACTTGTCAAAACAATATTGTTTGGCCTTATGATTTAAAATCATGTGTTGCAGTGATGAGGTGTTTTCCATCACTTGTTGAAGCAACAATGATGTGTCGGCCTTGTTGTCGTAGTTGGGGTGTTGCATCCATCTTGATGTAAACTTTACCACTGAGTATGTGTTATAAACTCGTGGCAAGTGTGGGACGTTTGGGTCATTAGTTGGTCATGTCAATTAAGCATGTAATGTGCAAAACAATGTACTACAGGTTGCATAGGTAGTAGGTGTCAGCTCGTCGCTTAAGGCTTCAAAGAACAAAGGTGAAGGAGACGGAAGCGAGCCCTTTTTAGGACGCTTGTGATGTAGGCAGGCTATAGAGAAAGTTGCAGATTATTTTTCATGCTTTTGGAGGACCAAAAGCTCCTCAGTAGGGAGGATTGATCTAGGTGGCTCCACAGAGAAACACAGGACAAAGAGGGCTTATGAACACTCGAAAATCAAAGTGCTCAGAATGACTTCGACCCAGGACCAGAGCATAGATCTCGTCGTCCTGATCACAGAGGTGTGAACGGTTCATCAATCCGAGCTCATATGAGGGAGAACAGGCAAGTCAAAGTTTTGGTCAAAGTTGGGTTGTGGGCCAGGGTTAAGTGTCCTACAATTTGATCGACCCTGAGGCATAAACCTAGATCCCAAAATCAGTCAAAATTATGGCGTCGTTAATTTTCCCAATGACCCTTATTTTATAAAAGTTTAAAACAGACCTCCCTCTTTATATATATATATATATATATATATATATATCTATAGATATTTGAGGTGGCGGGCCACCACCCCCGCCACCCCCAAACCTTATCATATAAAACAAATTTTATGATTTATTTGGGCTGACGGGCCACCACCCCCACCGGCCCTCTTGCAACCTACCCAAATAAAAACATTTTAATGTTTGGCTCGACGGCCATCACCCCACCGAGCCCTCATACCAATCATCACTCATATATTAAAAATCATTATAATCGGGTGGGCAGGCCACCTCTGGTGGACCGGGCCCACACCCTAACACCCCTCATTAATGCACCAGCATGACGGTGATACGGGACTAGCGGGGGTCGAACCTTCTCGACCCACGTGGCCGGCCCCAAACATATAGTATTGCGCCAACTAAAAACCATATAACCATAAGCGCCCAAACCTAATATCATATGACCTCTACAAACATGCGATCGGGGATTTTGGGGGCGGGCTGCCCAAAGCGGACCTAAACCCCCATTAAAAATACATTTTGGGTTTTGTAAAACAAATAAACTAAAAATGAGAGGGGCGAGGTTTGACCACCCGACCCCTCCTTAACCATATGGCAATATTACCACTACGCCAAACAGTTTTCGTTGGGCAATCCACCGATGAATAGTCATTTTCACCATTGCACATAGTTCGAGATAGAGAGGGAAGAACCAGGAGTGGGCACACAAATCGAGACGAATTAATTATTTTTTTAATGCAGGGACCATGAATTTTGCAGAAGGGCCAAATTTTCACTTTGTCAGAATTTGAAAATTTTTATATGGATTCAACACCTCTCGTCGCCATGAACGCAATGGTGTTGTCCATTTCTCCATCAGAGTTCTGCATTTTTCAGCCATTTTCAGAATGCACATGGAACCATGATTGCTGCAAAAACAGGGAGCAGAACCATGAGCCTTGAAATTTCCCCAAGGAGGTAAAATTTTTCCATGTCAGAATATAGTCAAGTTTATACTTGTTTTTCACGATTTTCTGTAGGGATCGCAATGGCGAGATCAGATATGTCATCTGAGTTGCAGATTTCCAGTCCATCCCTGGAGCATAATCTTTGAGGAATCCTAGATTCCTTGAGCCCCAGATTCTCAACTTCTTAGAATTTGAATTTTGGATAGTTGATATTGCACTAATCGATGCCACGAATTAGATGATGCATTCATATTTGTCATTCTCTCATTTTATTCTTCAGCCACTTTTCTAAGTGCCAGTGCAGATGTCCACATTCATGTGCGAGCAATCATTTTCATGTGATTGATGTTGTAAGATCAATGGTCCGAGCAGCTTCAACATCTTGACATCCGCTTCTTCAGATGGACCTTGGTTGTGAGGTATATGATGTGTTCATGTACTTCTTCTTTATGCATTTTGCTGCACAAATCCTTGATTGATGTTGATGCAGGATCTTGTTTATTACATGTTTTCATGATTCCTTGCTTGATGTGATGCTAAATCTTCTATGTGATGTACTTGTTGTCATAACTCATCATATTATGTTTTGAGATCCCTTGTTGCATGATGTTGGGATACTCTTGTTGTTGTCATGCATGTTTTTTGCATTGAGATCCATTTTGTGCCATGTTGGCGAGATGCTCATTGTGCATGAGTTTTTGTGTCATACTGATAGGAGTCTTTTGACTGAGAGTTCCAATAGTGGAACATCTCTTAGAGCCACTCCTGTGTGAGGGCATTTTCCTTGTATGATCACGACATCATCTCTTGTGTACATCATCACTATTGACAACACTTAATGCAGTGGCCTACACCATCTTGACATTGGGGCCCGGAGACGTAGTCCCTCCTGGATGAACTTCATTATTAATATCTCATGTTTTCATGTGTTGATGATTGTCATGTTCCTCTTCTTTACAGCATGCAGATGTATCCATTAATGTTCTTTTAAATGCAATTTAACACATCATGAAAGTAAAAGGTCTTGGAAGGGTCCTTCGTCACACTCGGACCTGGATCATGAATGGACCTTATTCGTGAAAATCAAGTCTAGCACCTCCAAAAGTATTTTTGAGTTTTCAACTCATCTTGGTTTCACACTAACTTGATTGTAAGATGTAGCATCTGCCAAACCCTTGGTTGATTGACACACATTCCAAGCCAAGGTAACATAGTTCTTTCGATTGGGGTTGAGGGGTATATAGGTGCACAAGTAGTATAGTTGTCAGAGTCTTAGTTTCATCCCTGGTGTTGCTCCATTGCCAGCAGGCTTGGACAATACCCCAGTGGAGTAACATAGGAACATAAGCATGGCTCTGCTGCTAGCAAGCTTGGTCAGTACCCTGACAGAGTTACTTTCATCACCTCGCTACGCAGGAAGCCTTTCTCTTCTTTCGCGTTATTCATTTTTCATTTTGAACTTTTTACTTTTCATTTTTTTCATTTTTCACAGTGCATAACACTTGTTAATTTCAGAGGTGGAAGAGGGATCCTAACTTATTGAGAGTAGAAGAGGTTGTTCCAGCAGAGAATAGTTTATTGTATCTCTGACGTGCCTATTAAGGTTTTCCCCCTTACCTTACTCTACTTGACTGAGCTAATAAGGGTTAACCAAAAAGCAATCGACTAGAGAAGGTGACACTAGTTAGCACGCAAGCATTGTGTTTACACCAAGGTTCATTTCCAATAGTACATATTTTCCTGTGATGTATCATGGACTAAAAGTAACAAGCTCATCATACAGAGGCAAGATGACAGATAACCAAGCAGTGATAGTTGTACAAGCCCTCTTGTACTTTACCCAGCTCGCTTTGAGATTCATACATGGTTTCATGCAAAACTAACCTATAAATGAAACAAGCGAACGGACTAACAATCAACAAAGCAAAACAAGAGCAGAAGAAAAAATGAAAGTGAAGCAAGTAAACAAAAAATCAAACAAAGTACGTAAGAAAACAAGAATGCAAGCAAACACCTGAAAGAAAACACTACTCCTAATCCTACACTAACGGTACATGGGCTTGGTCCGTGAGAAACCCAGTTGTGCGAACCGGCAAGAAAGAAAGATATAATAATGAAGACAACCACACTTTGTGATATAGAGTTCCCACGAAACATAAGTGAGTGCAAGTGCATGACAAACAACCCGTGGACTTCTCATGGTGTTGTGTGATACTACGTGCAACTTTGAAGCATTATCACACTCTTGGCTGTGACATGGAAGTAAATGAAAGAAACAAAGATAACTTGCATCGCGAACGAGTGCTTGCAATGTAAGACTCCTCCAATCCATGAGCAATGGTATCATGCAGTTCGATTGGAGGAAGTGTGATATGTGAGTGAGATGGATCTTCCATGCATATAGATGAGTGATGAGTGAAAAGGAACAACCAAGGTCAAAGCACTGACACGTGGCACTTCATACAAGTTCGCTCTTTTGAAAAGGTATATTATCAGGTCATCTTGGGAGATTGTGCATAACTCTATCTTGGAGAATCTAAATTTGATCAGACTGGTGGCATTGGAAAGAGGACGCAGAGGGGTACTGCAGGACGCAATTTCAGAAATGGATGATTCAAAATTATAAAGATACATCAAATTCAATATCGAGCTTCTACAAAGTGAAAAAAGGTGTGTATTTTTTTAAATATTTGCATAAGCTTGGTTTGAAAAATTAGTTTGAAGGAATTCAAAGGGCATAGTGAAGCATTATTATCGGTAATTAATGCCCCGAAGAAAGAAAATGGAAACACCTAGCAAACAACCTGAAAGCTCTAGCATGACTCATGAAGAAGAGGAAGAAATGCTACATGATATATCAAAATTACGAGACCAAGTGCAACAAATGTCACTCTCACAAAATCTAACAGAAGTTAAGATAAATGGCGTGGAATCTAAGATAAATGGCGTGGAAGCTAAGATGAATGGCATGGAAACTAAGATGGATGGCATGGAAGCTAAGATGGATGGCATGGAAGCTAAGATGGAATCTAAAATGGACGGTATGAAAACATTGTTACTAGAAAGGCTTCCTAATGGAACAAAGGTAGGAGAGGAAACTCATAATGAGAACAAAAGGAATGTTAATCATGATTTGAATAATGACAACATGGAAGATTTGAAGAAAGACATTGAAGGATTGAAGGAAGGTTTGACAAAGTTGCTACAAGAAAGGCTTCTTAATGGCGAAAATGTTGTAGAGGAAACTCATGATGAGAACAAAAGAATTGTGAATCATGATTTCATAGACTCTAACATTGGAACAAAGACCCACCATGTTCCAAAGGTCGATATGAGGAAGTTAGATGGTAAGGATCCGTAACATGGATACTACAGATGGAATTTTTTTTCGATCTCCATAATGTGCAAAACACACAAAAGGTACGCATTGCAACTTTATATTTGGAACCAAACCAGATTGTATGGTATCAATGGCTTTTCTCTCGTAAACAAATTGTGACTTGGACAATTTTTATAGAATAAATGACAACACATTATGAGGATACAAAAAACAACACTTTTTTTAGCCAATTGATAAACCTCAAACAAAAGGGTTCAATGAGGGAGCACATTGAGGACTTCCAAAAATTGAATATAAGGGTAAAAAATATTCCAGAGGAGCATAAGATTGATATGTTCATAGGGACTTTAAAGGATAACATCCAATATGACATTTTCTTTTGGGAACCTGATTCATTGGAGAAGGCATTCAGGTTAGCAAGAAAAATGGAAAGCAAAATTATGGCAACTAGGAAGCCTACCACTCACAACTATAAAGATGGAAGTGTTGTTTCCCCTAGCCTTCCAAAACCTATAAGGTTGACGCCAAAACAATTGGGAGAAAAAAAAGCAAAAGGGCTTTGTTACAATTGTGATAGGAAATACACTAAAGGTCATAAGTGTGCCGAGAAGAAATTAATTTTACATAGATTGTGAAGAGGAGGAAGAAAAGGAACAAGAAATGTCAAAAGAAGAGGATATACTCCAAAAACAAACCCTAGATAAAGAAGAAATGAATCCGACCATATCTTGTAATGCATTGGCTGGAATTACCACTCCTCAAACTATCAAGATAGAAGGACATATCAAGAAGAGAAAGGTAATAGTGTTGATTGATTCAGGAAGTACCCACAATTTTATTCATTGTAAGATAGCCAAAGAACTAAATTGCTTCCTATATCCAGCACCAGAGTGTCAAGTAATGGTTGCAAGTGGAGGAACCATAAATTTCTCTAGAAAGTGCCATAATATCAAGCTATCCATGGGAGAATATGTATTGAATAACCCAATGCTTTCCATTCCAATGGGAGTTGCTGATGTTGTACTAGGAGTCCAATGGCTACAATCCTTGGATACAATAGCTTTTAATTTTCAAGAACTTTTCAGGAAATTTTCTGTGGATGGAAAGGAAGTTGACTTAAGGGGTATTACAGGGAAACCGGGAAAGATAATAAGCTCTAACTGTATGACAAATCTTCTAGAAAATGAACAATGAGGTGTAATTGCACAATTATGTTTGCTAGAGGTTCCCACCTCAAAATCATCTATTTCTCCAGATCTCCAAAAAGTCTTGGACAATCATTCCAAGGTATTTGAGACTCCCAAAGGTCTCCCACCTATTTGTGATCAAGATCATGCTATTCATTTGATTCCAGGAAGTGTTCCTCCAAACATCAGGTCGTACAAATATACTTATGCCCAAAAGAGTGAAATTGAATGTATGGTTGCAGAAATGCTAGAGGCTGGTATAATTCAACCTAGTCAAAGTTCTTTCTCTGCTCCAGTAGTATTGGTGCACAAGAAGGATGGATCATGGTGCATGTGTCCGGATTATAGGGAGCTCAACAAGCTCACTATTAAAGATAAATTTCCCATTTCTGCCATTGATGAATTATTGGATGAATTGCATGGGTCAATTTACTTTACCAAGTTGGATCTTCATTCAGGATATCATCAAATCAGAATGAAGATTGAAGACATTCTGAAAAGAACATTTAGAACTCACGAGGGTCATTATGAATTTTTGGTCATGCCTTTTGGCCTTACCAATGCACCTTCTACATTTCAAGGTTTGATGAATTCCATTTTCAAACCCTTCCTTAGAAAATTTGTGTTAGTATTTTTTGATGATATAATAATCTACAGCAAGTCTTGGAAGGATCATGTTGAACAGGTTGAAAAGGTGCTACAGCTATTAGAGGAGAAACAATTATATGCAAAAAGCTCCAAATGTTTCTTTGGAGTACAAGAGGTGGAATATCTGGGTCATATTGTATCTCATGAAGGTGTTAAGGTAGACCCTAGCAAAATTAAAGCCATTAAGGAATGGAAAATCCCTACATCCATAAAGCATCTGCGAAGATTTCTTGGGTTGACAGGGTATTATCGCAAGTTTGTTAAGAATTATGGGAGAATAGCAACACCTATAACAATATTATTGAAGAAAGATGCATTTTCATGGACTCCAGAAGCAACAAAGGCCTTCGAACATCTTAAAGAGGTGAAGGTGAAGGTTTCATAACAGGGAAGGAGGTGAAGGTGAGTTCTAGGTTGAAAGGGATCAGTCCCAACTCGGCTAGGAACACACAACACAAAGGACACACACAACTTCCGGTGAAGCAGTCCACTTAGATGCGACAATCACATAATACAAGGTAAGATAACTCATACAACACTCACACATCAGTTTGAGACAAGTGTGACGGTTGTTATAGAAAGGTTCAAGTGAAAGGTTTGTCTAATGTCTGCCAGAGTAGTCGACATGGATGGTGACAACATTAACAACATATGCAACACATTACCAACAAGATTCATATAATTGCATGTGAATCAATTCATACACAATTACGTAAGTTAAACAACACATATCATTAAAGCAACCAGAGCAATCCAACTATAATAACAACATATGCATGAAAATGTGTTGGCTCTTATTATATGAAGAAGTGTAAGTCACAATCATACAATACATCCATGTAAACCTTCTAGCCCCAATAGTGGAATGTTATAGCCATATCTACCTGCTCCTCCAAAGAGATGTACTAGCTCCGTGTAGTGGAGAAGCCAAGGTGCGTTACAATATTGTCCAAGCCTTCTTCAAAATAGTCTATGTAGAAGCTTGGATGACCAAAATCCTATACAATGAGTTATGAGGGACTATTTATAGCAAAGGGTGGGGTGACCCTTGACATTCCCCTTTGTGACAGTTCAACTACCCTCATGACTCTTCACCTACTCTATGACTGTTACATCCAACTGTTGAGACTCACCTTACACTTGACATGACTCAACAATACAATGCACGTGTACTCATGTGAGACAACATGGGTTGAGCAAGCCTTGTAAGACATCACTGAAACTTGGTCCACTTTGGTGAGACCAACTCTTTGACATGCTTGTGATGTTGAAACTGGTAAGTTGATGCCAAGCTTGGTCATCCGTGATGGTGTGCATGTACCTCATGGTGACATCTTGCTGAAGCGAACTCTTTCCTCCATTGCAACCGGTGCATTGCTTTGGCCCCTTCATCCAACTTGTCTGCTAACATGCACACGGTCTTCTTGGATACGGTTGAACCAGCAACACACTAATGCATAGTGTCGACACTGATCTTCAAGTGTGTGCTAGTGGTCATGTGCATCAACCTGTCGAATTGCATGTTCAACCCTAGTTGGACTTACTTCTTCTCTTTGCCTTGGTGAGTGTGTTGAATGGGTTGGATTGCATGCATGCACTCAATGATATGCATGTTGTTGAATCCCTTGCATGCGATCAACAACACTACTCACCATGTATCCTCTCTGTAAGCTGTTAGGATGGATCCTTAACTTGTATGGGCGCAGTTTCATTCGTGAGTACATGTTGCACCCACTGATGTTCTTGTTCCTATTGTAACTCATTCGTCTATCTGTGCAGCTTCATGTTCTTCCTAAGTTGCTTCTTCAACACATTCAACTCCTTCTTTGTTCCATATTCTACCTTCACACGATCTTCATGTCGCACTGTCACTACATAGCCTGAGTCTCCAAAGTTTCTTTCATTATCAGTGGATATGCTTGATCTTTCAACTTTGTTCTACCTCTGTGTTGTCAACAACCTTTCTCTTGCATTCACTGCATTCGTTGTCTTCGCTACGTTCGCAACATTCGGTATGCTACCTTCAGTTGTTGTATATGATGCTACTTGATATGATGCTGCTGCTTGCTGTCCTTGTCTACAAAAAACTTGATGTCTTCGTGGGTAGGAAAATCCATGGACACTTGATTGACTGCATCCCCAAGTGTGCTCTCAATGATATCTTCGTCTCTGCTCTCCTGGAAACCATTGTACCTTTACTGCTGAGAGGCAGATGAACACCTGGGATACCTGAAGACATGGAAACACTCATGGAAAGCAATCAATCAGTCGAAAACCAAAATGAACATGAGAACTGACTTGCAACATACATGGGGGCATGATCATGAAGGTTGCGCAATTTCGACTAGGAGGTCATGAGACCGACTGCCAAGAATGCACATGGCACAGTCTGGGCTACTAGGAGACTGAATGACTACTGGAACTATGGAATGCATAATCTAGTCTGGCTGCTGACAACTGGGATTATGCAATGCACAATTCCAACTGGGAAGGACTGGTGGCCTAGGGACATATTTCCACAATTTCTTAGGCCAAGCAGCCACTGTCCTCCATAAATGCGCAAAACAGTGCTAGAGGCCAGTTTTGGGTAGGAATGCACAAATATGGAGAGGAAGGTGAGCCTTCCTTTCCCATATTGCACAATGCATCCTTGGTGAAGGCAAAGCTCGGGCCAAGGTTAACCCGACTCGTCGACAGGAAACTGAAAGCAACCAAGTTAGTGAATGCATGGCGACACTAGGTGATAGAATATGTGATTAACAATTCATGCAAAATATGAATCAAAGATTCAACAAACAAATAAACATGCATGTGGGTGAGGCAGTGTTCCGGTTGGGCGAATATTTGTGCAAAACAATTTCGTTTATGTGATAGCAACGAAAACTGAAACAGAGCTAGGACAAGCTAGTATACATGTAAACGACTGCAAGCATTCAAATAAATCAAGAAAAGAGTACTTCCATAAGCGAAAACAAAAAAAGCGATAGAAATGCAACACAAGGCATGGGAAGCGGGCTTACCCCAAAAAAACTGAGTTGAATGTGCTGAATTCTCCTAGGTGTGATGTGGAATGTCAGAGTTGCAAGGCTGATGTGAGGAATGAGCTCTGCATCATCTGGTTGATGAGTTTTGATAACATCAAGGTTGTGACGTGCATGCCACGAATCTAGGGGAAGCGATACTTGGTGGGAGGTTTCGGAATTTCTCCTTGCATGTAGCCTCCAATTGCTAAACATAGATACCTGAAACAAGGGATGCATGTGCATGCTGTTTTGGGAGAAGCAACCCATGCATGAAAGTCTATTTTTCTTAGTCTCGGAGGGAACCGGTCAACTCAGCTGCCCATGCAAGAGACTACTCGATTATTGGAGAAAAATGCGCATTTATGGCTGGGTGCTGTGTTGGATGCCCAACATATTTGCGCAATTTCTGGGCATACTAGCTAACTACTGCCTAGATTTGTGCAGATTCTGGGCTGAGAAACCTTGCTAGGGAAATTTGCATAAATCCTGCTGGGAGTGTTGGCAGGCAGGATTGCGCAATCCTGGAGCCCAATAGGCTGCCAGAGAGGACTGCGCAATTTATAAAGGGAAGGTTGGTTTCCCTCCAGGAATGTGCAATTTTCAAGGGGAAGCTACTCGGCCTGTAGCTAGACCAAGTTTGAGTGAACAAATTGTGAGGGGAATGGATCAAGTTGTGACCGACAGGCTGCCTTTATGCAAGAAAGACACTGAAGCTTGTGAACTTGACGAAGCAAGGCAAGTTGTTGTGAAGGTTGGAAGGGAGGGTCCAAAACAAGGCCAAGGAAAAATTTTGGAGGGTGGTTGTAGCTGCTACGACATGTACACAATTGGAAATAATTATTTTTAAGTGTAAAAATGTTTACACTGCAAAAAGACGTGTAAAAAGATTTCTGAATCTTACCAATTATATAAAATTCCAACAAGACAAATAAAAAAACAATATAACTAGTGAAATAAATAAAACAAAAATATACAAGAATAGTATAAATGATGAAATAACACAAGTACATATCAATATTCATTGTCATCACCCTGATTATCTTCCTCACTTGGCATGATAACACTGTTGTTCTCAAAAATATGTTTTGATCTAGGGTCATGTCTTAATATGAACCACCAATCCCTATCCAACACATTTGGGTAAAAAAACACCTGGTTGCAGTGTTTTGGGAAAACATAAGGCTCCCTAGCTTCATGCCACATCTTTCTAGAGTTGATAGATATCATCCCACTATCATGATCTTCCTTTACATTATTTTGATCAAAGGTGTCCCACCACTTGCACCTAAAAATAACACATTGGAATGAATAGAAGTCCACTTGAATGATATCTTGTATCTTTCCAATGTAACCTAATGTCCGATGAATTAGGTTTTTATCACAGTGGCTAGCATGACTAGATTAGTCGAACTTGACTTCCACTCCACATTCTTGTGTCACGCATCCATCATCAACATCTTCCATGCGAAAATGATGTCCATATGCCACACATAGATGGGAACAAATGCACCTACAAAAAAAGTGAAAAAAACACAGTGTCATGTTTCTAATAACCCGAACATAGTTAAAAATATAAATATATATAAATGTTACAATTCAAACATGAAGTGTCAAGTTAAAAATGTACAGAAAGAGATTATTATCAAGTTGTTCCACCCAATCCCTATGTTTAGTGCATCCTCTTCAGAACATGCATAACAACTAGATGCACAATATTTCTCTCCAACTTGATCAACAACCCAGCTGTTAGGGCATGTCATAATCATATTTTCTTTTAAATGATCAAGATAAGGAATGCTTCTATGATTCAACCATTTGTATTATTTCTTGTCACCATCCCATTTCCTCCTCTTTTGCTCATACAATGCGACCCACAGTTGTGTTGCTTCCATATTGTAAAGAATGAATTTGTTGATGGCTTCAAAGTTTGAATTCGCTGATGAAATCAAACCAACATGTATAGTAAGTATGAAATCAAAATATGCATTAATATGAAGTTCATTGTGAATGGTTATTGTGTATAAATTTGAAAAATGATAAGTCACTTACTCTTTATCATGTACCTCTTTCCATTCGTTTTGAGAAGCCCCCCTTCTCTTTTGTCTTAATCCCTTTTGTCGTCCCAAATCACTGCACTTGGTGTGTTATAGATCTATTTTTTTTACTCACTGGAATAATAGAAATCCTTGAGGTTAACTAATCATTACAGGTTTAGTGTTGCAATGTATTGCTACACGTTGCCAGAAGTCTCCACAAGTCAAATTTAACTAGTTGCTGGGTAGTTGAGTATGAAATTGCTGTAGGTGAAAAAATGGATTTTCTGATCAAATGGGGCAGAATCTGGAAATTCTGAGACACGGGTTTTGTTCAGAGCACCATGTTTCATATAACCTAAAAATTGTTTGCCAAAATTCGTCTTTGTGAAGGAGTTATCACCGGGGGAATATTCCAATGAAAACCATTTCTAAACATGAACGTATTGGATCAATTTGGGTCCGGATTTTGCTGAACGGTTTTGGTTGAAAACTTCTATATTAGAATACGGTTTTGATAGGAAGTGGAAAGTTAATAATTAGAGGATTTTTAGTGCTAAATAAGAGTAATTCACGGATCTCCATATCGTTGGTTTTCCCATGCCTTTCTCTGTAACAGATCTGATGCTTGCCAATTATGTATCAGGCTCTATTATAAAGCCTGCCTTTTGATTCTGACAGGGGAGTATGCTGAACCTTTGAAGTATTTATTGTATAATTGTGACTTAGTTTCAATAGAATATCGTTATGATGCTCTTGCTCTGAATTCTAGTTGAATGCGTTGATGGGATGCTAATTCTCATGTTTTAATTGTGATCGAAATCGTTTCATCACTGTAAGTTTATTAGCCCCAAGGTGTGGCCGGGCCCACCCATATGGGTTTGCTCTATATTTTCATCAACAGTGTCACTGTGAAACTAGTTGCAGTTAATTTCCTTTCCTATTGCAAGTGAGTTCAATTGAGTTATTTGTTTGATTGATTAGTACACATAGGTGCGTTGAATGATTGCGAAATTCTTGTTATTTTCATAGTTGCAATTAGATTTGGGTGTGAATGTTGTGTGCTTTCCAAACCAGAGCTATGCCATTACCCTAATTTACCATCATCTTAAATGCATCGTATGGTTGTTTGACAAGCTGATTGAAATCGCTACCTATGGTCAATGCCGGAATAGTCCTTAAACTCTTCAATAGTCATGTATGAATAAGATCTTAATTGATTAGAATAGGCTTGGTCTATTCGCCAAATCGACCTTTGTTTCTCTGAGAGGATTGACTCAAATCGATCCCTTGATTAAATCGTTAGCATTGTATAGGAAACACGAATATAGGCAAATGTTGCATCGACTGTTCAAATACTGTAACAGATTTGGTTGAAACGAATTGGATTGGTGACCAAAGCGTGAAGATGTATTACTTGCATAGATGATTGATTGGTTTTTGTTTTGTTTCATTTCATTTAACAGACTATCGGATTAATGCATTGTGGATTGGTAACAGAACACTGTAGGAACGTTTGTGTGTAATTAGTTGTCGAAGACCAATTCTTTAGCTCATACTTGCCTCCCCTGTTCGTGCAATTACCAATTTCATTAGTTGACTGAAACGATTACTCTTCCCTGTTTCTGTGCAATAATTAGTCTCATTTGAATGATTGATCTCTCTCTTGGTTCATAGGTTTCGGTTATCCACTTTGTAGTTAAATCATTGCTTGGATTTACAACAACATATTGGTTTTGAGTAAGAATATTCACAAGTAGGGATTGGTGTGATTCCAGGAAAGATTTAAGTACAGTTCCTTAGAATTTGTGTGATTACATAGTTGGGTGTTAAATAGGATCAGCGTTAGGGTTGCTTTCATTAATCAAATCCTGTAAGTGGTTTATTTGAAGATAGAACAACAAGTAAGTGAGTGATAGAGTAAAACAGAGTAATTTCTCCAGATCAGTACTTAACTCCTGAGTCTTGATAGGGTAATAAACCATTAGGTACAGAACGATTGTTTGATTGAGTTGCTATTAGGATAGATTACTCATTTTCTTAGAGTTGGATTGTTATAGATTGCTTGAGGATTGAGTTATCATTGATACAAATTGCTTATTTTCTTCAAGAATGAATTGTTATTTGTATCGATAGTTTAATGGTCGAATGGTTATTAGTACAGGTTGTTTGATTGCTTCAAGTAAGAATTGCCATCATCATAGGATGCTTGTTGAGTAATGATTAAATGGTTTTTGCAAATAGAAGGTCTGGTACCAGCATTTGAAGATTTGATTGAGTAAAGTTTTGTGTGAATAGAAGTCCGTTTTCATCACTAGATATACGTAGTTCAGTAGTTGTTGAGTACAGATTTGAATGCTAGAATTTGTGAAGGTTTTGAATATCTAGATTAAATTTGATTGTTGGGTTTTCTCATGACAGTTAGATGTTTGATTTCTTTTAAGTTCGAAAGATTTTTTTTGTTTTATTCCTTAGCCGATCATTATAAAGGAAAACTTAAAGCTCTGACCTATAAACTAAATCAAGAAGTGCAGTGCAACTCGTGTTTACGAGCCCGAATTGACAATTAAATATTAAGAGGTTTAATTCACCAATTTAATCTCTCAACAATAATTTTCTTGCTTGAGTTTTGGTCATAAGATCAAGTCAAATAAACTTTCATGGATTTTTGGATCAAAGATTAGCCCAGATCTGGTCAACCTTATCTCTATGCCACGCATTTGCTAAATAACAGCTCGTTCAAGATTTTTTGTTTGTTGTGCATTAAACCAAAAATTTAAAAACCATATATCCATGTAATCTGAAAAATAAGGATCTAAAGAACTTTGAAAAAATCTCAAATGGTAACAAATTTGAGAAAATTTCTCAACGAAAACCTAATTTGGCTCGTTCTGAACAAAACCCATGTTTTTGTTTTCCAACATTCGCTTTCATTTGCTTAGAAAACGCGTTTGAATTTGACTTATCAAAACTATTGCAGTTTTCCCTTAATTTGATGCTCGAGGTCCACACGTGCGAGCTGGGTGGAATTTTACCAATACAAATACATATTAGAGCTTCTAGAAACAAAGTCCAAGTGTTAGATTTCCTTCTAGAGTGGTGCTACTACATCAACCATGGAGATAACTAAGAAAACTTGACAAAACTGCAACAACTTGAACTTGCTAAACTATCATTAGTAAAACCATGCAAAATTATTCTTAATTCATTAAAAAAATTGGAAATAATAATAATAAACCATGTAAACATGTATGTAGGAATTTGGTACGTTTATGAAGAAATGTGGTTAAAAATGATGACAATGAGTGAATGGAATGACGTGAAAATGGATGGACCTATGATATTATTTTGCTCACTTTAGATTTCCCCTTATCCTTTCTCTACTTGATTGGATTAACAAAACAAGACACTATTTACTCACAATACCAAGTTGAGGAATGAGGATCCTAGAATAGATATAGGACTTACCAAAGGCTTTCCATTTGAATGGATCGTATTTCTCATTCAGTCATCATTGACTTTAAAGATATGTAAACCCAAGATATACACAGAGATTTTCCTTTAGATCCCAAAACCGGGAATATTAGATTGATTTTTCATTATATTCCTTTCAATGTTATAATACATATATATACATGCCTAAGCATTCATAAAACCCCAATCCATTAACCCTGGATTAGAACAAAATCATAGTTCCCTTGACCGGATCTACAAAATACCATGGGTAGAAAACCATCATGCTCAAAACCATGTGCAAAAACCATGCACAAAACATGGATAGGTCCGCCCAACTATTATTGGGTCCGCAAAAAATTATTAGGTCCACAACTATTATGGATAGGTGCAACTTGTCACGGAAAGAATATAACACACCCAAAAAATCCACTGTAATTGGTCTCCGCTTGCAAACACAAAGATAAGAGCGATTACAACTGATATATAATAACGTGCAACAAAAAAAAAACTTTAATATCTTGCACAAAAAATAGAAGGTCTTTCTTATAGGAAGAAAGATGTTTCATACCACCTAAACTTTCCCAACCGGCCACCTTACTTTTTTGACAAGAACAAAGAGCATACAAACCTCTACAGCTCCTTGTGAAATCACCTACATCTGTGTTTTTATTCTTAGCAAACATCAAGAAAGATAGAAGTTTTTTATTAGCATAATGGCTCACTAGGTAAGACGCTTCTAACTAATGATAGATTCGATTATGGAATTCCAAAACAATCCTCTTAAATATCTTGAAATCCTTGCGAGAAATAGTTTTCAATTAATGGTACGGGATCAGGATGATAATGTTGTAAGGAAAAGTGCATTTGATCATATTCATAAGGCTTGTCAAGATAGTGAGGACCTGACATAAACATTAGCGAAGGCTAAGATGCCTCAACTTCTTGACATGTATCTGGATATTGAGAAGATAAACCGTAAATTTCAAATGATTTGAAACAACCATCATTAGGTATACTAGGGGGGAAAACTATCAATCGAATGCTAGTTGTTAGAACAAGAACCATGATCAGATGGGATGATTAAGGCAAAATATTCTTGATGAGGAGAAAACAAAGATAAATCAATTTGAAAAACTTTACAAATTCTTTGAATGAAAGAATGATCTTCCTCATATGTTGAATCCGACAAACCATATACTTGTGACTAATTACAGCTAGGACTAACATCATAATCATTAAAAGGGAATGCCAATATGGCACGCACATGAAACTAGTCGAGATGCCGTGGATAAAAAATAGGAACTTAATTCAGCAAATAACAAAAGCATTCATTGATACTGAAAATAATATCTGGTGTCATGAAGGAAATAATGAGTATCATAATATTCACAAGAAGGATTAGGAGCTAGTTACTTTAAAAATAATGTGACAGAAATGAATCTGTTGGCCAAAGGTAATCTTTAGCATGATCAACTTTATAGCTTCGCTCATCAATGAAAGGTGTATGCTCCAAATCCAAGTGTGATACAAGATATTTACATGAGGAATGATTAATTGAAACAGAATCTTCGGTCCGATGAGAAACCAAATCTTGGAAATTGAAAGAGCTATATTAAAAGTAACAAACATCTTTCAAGAAAGAAATTTCATCTAGAGAAACCATGCAAACAAAATAATTTTGCAATAATATCCAAATATGAATTAGTTTATGGGCCTTACCAGAGTCGTGAGAACCTGACATAACCATCAACGGAATTTGAAGTGCCTCAAATCCTGTATAAATTATGATGTATATTTGCAACTACTCATGAAATTTTAATCAAAATCACAAGAAAAAACCTACTCTACTGCTCTGCGGAATTCAATTCACAATTTAGAACATCAGTCACAAACATGCAGTGATAAATAACACACATGCACATAGCATTTTTCCAAGGGAAAGTAATCTACTAAAAGCCCCTTTGTCTGCTTGCATTAATTTGATGAATAGAGATGTATTATGATTTCTTTTCTCAACTAAGCACAACCTGCAAGGGAATAACCTATCTCTCTGCTCACTGAGAAGCTCTGGCCTAGGCTTAGTAAATTTATGCCTCTTCTTGAGCACCCATTTCCTTGGGAAATTATTGAGAAATTAGGCCCCTATTATTTAGTAAATTCTTCCAAAATTATTGTGCAATTCCCAAGGTTGATCATTTGACTACATGCAACACTTGTACACTCAAGACTGGTCTACGACTGATGTTACACTGCATTGGAATCTCCACCACAATTGGAGAACTCAAATTCTCTGCATGCACTAGATATTTTGGGTTGATTTAATCAGTTAATTGGATGATCACTAAGTTTGAGTAAATTCCCACTGCACAACTAACCTTCCACTAGTTCCTCCAACAGTTAGAACTAGTTTAACTAAAAACAACTTGAGATAATTGACCCTGATTGCTACAAATTAGCAATCACACCTGCTTAACTGAACCCTAACTCCTCCAAATCAAATTTACTGAGTTAAATGAGTTAAAAGAGCCATGTCACCTCATTTAACTTTATCCAAGTTGTATGCTGATGTGGAAATTCGAATTTTCTTGATTTAATCAAGGCAAAATCAAATTGAGAATTTCTTGCTGCATTTTTCAACACTCCCTCTCAGCAATAAATGTATTATCAACCACCCTTATCCTGCACTTATGGAACTTGAACTTCCCTCTTGACAAATCCTTTGTCAAAATGTCAACATCTTGTTCCTCTATCAGAATTTACTGTAGAAACATTATTCGCCTCTGCACACAGACCCGAAAATGGTGATACCAGATATCTATATGCTTGGATCGATCATGGAATATAGGATTCTCAGATAGCTTAATGAAACTCTAATTATCACAATAGATCACAATTGGATCCATCATCTAACCAAACAATCCCACAAGTATCTTTCTCATCCAGATCGCCTCACATGATGCTTGACTTGCAACCATGTATTTTGCTTCCACCGAGAAGAGTGCCATGTATATTTTCTTCTTGTTGTACCAGGAAACCACTATGCGCCCAACACTGAAAATTCCACTTGATATACTCTTTTGGTCTGATGGACTCCCCACCCAATCTACATCTATGAAGCCACACAACTTCACTTCCTTTGTCCATATACACCATAGTCGAAACTGGATAATGCCTCTGAGATATCATAAAACATGCTTAGATGCCTTCCAAAATAATTTGGTTGGCCTAACCATAGCTTGGCTCAGCGAGTTTACTGTATAGCACATATTTTGTTGTGTGTTCACAAGGTATATCACTGAAACCACTAACTATCATTAAATTGTAGCATCCACTTCTTCACCTGAAGTGGCATCCTCCTTCCTCCAGTTGGTCGCTAGAGGTATCTCCATAGGTTTACAACTCTCCATACATAATCTCTATAATATCTCATTTTCATACTTTTCTTGAGACACAAATAGTTCCCCATCACCTTTACATACTTCTAACCCAAGGAAGTAGTGCATGAGACCCATGTCCTTCATTTCAAATTCCCTTGTAAGGTCCTCCTTGCAAGATCTGGTCAGCTGCTCATAGCCAATTAAAATCAAATCATCAACATATAAGACAATAATAAGAAATATATCTTCTACCAAGATATGATAGAGGTTTTCGTTGGCTTCACTTTTGGTGAAGCCCAAACCAGTGAGATAACTATCTATCCTGGTGTACCAAGCATGAGTTGCTTATTTGAGACCATACAAAGATCACTTGAGTCTGCACACATGAGACTCCCGATCAAATGTCTCAAAACTTTTTGGTTTCTTGATGTACACCTCCTCCTCAATAACCCCATTGAGAAATGTTGTTTTTACATCCTGGTGGATCTTCCACCCCATCTGCGCAGCCAAAGAAGTAATTGATATAATGGATGAGTACCTTGCTACAAGAACAAAGGTCTCCTCATAGTAAATTACTTCAACTTGAGAGTACCCCTTGGACACAAATCTAGACTTATACTTCTCTATGCTTCTGTCTTCTTCCTGCTTAACCTTGAAGATCCATCTCGAACCCACAACTGATTTATCTGTTGGTCTTAGGACCACTTCCAAAACACTATTCTTTACAATGGATTTGTATTCCTCCACCATTGCATCAACTCATATAAGTTTCTCTATTGCTTCCTCGAAAGAGGATGACTCTGTCTCTAAAAGCTTAGTCATTAGAGCCATGTAGCCAATGTACTGATCATGTGACCTTCTCTTCCTGCTTAAATTTGAAGGAGCTCCCACATTCTTCCTCGCATCTAGAAAAACTCTATCAGCTTCCCTGGTTCTTTTCCAACCTTCTCTGGATGGTTTTTCTTGAGCGGTTATCTTTGCTCTCTGCTCCTCAATTTGTGGATGCTCCACAAATTCCTAAGTATCCTCTTTTGGAGCTAAAATCTCCTCCTCTTGTGGGATCTAAATCTCCCGCTCAAGAGAGCACTGCATCACTTTCTCCTCATCAAACTTTACATCCCTTTGTACAATTTTCATTATGAGGGATGGAAAGTACACATGATAGTTGTGAGGAGTTTCTGTGTAGCCCAAAAATACCCCCATTTTTTATGTTGGCTCAAGCCTCTTCCTTTATTCTTTTGAGGCATGTCAATAGATAGAGGCTCCAAAAATACTAAAGTGCGACACATCCAACTTCCTCCCCGATTAAGCCTCCTCCGGTGTAATCATGCCCAAAATCCGATGAGGACTCTAGTTCTGCACATAGACCATTGTGTTAGATGCCTTTGCCCATAAGTGTAGTGGTATGCCTTGGTCATGTAACATTTCTCTCACAACTCCCACAATTCTACGGTTCTTTCTCTCAGCCACCCCAATTTGCCGTAGGTTGTGGGGTGTTGTCAAATCTCTTCGAATGCCTTCTTTTGCAATAAAATTTTTGAATTCATTTAACATGTACTCACCTCCATTATCGCTCCTGATAACCTTCAACTTATTGTCAGTTTCTTTCTCAACCAACACCTTGAATTATACGAGCTTGTAGAATGTATCATCTTTCTTCCGCATGAAGAAGATCCCAAACTTCCTTGAGAAGTCATCAATAAAAATGAAAAAATATTTGTGTCTGGCACTATCAAGAAAGTTCCACAAACATCAGAATGGATCCTTTCCAACACTGCATGTGCTTTTTTGTCTCGATCATGGAATGGGGATTTTGTGTACTTCCCTAAGGTACATCCTTTGCTCAAGTGCTCCTTTGCAGAGGCCTGTGGTTATTTTTTGCATAATCTTCAGGGCGCCATGATGCAAATAGCTAAGTCTTTTGTGCCAAAGTTCACCGACATCGCGGCTCTGCACCTTCTCCACCTTAGTGCTTAATGAACACAATCTTCCACATCTATATTATATAGGTTCTTCACACGAACCCTAATTTGCTTCACCTGTCCCATGGCTATATATCTCAAGAATTATTTTCCTTTGTTGAAGATCACATCATAAACACAATCTTCCAAAACTACAACAAAGATGAGATTTTTCTTTAGGCCCAGGATGAACATGACATCCTTGAGCCTGAGAGGGGAGCCTGACTCCCTCTGAAAGGTGACTATACCAACCATAATCACGTTATACCTTTTGTCATCCCCCAGCTCGATGTGCATATGCAAATATTTCTCCTACAGGTCACTAAAAAATCTCTACACCTTGTCATGTGAAACGATGCACCTGATTCCAACTACCATGCACTCCCCATCACTGTGTTGGCCATGCATGCAATAAGGGTAAAGTCAAGATCAAACTGTGAAGCCCAAGATTCACATGTTTCTCCTCCTAAGATCTTCTTGCTCGCCTTTTTGTGTAAACACTTCGTAGAATATTTCTTGAATTCATGACAATCAAATCATAAATTTTGGATAAATATTTCTTCTTTCCCGCTTGGATGTAAGCTGGTTTGGATTGAGATTTCTTCCATTTTCCCTTCTTTCCCTTTCTAAACAATGCAATTTTTTCTTCATCCTCTCCCTTAGATGAAGTCTTATCTTTGGTATTCCACCTTATTTCCTCCTGTACCAAATCAGACCATAAACATTCCCAATTCGGTAGTTTCTCCCTCTCATTCACTAAATCTTGGTAGTTATTCTAGCTCTTGGGAAGGCCTAGAAGGGCTAGGCTTACTAAGTCATCTTCTATGAAATTAACAACAACTTTGCCAAGTTCATCACGAACTTGTGTGAACCTGCTCAGATACTGAGGAATAGTGTCATTCTTATACATCTTGATATTTCAAAGTTTATCCTTGAGGGCTAGCTTCCTGTGGTCACTACAGTTCTCCAAAAATTATGTTAGGGCTTTCCACATTGCGAACAAAGTTTCTTTTCCATGGAGATTTGAGACAATGTCATCCCGTACTCCCTCCAAGGTTATTATCCTCACATTACCTACATTTTTCTTCCCATTGAGCAAGGTTCTGGGCATCAGATGCTTGTGGTTTTGCAACATATGCCTTAATGTATTCTAGCAATCCATTATCATCCAATACTGCCTCCATGTGATCCTTCCATGTGATGAAATTAGAGTTTCTTTCCAAGGCATACTCTAGCCTCGCCCGTTGAAGGTCATCTTCTCAGCTCTGAAGAGATCCTACTACACTGAAATGCAAAATCAAACCTCCTGATAAACAACTTCAAAATTCCTGCTCTAATGTGAATCTTGCTCTAATACCATGTAGAAATTATGATGTAGATTTGCATCTGCTCATGGAATTTTAATCAAAATCACAATACACAAACCTACTCCATTTCTTTGTTGAATTCAATTCACAATTTAGAACATCAATCACAAACATGCAATGAGAAATAACGCACGTGCACATAGTATTTTTCCAAGGGAAATAAATCTTATAAAAACCTCTTTGCATGCTTTCATTAATCTGATGAATAGAGATGTATTACAATTGATTTTCCTAACTAAGCACAACCTGCAAGTGAATAACCTATCTCTCTGCTCACTAAGAATATCTGACCCAGACTTAGTCAATTTCTGCCTCTTCTTGAACTCCTATTTCCTTGTGCAAATCCTGAGAAATTAGGCCCCTGTTATTTAGGAAATTCCTCCAAAATGATTGCGCAATTCCCAAGGTTGATCATTTGACTTCATGCAACACCTGTACACTCTAGACTAGTCTACAACTAATGTTACACTACCTTGAAATATTGACAATAGTTGGGGAACTTGAATTCTCTACATTCACTAGTTATTTTGGGTTGATTAATCAGTTAACTGGATGATCATTGAGTTTTACTGAAGTGCCACCGCACAATTGACCTTCCACTAGTTCCTCCAACAGTTAGAACTAGTTTAACTGAAAACAACTTGACCTTGATTGCTACAAATTAGAAATCACACGTGCTTAATTAAACTCTAACTACTCAACTTGAATTTACTGAGCTAACTAAGTGACAAAAGCCATGTCACCTCAGTTAATTTCATCCAAGTTGTCTGTTGATGTGGAAATTCAAATTTCCTTAATTTAATCAAGGAAAAATCAAATTGATAATTTCTTGATGCATTTTTCAACAACTCCTTGATGAGTCCCAAAACCTTCTAGATTTATAGAATTTTATTTTTAAGATTGAATTAGATCATGCATGGTGTGTGGATGGCTACCACTAATGGTTTCAACTAGATCATTACTACCCAAATGGAAACCATCTACATCACTGATTTGGTTAGAATTTACATCTTCAAAAAATAGATCAACCAAGTCATAAGGTTCTTCCAATTGTACATCTAAAGATGGATTGATCAGACAAATCTCATGAGTAACTTGGATAAAAGAATTTTCTTCATGTGAGAGTGGAAATGATAAGGAGGATAATGGAAATTCGATGAGAAGCTTATTGCCTTCTTCTTCATCACTAATGACCTCACTACCTTGTGTTAATTCAAAATCCAACTCATTATATGATAAACATGAAGAGCATGGAGTATCTTCTTCACAAGTTAATGCATTACAAATAGTAGAACACAAGGGATAGTGAGGTGGAGAGGAAGTTTCCATAAAAACATATTCTTGGACCAAAACAAATTTAAGGTCTAAATCTTCCAAAACAACATCTTCTTAAGAAAATGAAAGATTAGTAGGTGCACTTGGGAATTCGTCATCACATATAATAATGGATTCAGAATCATCAAGATGATGGTTTTCCAAGACTTCAGGTTGATTAGGAAAATCGATTCTATTTGAGTCATCAATGATATGGCTATATTTAAAATCAACCAAGGATGAAAGAGCCTAATCTTGACCTAGAGGATTTTGAAAAAGGCAAGAAAGATTGAAAGAATCCTCACTTTCCTTATCCTCTACCTCTAAAGAGTGATTGCCTTGCACCTAATCACTGTTTGGATTTAGAATAGGTTGATCAAGAAAACCATGGGGCAAGGGATCATGAGAAAGAGATGATAGATGATGATAGGAATTCAAATCAGATTTGAGACTAGAGTTATGAGTGTCAATACCATCTTGAGAAATCAAGGGATTAAACTTCACCTTGGGTTCCATGAACGTTCCAAGGTTACCTCCATTAGATGTGAATCATGGAAAGAGGAGAAGGTTGAGAACATGGATTAGGAATTTTATTTCTAGATTTCCCAACTTCAACATTATCATAAGGAGGCACCCAAATTGGTACTGGAAAAGGACGAGGACAAGGAACAAAAGGAATAGTAGGTTCCTCCTGTGGAATTAAAGGCGTCTCACAATTTACAAAAGTTTGGGGAACATAAACATCAGAGGGTTCAGATTCGTCATGTAAAGAGAATCAAATAAAAATTTCAAACTTCCTTTTAAGGAAATCCTAATCCAAATCTTCTCCCAGAAAATAACAACATAAGTGAAGGAATCTATTATAAAAATCCTCTATTGATTCATTATGGTTCATTCTAAGTTGATTGATTATTTTGAAAACATCTTGGTAATCATACCTGCCAAAATCTTAATGAAGCTCCTTGAGGAAATGATCAAAAGAATGAATAGAGGCAGGCTGTAAAGTATGACACCATCCTTCAAGAGTGAGGAAGAAAAACACACAAGCAAAATCTTCGTCGTTGATTTTATAATATTCACAAAATTTGAGAAAATCGTAAATGTGCTCGGCTATGGATTTTCCATCCTCACCATCAAATTTTAATTGATACGAGTCATAAAGAGGCTCATCAGGGATTAAATTTGACCATTGGATAAATTAGAGAAACCCCCCAGGAGTATGATTTGAGGATTAGCCATTAAAGATAAGATATTCCACATAGATTCAAATGGAAAAACTTGTCATTTAGCCCTCCTTCTGGTGCCAAAATTTTGATGGTGTTGGATACCACCAACATACAGGGGGTCTCACTGATGTGAAGTACCAATTAGACCTCACCCCATTTGGAGCTGGAGTCCCATCTAGAGTATTGGCCTAGCCACCATAACACAAAGGTTCGTCTTGGTTTCAACGGATAACATAAGATATTATATACATAAACCTTGAACAAGCAAGTTGACATTGTGAAACACCGATTTAAATGTGTAAAAGGAGACCCTCACAAGGGTGGGAAACAAAAGTGAGCCTCTAGAAGGAAGTAATAATACTAACCTAAGAGAGAGACATGAAAAAATAAATATTCGTTAGCAAAATAGTTCACATAATGATTATTAAAGCGAATACAACACACATTCAACAAGATGAGTACCAAAGCCACAAAAATAGTTCAATTTCTCCAGTACATATGAATACAACATATATCGTAAACATCCCAAGAATAGTCCTAAAACATTCACGATACATGCATGAAAATGGGTTGGCTCATTGAGCTTCAATTATAAGGTGAAATTTCCAAGTACACAGTTACAATAGTGAGACACTAGTTCCAGTAGTGGGACATTAAGTCACTTCTCGCTTCTCCAAAGAATAGTTTTCTCTCCTATTCCAAGTAGAGAAGCCAAGACTAGGTATCCAAAGCTTAAGCCTCTTTCTTGATTTTTGAGGTTGCTTTTATAATAATGGGAATGACCTTTCATATCCCCATGACTCTTGAATTACCCTCATGACTCTTGGACTCCCAACTTGTCTTTAGGACTTATAAACAACTCTTGAACTTCTAATGCCTTTTGGACTTTTATACAATCTTTTTCCATATATGACTATGTGACTCTTCATGTTCCACATATGACTCTTAGAATTCCACACATTACATTTTTTTCCTTTCTTGAGAATAAATCATTACACTCCACATAATGTGGCAAGACACTTTGACTATTATGATGACAATGGTACAAATACAACTTGACAATGATGACATGAACTTCATGATGAGGTGGCAATGCCAAGTGTCCTTCCTTACGGCTTTGTATTTCATTCTTGATGATAGATCTAATCTATGCTTCATCTTCATGAAAGGTCCACTTTTTTTCTTGTCTTCACCCTCCAAAGGGTATTTGAATCCTCTAAGTCATCATGCAATGTCTTTTTTCTATCTCGTTCCATGATATGCTTCATGTATTCATGATTTTTATTTTTTATTCTACTTCTCCAGAGGTGTTTCTTTATTCTTTCTCCTTGCTCTCTGCTTGAGAATCTCCTTGGAATTATAAGATAATACTCCTATGAATTAAGAGCATTCACGTCAAGGAAAAATTAGTCTTAAAACATCTACTCTATCACTACTTAGATCATGGAATTATTAGCTCATGATATTCCTGTGAGAGGATTAAAAGAAAAAGGATTGATTAAGAGGGCGTAGTCAAACTCATCAAGGACCAAAAGAGGCCTTCAAGGTGTTCTTGTGCACTCAAACAATGAAGAGAGAACTCAAGGGTACAAGGGTGCACTCCGAAGAGACAAAGGAGTGAGGCTTCAGGCCTTCAGTCCATCAAGGTGCACTCATGCACTCAAAGAGAATAAGAGGGTGTAAAGGTGCACTCCAAAAAAACAAAGGAGTGAGGCTCAAGCATTCATTCCTTCAAGGTGTGCTCATGTACTCATGATAACAATTGCTCAAGGGCACATGCTGAAGAGACAAAGGAGAAACACTCAATCCTTCAGGATGCACTCATGTGCTCAAATGGGGCATAGTTCTTCATGTTGAAGGAGTGTGCTCAAGTTTCAAGCTTCGTGACTGTGCCATGCACTCAAAGGGAAGGATGAAGATTCGTGCTCCATGATTGTTCCATGTGCTCTAAGGCTTAGTGCTTCATGAGTGTGCCATGCACTCAAGGAGGGCGCAGTTCTGCGAGTCGAAGGAGTACGCTCATAGTCCCGAAGTGTGCCCATTGTTCTAAAGTACTCTCAGGATCTCAGACTGCGCTTTTTAAGGAAAGAAGGTCCTTGATTGTCCAAAGTGCACTTTTTAGAGGAGAGAAGGTCCTCGTTGTTTTGAAGTGCACTCTTTCACTGAGCGTTTGAAGTGCGCTTCATTATTTTGAAGTGTGCTTTCTTTTTTAAGTTCACTTAGACTTGGAAGGGTGAAAGTCTCTCCAACAGTGGCTTCCTTTTCATCTGGAATGTGTTCTTCACTGAGGGAGGCAACACAAGGCCAAGTGACTTATCCTTAGAAAGTACTAATGCACTGTGAGAAGGAGAAGGCCTTATAAAATACTTAGTGCACACGTATGGGAGGAAAGATATGTTAATGAGGCTCATGAATAAGTTGCGCTTATCACCTAGTAAGGGGATTAATTCCTTTAAAACCTTTGTTGGGTTGAAGGACCAATAAGAGCTCTCATGATGGCTATGTGTGGGACTAACATAGTAGGAGAAAGAAGTGTATCCTAACATGACTCAAACATGGATAACACACATAAATTCCATCAATACAAGCCAACAGAATGCACAAGACTCATGAACAATAGTCACACCTTAAAATAACAGCAAAGAAACACCTATTCCTAAGTGTGATAGTTGAAATGACACATTGCAACACTTAGAGAACAAGTTACGAGAGGAGTGACGACTGTGATCAAAATTTGTGCTTAGATGTAAGAATGTGCCTAGTGCAAATGATATGTCAGACCATGTAATGTAGAAGAGTGTGCCAAAACTATCTTTGGTGGTGTGAAAAGGTGTGACACATATAGGAGTGAAAACAAAAAAACAACACTTGCAACATGAGGAAAATATGAAGATGACACTTTCAAAATGCAAACGACCATAAAAGGAACACATGCCAAAGTGAATATAACATGAAAAAAAAAACTTATTAAAGTAAAATCAAGTCAAAATGACATCCGTGAATGTGAAAGTGACACTTGTTAAAGCGAAAATGAACAAAAGATGGCAATTAATGAAAACTCACCAAACTAGAAGTAAAAACACAACAAAGTGTGGGGGGACTATCAATAAAAGTGTGCACTGACTGTTGACATGATTTGAACATCGCACATCCGCTGTATTGATGGATAGTGTTGTGCTTGTTCAAGCTTTCATAAAGGAAGGGTTCTCATGAACTCGTCGAAGTTCGAGGATGTGTGTGAACGTGACTTGACAGTTAAAACTAGGAAGAAGACTTAAACGCTTTATGAAACTTACAATGACCATGGAGTGACCATAAGAAAATAGGTTGTAAGATCCTCAATGTGTGTTGATCATAGTGGAAACACACCGGAAGGAATTGTATTTCATTTTGTTTTGCATCATAGACACGTATTCTTTTAAGGTAATTGAAGATATAATATTGTGAAACATATATTCTTATTATGGTTTGTTTTAATTTTTTTTACTATTCTAACTAATATTACATGTTTTTGAAGCTAGTGATACGATTATTACATGCATCATCTCCACACGAGGTTCAAAGACAATGTTCCTTATAATCCTTGGCATTCTAGTTTCTTTAAGCATGCCACACTGAAATCTATTGGGTGTGTGTTATATTCTTTTCACAACTAGCCCCACATGTAGTAGGGGGTGGTAGCCCCCCCGAGCAGGGTCTGGGGCAGTGCCCCGGGAAATTTTTTTTGGACCCTATATTAGGTGGGTGGACCTACCTATGGTTTTTTGCATGGGTTTTTCACGTGGTTTTGGGCATGATGGTTTTTCTTCCCATGGTATATCTTAGATCCAGTTAAGGGAACTACGATTATGTTCTAGTCCAGGGTTAATGGATTAGGGTTTATGAATGCTTCGGCATGTATATATATGTGTTGTAACATTGAAAGGAATATAATGAAAAATCAATTTGGTAGTCCCAGTTTTGGGATCCAAGGGAAAATATATGTGTATTTGTTTTGTGTTTCTTGCCATTGTATATTTTCTGTTTTTAAGAATTCGTTTGCAGGTAATTTTTGTACAGGGTTAAAACCTACAAAATCAAGTATTACAAGAAATCTAGATTTCCACTATGATTCTCATAGTGGTGATGGCATTTTAGATCCTAAATTTCATTTGTACTTGTCTAGTTTTCTATTTGATAAATTTAGCAGAAATGTCCTCAAACATGTAATTTTATCAAGTAGAAAAAAAAGTTACATAAAAGGTGAGAGGAATAACATATATATAACCTATCTAGCCTCATCTCAACATCATGTGTCCTTGATAAAAAAACTCATGGATAATCACTATGATAAGGCCTATCTATCTTCTAAGGAATACGAGACTTCTAGAATAACTTATTATTCTAGGAAAATAACATATCCAGAACAAGTTTATTGTTTGAGGAAAACTACCTAACTAATAAATTTTAGAATTATGAGGTTAACACTATTCTTAGCTCGTAATTTGTTTTCATGCCCTCAATTTTATTCTTAGCTTGCCATGGATTTTTTAGTGCATGAATGGATTTCCATCTAGATCCATACACTCATTGGACTTATAGTTCCTCTAAGCATGGCCCATAGTGAATTATTATACATCAAGTTTACTTTGTTGAATTAAATTATGCTATTATTGTTTTGATCAATTTTTTCCCTTGTTTTGTAGTAGTGCAACTAATTCGAAACTTGTTATTTGTAGTATATGAAGGGTGTATTTCATGGCCATCCTACCCCATTGACTCAAATACCTCATGTCCTTCCATTTGTGAGTGTTTTAGCTTCTTTTAGCATGTCCACACTTAGGTATTTCATGACAAGTAAACTTGGTTTAGTTACAATATGTTAAGTTATTGTTATGGTAAAATTTATCAATTTTTTTTTTAAATTCCTAATTGGGTTGACACCTTTTGGTTACAATCGTCATAGATAAAAAAAAATCTCATCCACCCTCAACAAAATTTCAAATAGTTTTAGTTCTTAATTTTTCTATCACTAAATCCATTAGTGTTGTAGATTCTACTAGCATGCCTTGTATCTATGTTTGCACAAGTTAGTTATGTTATTCATGCTATTTTAAGCTTATGCATCTAACTAATTTAACATTTCTTGTTATTAGTTTCTAATGAGAGTTTAAAATGGCACAACTAAACTATAATTTTAGAGGCCTTTTGTTTCCCATTCTAGTACCAACGCACCCATCAAAATTACTTACACCTATAACCATTTTTTGGGGGTCCTATTATTGCTATTTATACTAGTGGTGCATCTATTGTTGTTACCATTGCTAACAATTATCCATAAATTGTTGTGGATATTCCACTAGATAGTTTGTCATAATAGATATGATAAAATTATACTTAAAATTTTGAAATGTATACTAAGTGAATTATTTTTCCTTAGACTTATGGATTTATTAAGTTACAATTTCATGCATGAAAAATGTAAAATGTGGATAACAGAGAACAAACAAAAACACAATCACTCACAACCATAAAAACACAATATATACCCTAGGGAACCCTTTCAGGAGAAAATGCAGCTAAAAAGTGAGGCTACTCCGCTCTCTTTATTTGAACGGAAAATGGATGCAAGTACAAAGAAGTGAGGGTTGTCGGACGTGGGATGCTACAATGCAAAATCCTCTATGTTTTCTCTCTCCTTATCCACTCTCAACTGCTTTCTTATCTATGAAGTATAATGCACTCGAATGGCATGGAACCCCTTTTCCTCCTAATGGCTTGGTTAAAACACAACCTGATAGCCTACTAGTGGTTAGGTTTGTCTCCTTCAACAGTTAACTAGAGTTTCAATATTGACTCCTCTACAGTCTGTTGAAAATTGTAACTAGGTTTGGTTTTCATAATTGTCAATGTACTTATGTAATTATATATTTTATGTAAAAGAAAAAATAAAGAAAAAGAAACTTATTTTTCAAGCATGGGTTTCATAATCAATTTAATTTGTTAATTAGGTCAAACATGTTCTTTATACTTCTAGGTTTTATTAAATCAAAAGAATATTTGTCTTAAGTCAATATATTGTACTAGATTTAATTAGTCCCAATGGAATTTGAAAAGAAAGTGGAAAAATAATTTCTATTTGTGTCAAAATGTCAATTTTATCCCCACAAGACCAAGTCGGCCCTACCTAGACAAGTAGGCACTGAAGTTGACCCATTCGACCTCCTAGATAGGTATAAATAGAAAACAATTCAACCTCATTTGGAGTAGATCAAGCAAGCTCGATTTATGTGCCAAGAAGAGAGAGAACCAAAAACATCTTCAAGAAGAAGAGAAAAAGTCAAAGGAGAGAGAGTGAAGATAAAGAGAGTAATAAATATGCCCTGATTCTCTCACATACGAAATTATGGAGCAATTGCAAGGGCCAAAATTGTAGACCTAGTTGTAGGGGCCGAAATTGTAGACCTAGTTGCAGGGGCCGAAATTATGTTGCAAGGAACAAAAATTTATAGTTTGACTGGGTTTTTGAGGAATTGACTACCGTTGATTGAATTTGACTTTGAATTATTGGAGAAGCTTGAAAGCATGGATGACTTGGATCTTGTGGAATGTCTTGGTATTGGTGTTTGGGTCTTGGAATTCTCACTTTGATTTGATTCTATAAGAAGATAATATTTTTTGGGTTTTCCTCTTGGAGGGATTTTCCCCTGACTTGGATCCTACATCCTGTGTTCATTATATTTTTGTGATATTAATAGTTTATGGTTTTGGTAATTGTTTAGTGATAAGAACATAATAAAAGTAATAACAATCCAACATATAATCACAATCAATTATTAAAGAAAAAGAAATCAATCCTAATTTTTTCCTTAGTGATTTCTCAACATGGTATCAGAGCTAAGGTGAAGACAAGTCACTTGAATATCACTCTTGTTTGCATAAGTGGAATACATTCATCAATAATAATTTTGAGGACATAATTTACAAAAAGGAAACAAGGAAAAATATTTAAGTATCGTCATTCATCTTGAAGGAAGACTAATACATCAAGTCATCATCAATATTTTTCTTAGAAACTCTTTGTTTATAACTCATTTTTGAAAACATCTCTACAAGAAGACATAACTTAAGGAAAATAAATACTGGGAACATCATCTACACTCTTGGAAGCAACATCATTCATCTTTGAAGTAGCCTAAAGGCACCATTGTTCTAGTCATCCTAGAATTCATCATTCTAGGACATCTTTGAAGCATATTGGAAAGTATTAGAAGCATCAAGATATTCAAAGACATCATCAAAGGACATTCATTTGACAAGTAAGCACTATATTATTATCTATGTCTCAATATTGAAATCAAATGACTTCCTGATTTAAAGAAAGTGACATGCTCGATGGATCAACAAACTTCCAAGCATGAGAAAGAAGAATAGACTTGATACTTATAGAAAATGAAGTCATGGACCATGATCTTAAAAAATTTACAGAACTAGAGAAGGATAATACCCAAGAATGGCCCAAACACTAAAGGAGAAGTTAGGTTTCCATATATCCTTCACTAGGGGACCAATACCATACAACATGCGTTCATATTGGGGGATATATATTAAGGAAAAAATGGCATAATATATTGAGAATATAATAGGGAGCAAAGGGTTTTTATATTGGCAGGTATAAAAAATGAAGCTCAAATTTAATGAAAAAAATATAAAGGGGTATAAAAAATATTAATGAAAAACGGATACCTACAATATCTATTCAAAGTAGGGGGTTTTTTAATTGGGAAGGTGTATTGGGTTTGTATTGGTAGGGGGTTAAATAATGTGATTTTTAGAGGTTCTTTCCAATATGTAGTCAAATTAAGGGTATTGTTTAGTATGCCATGAATGCATGTGATATGTAAAAGGTTCATTGAGTGAAGCACCTTTGTAGGGCTCAAAGGAATCCCATTGAATCCATCAAGGATCATCGTATTCCATTCATTACAAATTTGGGTACATCTAAAGCAATTTGTGAAAAGTTAGTAAAACTATATTCGGTCAATACCTCAGGTCAGAAAATATATCTATGGAATTGACTATACAAGACAAGGGTATTAAAGCATGAAGAACTTATTTCTGTGAAAATTTCAAAATTGAAATCTTATTGCATCAATCAGAATACTAAATTAATCACACTGCAACCTTCAAAAATAAACTACAGAAAAATAATAGCACTGGAAAATGAGAAAATACTAGCACACAAACAAACAATAAAATGACACCATTATTTTCGGAAAATTGTCCCTGGAAAAACCTAACTTGGGAAAACTGGTGCAGTAGTTGAGGGTATTTATTATTAAGAAGCAGTGAAATCTTAGTACAATCTATGGATGCCCAACTGGAAATCCAAACAACAAGAAATTCTGACGAAAATTATCTACGAGAATTACCCTTCTTCCACAAGCAACCCCTTCACAAATTTCCTTCAGAAACTTGTCCTCTTGGACCCTCTGCGTCAGCCTCTGTGCAGTGCTTGTGCATGCCCTATTACATCTAGCCTCTGAACTACCTCTGATGAAGTCGTTATGCCTATCTATACTAAGGAAATTTCTTCTTCAGCACTCTGGAACCTCTGCCCAACCTCTAGAACTGAAAACGATTTTTCCTCCAACTAAATCGAGTTTCTCTTCTGAAGCAACTGCACGGTATCCGAATCTGGAAAAATTCCTCTAAATCACTATCTCTACCCCTCACTGACTCTGCGACGATCTTGGGCTGTCCGACAACTGTTGCTTCTCTCTAGAAATCGATATGCCAAGGAAATTGAACATCTGTTGTGTGTTCTCCAAGTGCACATCGACTTCTTCTTATAATCCTTTGTTGGGACTCCTCCATCCAACCAAGGAATCTTCTCGGTGAAAATATAAGTTGCAGCTGCTCCCTTTAGCTGTTGGAATCACTAACCCAGGTAACTTGCATTTCTACAACCCTACAACTAAAAATCAAAGTTATGGCCCAGCAATTCAGCCTGCATGTCCAGGTACTACGCTACCTTTGATAATTTCAGCATGCTACTCCCACTCAAAAAGGAAATTCTCACCCCCACTTTTGGGCTTCCCAGATGATCACTCACGCTTTGATACCATGTGAAAATTTCAAATCTGAAATCCTATTGCAGCGACTGGAATTAATTCTTCTAATTGTTAATTAATTTAACAATTTATTTGTTATGGAAAATACCAAATTAATCACACTGCATCCTTCACAAATAAACCGCGGAAAAATAATAGCACTAGAAACTGAGAAAATACTAACACACACACACAATAAAATGACACCATTATTTTTGGACAAATTTCCCTTGAAAAAACCCAACTTGGGAAAATCGATGCAACAACTGAAAAATTACTCTCTGAATCTGGAAAAATTCCTCTGAATCACTATCTCTGCCCCTCACTGACTCTACGTCGATCTCGGGCTCTCCGACAACTGTTGCTTCTCTCTGGAAATTGATATGCCAAGGAAATTGAACTTCTGTTGTGTGTTCTCCAAGTGCGCATCAACTTCTTCTTATAATCCTTTGTTGGGACTCCTCCATCCAACCAAGGAATCTTATCAACGAAAATCTAAGTTGCAGATGCTCCTTTGGTTTTTGGAATCACTAACCCAAGCAACTCGCATTTCTGCAACCTTGCAACTAAAAATCGAAGTTATGGCCCAGCAATTCAGCCTGCCTGTCTGGGTACTACGTTGCCTTTGATAATTTCACCATGCTACTCCCACTCAACAAGGAAATTCTCACCTCCACTTATGAGCTTCCCAGATGATCACTCACTCTCTGATACCATGTGAAAATTTCAAATCTTAAATCTTATTGCAGTGACTAGAATTAATTATTCTAATTGTTAATTAAATTTAACAATTATTTGATATGGAAAATACCAAATTAATCACATTGTAACCTTCACAAATAAACTGCAGAGAAATAATAGCACTAGAAACTGAGAAAATACTAACACACACAAAATAAAATGACATCGTTATTTTTTGACAAATTTCCCTAGAAAAAACCCAACTTGGGAAAACCGATGCAACAATTGAGGGTTTTTATTATTAAGTAGCAGTGAAATTTGAATACAATCTTTAGATTCCCAATTGGCAATCTAAAGAACAAGAAAATCTAGCCAAAATTATCTAAGGGAATCACCTTTCTTCCACAAGGAACCCCGACACATATTTCCTTTAGAAACTCGTCCTCCTTAACCCTTTGCATCAGCCTATGTGCAGTTCTTGCACAAGCCCTATGATGTCTAACATCTAAACTGCCTCTGATGAGTCATTATGTCTGTCTCTACTGAGGAAATCACTTCTCCGGCACTCTAGAACCTCTTTCTGGCCTCTAGAACTCAAAACGATTTTTCCTCCAGCTAAATCGGGTTGCTCTTCTAAAGTAACTGCATAGTCCTCTGCATTTCCTCATTGGGAATAATTCGGCCCCTTGTTGTTGCCTCTCTAGATCTAGAAAAATTACTACAGATCATTGTCTCTACCCCTCACTGACTTTGCTTCAATCTCTGGTTCTCTGACAACTGTTGCTACTCTCTGGAAATCAATTTTCCAAGGAAATCAAACTTCTAGTGTGTGTTCTCCAAGTGCCCATCAACTTCTTCTTATAATCCTCTATTGGGACTCAAACGACCAAGATTAAACCTTAATCAAGGGCTAGGATCATATTGAAGTCGATCCGTGTGATTTTCTAGACTGTTATCACCTTGACTTAATTAATTTTGATTAATTAACCATATTCCCTTAGTTTAGACTTAGGAAACATTAGAAAATAGGTTAATAATCTAATTAAGTCATCTCTAGGTGAAATTTCCAGAAATGATTTCTCGGTTTTGGAGATATCATGTATTCTAGCCTCTCCACCAAGTTTCGTGGGCAGAAAACATCCGATGCTAGAAAAAATAACACTTTCATATCTTATGAATGTTTCACAATAATTGAGGGATTACCTACAAGGACTTGGAGAAATTGTTTCAGACTTAAAATTGACTACTTGTATACTCAATGCTTTACCCCTAGAATGGAGAAATATTGTATCAAAATTATATTCTAAGAAGGGAACTCAAAAATTTGATGAGCTATGGTCTTTATGTGTTATAGAAGAAACAAGATTGAAGGTCAAAAATGACACCTAACCCAATGAAAGGTCTGAAGATTTTATTGCTAGATTGAAGAAGAAAAGTAGAAGGTTTGATGATCTAAGTGGATATTGGTGGTCACCCGCCTATTCCACTTGAAACCCCACTGTTGTTTCTTTTTTAGTTTCCTTAATTTTAGCACAACTTGCTATTTTTGGTAGTTTTCGTGTCTTAAATTTCTGGAGTCATTTTGAGGGACTAAAAGACGTTTTAGGGAAAACTGAGAGACCAAAAAAGTCCCAAAGCCAATTCCCTAGCTTGTTTTCGGCCCACTCTTTGAGATATTCAAAACAAGGTATTATGATAGCCAAATGGAGATCGTATGCCAAAGTTACAACCCCGGGAAGTTGATGTACCAATTTACCCAAATGGGGACCACAGTTTTGGCGCTTCCTCTCCTAGGGTTAGGTTTTTGGATGTTTAGGGTTTTTCTATGATTCTCAATAATAAATAAGGCTTTGAGCCTCATTGTAACATAGTTTAGAGCCATGTAGCTGCCACATCTCTTCTCAGAGATAAGATACCATCACTCAAGCTAGTTTATTTCTATTTTTGAATGTATGCATAATTTAGTTCTTTGATATTAATGAAATGAAGTTTTATTTATGCTGTGTCTCTGTGTTTATGTGTATATTTGTATTTTGTTGTGTTCTTGCATAAGTCCAGATCAGTGGTATCACGACGGTCTGCTCTTTCTCCGTTTTTATTTGTGTGTCCCAAATGAGGTCAGGGTATAAGGAGTTAGCGCTCAAATTAGTTGAAACTTTGCAAGACCAACCTCGCAAACCCGACAATCTCATATGGAGAAAGAAAATAAATACGAGGGGTTAGGAGATCCCTTCAAAATATTTCTCAAGGAAGCCCTTGAGCAACAAAGGAACGCGATGATGGATAAATTTTCCCATATCCTTCGAAAACTACCCACATGCGACACATCTTCATCCAACAACCACTCTGGAGGCGCAACTCCTTTTAAGGTACAAGTTAACTTTGAAATTCCCATATTTGAAGGACAGATAGATGCAGACATTGTGTATAGATTGTTAACTCTGTTGGAGGGATATTTTTTAGTTCATGTCTTTTCCGATCGGTAAAATATTACTTTTGCACTCCCCAAACTCTCCCCACATGTCAAGGACTAGTGGGAATTCTACTATGAACAAAAGGATGAGAGGGAATCCTCACTGTTGTCAGATGCACCCACTTGGAATTCTTTTCGAGACGCCATCAAGGAACAATATTACCCTGTTGGGAACTATGAAAATATTGACGGTGTTGGACTCGCCAACAAAGGGGATCTCCCCGATATGAAGTCCCACTAGACCTCACACCATTTGGTGTAGGAGTCCCATCCGGTACGATGGCCCGGTTTCCATTATCTTAGATATTTGCCTTAGCTCTTGTTTTTCAGCATATGAGAGTGTTATTCTTGTAACTTCAAGAAAGCGAGGTGAGTATGCCTACAGAGCACGTAATGTAACTCTGTGTCCAGGTTCTCTTACTGTCAAAAGGTGGACTGAAGTGAGCCTCTTGTTGAGAAGAAATAGTCCCGACCGAAGAAGAAACATGCACGAACAACAACAAGGGTTTGTCCAACATCTAGCAAAATAGTCCACAGCAGATGCGGCAGTCGTGAAAACCAAAGTTCAAGGGAAAACATGTGCACCGTCCAACGGAGTAGTCCACACGAGGGTGACAGTCGTTAAAACCAAGAAAACACAAATATGGTTTGTCTAATGTCCAGTAGAGTAGTCCACATGGATGGGACAGTAGTGGTAAACAATACAACACATCTTCAACAATGTAAGTACTAAAATAACTGAAGTAGTTCAAATATCTTAGTATTGGTTGGGAAAACATGCATTACAAGCGTTTAAATAATAGAACTTGCTGGCCTGAGATAGGATTATGAATTAAGAAAAATATCCAAGACACATCTATACACCATACATCACTAGCCCTAGTTGGGGGACGTTGGAGCCACTGCTCGGTCCTCAAAGAACAAACTACAAACTCTCAAGTCTATGCGGGAGGAGCCAAGGTCAAAATTCCTTTGCTCATACAATGAGGGGGTATATATAGCCAAGGGGGTATAACTGACCCTTTTGACTCTTCGACTTCCCTCATGACTATTTGACTCCCTATGACTTTTTGACTTTACATGACTCTTCAACTTCATATGTAGGTCTCTTGGACTTCCACATTACATTACATTGATTACAACAAGTATGGCCCATAGTAGTGATGTGGCCAAGACAACCCATGACACAACTCGACATGGAATTGCTGACATGTACTAGCTGACTATGGTATCCGTGTTGAGTTGTTGTGTTGTTGAGTGATGGTATTCTCTCAGTGTAAATATCTTCACCTTGCATGGAAAAGTGTGTGTGGTCTTCGATGGTATTGGTATTTTCTTGATGGTGCATGTGTATATGTCCCTTTTTCTCGCTTGCTTAATGTGCTTCGTGTGTTCTCTCGGCTGCAAGTAAGTATTTTAGCATGTGCCTCTTCTCCATCCCATGATCACCGCACCATGTTTCATTGATGTAATTGTTCCTACAATCACTCATGATGAGACAACATCAAATAAAAAAATCTCCTAGTCTATGCATAGTTTTCTGTTTTGGTGCAGGTGACCAGGAGAGGGACAAGGCACAGAAACTGTACAGAGAACAACACAGGCTAGGATGTGAGGTTCCAAAGAACTACCGCGAAAAACTACAAATATTTCACTAGGAGGAAGATTTGTGCAATCTGGGACAATGGTGACAGTTGCGGGGAAAAACCCATCTAGGATGCAGAATTGTGCAATTTATGGGAGGAAGGCCAGGCGAGGTGTTGAAGAAATGTTGGGCCAATCTGCACAATATTCAAGGGGAACACTGGACAGGTCATCTAACTCGGATCTACGTAGTTTCTCTGGGGAAGAGAGTGCAGGCAATAGGAGGCACTGTCAAAACAATCTACGCAGTTTTCCAAAGGAGGACAAGATTAGGCTGTAGGAGTTGCTAGTCAAAATTGCCCAATCCTGGGAGACAGTCTGGGCCCAAACACAACTGTGGAAATTCTGGGCTGATTGAAGAGAAGGACAGAAGGGCAGGTGAAAGCCATATCTATGTAGTTTTATGAGTGAGAGTAGAGCAAGTCATCAGGGAAGCCTGACTGACAGTTCTGCGTATTTTTTGGGCTTATTGTAGAGCAGGGAAGAAGGGCAGGTGAAGGAAAGCTCTGTGAAATTCTTGGGCTGATTGTAGAGTGGGGAAGAAGGGTGGGTGAAGGACAGCTTTGCACAATTCCTGGGCTGATTGCAGAGTGGGGAAGAAGTTTAGGTGAAGGACAAATCTGTGCAATTCCTGGGTTGATTGCAGAGCAGGGAATAAGGGCAGGTGAAAGACAACTCTGCACAATTTTGGAGATCAGTACAACCCTGGGTCACAACTCAAGTCATTTCTTCAATTGACCAACGGAAGGCTTGATGGGAGATATTGCGAGAAGCACAGACTGGCTCGGGTTGTGGGACAACTTCTGCATAGTTTTGGGAGATAGTCAGCTGGCTCATTTCCAGAATTGCATAGTGCATGCTGCCCGGAGGACAACCTCAAGCTCTATGCAGTTATGGGAAGTAGTGCAAGGTCACAGTTGATGGAAGGTTTTCTGGTCGACCGATTTTCGGGAAAATTGACTAAGTGTGAAAGAAAGTGTACTTGTGCATACATGACAATGTGATCACACACTTAGCATGACTCGATGACAAGACACCTTAAACCAACAAGACAACATGTGCTTAGTGAGACTGACTCAAAGGTTAAGAGTGAATTGTGTGACAGTTGAAATATGTCTTCGAACGACCGTGACAACATTTGTGCAATAGTGTTTACAAATTTTTGTATCAGTGCGACTAATGTCAGTTGAGAGAAAACAACTCATACACACAAAGACAAACCTTTAAAATTTCCAGAACAAACTCACAGGCATGACATAGCGATCAACATGCCAAAAGACGGTCGGTGATCAATCAAGCAAAAGGGTGTGTAAACTCAACAAGAGCTCATGGGATGAGCCCGAGTGTTTGCAATCATCAAGGGGAAAAACCAAGCAAGGCTCTGAAATTTGAATGCAAGCCAAAATTTTGGAGGGTGTTGCAACCACTACAACACTTGGCGACACACTGGTTGAATACCAGCTTCTCTGTTTCAGTTCATTTGCAGCACAGGGCCTTGGCCTTTTAGGAAGTATTGATTCATTGTGCAGGTTACTTTGGCCTCCCCACTTACCCCATGGATAGACATGGTTCACCTTGTACCAGCTCAGTCAAACACATCAAAAATTTTAGCTAGATCACAACGTTACAAAATCGGGAAGGGTAATTTGGTTCGTAAGCTTAATATTTGCAGAGTATAAGTTTTCATCTATGGTGTTTCTCCACTACCAATAGGCCTAAACAGTACCCCGGTGGAGTAACACAGGAACACAAACATTGCTCCACTGCTAGCGAGCCTAGTCAGTACCCCAGTGGAGTTTCCTACTTCGCCTCTCTGCACAAGAATTCTTTCTCTTCTTTCGCCTTTGTATTTTTTGAAAGAGGACTATGGATAAGCACTTATTTATTTTTGGGGTGGAAGAGGGATCCCAACTTATTGAGAGAAGAAGAGGTTGTTCCTTCAAAGAAGCATGTAAGACCTCTGATTTAGGTTTTCTCATTTAGATTTTTCCCCTTCTCCATTCCTACTAGTTGGATTAAGCTTGAACACACAGAGCAGAAGATTGAGTACAGGCATGGGGTTTCCCAGTTTGGACACAGGTTCATGGTTTGACCAGAGCTTCCCTTACAGACAGATCATATTTTCCATCAAGGCTTCATCGACCAAAATTTACAACCAAGCACAGAGAAGACAAACACAGGACTGGCCAAGTGCTGCAGTGTCACAAGGCTCTTTAAATTCAGCCACGTACTTATTCAAAATTCAGAACACAACATTGGAAAACACTTATTCATGTAGTGAAAGAAAAAGGAAAACTCAACACAAAAGGGAAAAACAAGACAAGGAAATGAGTACACAACAAGTAAACAAAACCAGAAGACAAGAAATAAAAATGGCTAAAGAAAAGATAATGAAAATAATAAAACCATGACAGACTACGAGTGCAAGACGGGTGCAAGGAAGGAAAACTAAGATGTAGCTAATCCTATTCCTATCCTAACAGCTAAATGATTGGGATTACGTGACATGAAATTTTCAATGAAGTCATCATAATCATTCCTGACCTGCAACCACAAGGATACAAGCGATTAAAACATATAACAAATTGTGTGCAACAGAAAATACAAAATTTTAAAAATCTTGCACACGGAAAGGAAGGTCTTGCCTGTGGGCAGAAAAATGTGTCACGACCACCCAATACACATGCTTACCTTTTTGATGAATACTATTATTCAACAAACCTCAGAAGCCTCTTGCGAGTATGTGTTCTTATGCAACGAGCTTGTTAGCGAGTGCGAGAAAGGATTGAAGCTTGTTGCCTGCAACATGGCTCGCCAAGTAAGATTGTTCCAACCATTGAGCGATTGGATCGTGAAATTCATAATGTATGTTTGGAAGGTCTCATGACCTGTGAAAAGATGGCTTTATGATTGGAGAGACGGAATCATGAGGGGAATCTTGTACATAAAAATAAATCTGATCATTCTCATCAATCATGCCAAGACAGTGAGGACCTGCCATAACCATCAGCATGGGCTTAAGTGCCTCACCCGCTTGACAAAAGTTTGAGGAGAAGGATGCTAAATAGTGAAGATCGGAGAGCAAAAAGTAACTATCATTGAATGCACTGTTGGTAAAATGATGAGTTGCATGATAGTCACCCAAGAAGGGGGAATGATCATATCATTTTGTTGAGACAACAAATTCCCAGTTTGCAATGAACAAAGAAAAATTCATCTGAGCAATCTTGTGAATGCACTAAACAATGGAACAAAATTTGTTGTGAGCTAGAAATAACGGACCACCCCCTGCAACTAGTGAAAATTTGCACAGGCATCATGGTCATCACAGGAATGTGAAAGGGATGCCAGTATTGTGAATGCGTGAAACAAGTTGGGGGAAACTTGGGGCGTGGTGAAAGGAAAGGAACTTGATTCACGTGATAGCATGTGCGCTCATCATCACACATGGGAATTTTTGGTGTGATGAGCCAACAGATTTGAAGTACAAGATTCGCAAGGAGACTGAGGAGTTGATCATGAGATGGAAAATACGATAAGTATGATTACGAGCAAAGACAATATTTGAGATTATCAACTTCATAATTCCATGAGTTCATGATGGACAAACATTCCCATCCTGAGTTTGATGCAAGAGATGTGCATGAAGAAGGATACGCTATGACAAATTTGTGAATTCGATCATAACTGAAATTTTGAAAAATTGAGAGATCATATCCGGAATACCAAAAACTTTTTACATGTGAACTCACATCGAGTGCAACCATGCAGATAGATGGATTTTGCATGAGATGCCAAATCTAATTGAGTTTTGGGGACTTACGAGGGTCACGAGGTGCTGACATAACCATCAACGAACGTTGAAGTGCCTCGGCTCTCTGGCATGTCCCGAAACTCTCTAGAATTGCAAAATCATAGTTTTGAAGCTTGAACCAGATCAGGCATGGCTTGAAGATGGTTTTTGTTGCTGATTTCAAAATTTCTCTTAGGAAGGCAGCCATCTTTGTCACAGGTTGCACTAGATTTTTCAGCTTCATTAAGTTGAATTGAAGAGTTGTCTTCATACAAGAGAAGAGATGACGGGGAATGGGAAGTATGCTTTGTGATTAAACTGTTTTTAACTTTATCATGGACAACCTCACTACTTTGTGTCAATTGAGGATATAACTCATCAGATGAAGAAGTAAGAGAATATGGAGTATCTCCAACACATGTGGGTGCGTTATGAATGGTAGGACACACGAGCGAGTGAGGTGAAGAGGAAATTTCGAAATGAACGTCTCCTTTGACCGGAGGAAATTCTGGATCTGAGTTAAAGTATTCATGATAAAACAGAAGATCACATGATGTGCTTGGGCATTCGTCACGATATATGGAAGCATGTGAGTGATGACTCTTCAAGATTGGGGGTTGATCGAAAGGATTAATTGTACAATATGTTTCATCGAGATTAGTAGATTTAGACTTGTAAGAGAATGGAAGCTCATTGTTTTGATGCGGACAATTTTGAATCCAAGAGGGGGAATTCATAGTGTCACCTTTTTGCTCCTTTGTCAGTGTAATGTGACTGCCTTGCACCTGATCACAATTTGAGCCAGCAGCTTGAGAATCAAGAGAATATGCGCAGCTTGCTAGTGAAATAGATTGATCAAGCGAGTCATGGTACAAGGAGTCATGGCTTCTGAATTATGGAGGATGGAAGAGAGGTAGATCAACTTCGAGACTTGAGTTGTGAATGGTGATGTCCTCTTGCGGAATGGAGGAGTGAGTCTTGGCTATAGGCTCTCTGAGCCATTCTGGAACTTCCTCCATGGAAACGGGAGATAGATGAGAAGATGGGCTAGGGACAGGCTGCACAGGTTCCTCAGCTTCGCAATCACCACAAGGGGGCACCCACATCGGGGCTAGAAAAGGAGGAGAAAAAGAAAAAAATGGGGTTTTGGGATCCTCCTCTACAATATGAGGTGCCTCATGATTCGCAAGAGTTTGGGAAGTAGAAAAATCTTGAGGTTCAGGTTCACTGTATGAAGAGACATGAACCAAGTTCTCGAACTCTTGCTTCAAGAAATCCAAGTTCAAATCTTCTTCCGGGATATCATAGCAAAGGTGAAGAAATTGATCAGAAAATTTCTCAACTGATTCATTAAGCTCCATTCTTAATAGGTTGATTCTTCCACAAACATCTCGGTAGTTATACTTACCAAAGGCTTGATGGAGCTCCTTGAGGAAAGGGAGAAGGGAATGGACAGAAGCAGGTGGCAAGGTATGACACCACCGATTAGCACGACCTTCAAGGGTGAGGAAGAAAATAACACAAGAAGACTCTTCATTATCGATTTCATAAGGTTGGAAAATTTGAAGAAAATCATAAATGTGCTTGGATATGGACGTTCTGTCCTCACCATCAAACTTTAATTGGGACAAGTGAATGAGAATCTCATCGGGGAGTGAAATTTGATCAAGGGAAAAATTGGAGAAACACCCCAGGAGCACGATTGGTGTATGAGCCATTTTAGATAAGAGATTCAAACCAAATGCAATGGGCTCAACTTGTCATCTAGCCCTCCTTCTAGTGCCATTTTGTTGACGGTGCTGGACCCACCAACAAAGGGGATCTCCTCGATATGAAGTCTCAACTAAACCTCACACCATTTGGTGTAGGAGTCCCATCCGGTATGATGGCCTGGTTGCCATTATCTTAGAGATTTTCCTTAGCTCTTGTTGTTCAACACATGAGAGTGTTATGCTTGTAACTTCAAGAAAGTGAGGTGAGTGTGCCTGGTGAGTGCATAATGTAACTCTGTGTTCAGGTTCTCTTACTGTCAAAAGGGGGAGTGAAGTGAGCCTCTTGATGAGAGAGAATAGTCCCAAACCAGGAAGAAACACATGTGAACAACAATAAGGGTTTGTCCAGCATCTAGCGGAATAGTCCACAGTGGATGTGGTAGTCGTGAAAACCAAAGTTCAAGGGAAAAAACATGCACCATCCAGCAGAGTAGTCCACACGGGTGTGACAGTCGTTAAAGCCAAGAAAGTGCAAAGATGGTTTGTCTAATGTCTGGAAAAGTAGTCCACACAGATGGGACAACAGTGATAAACAATACAACACATCTTCAACAATGTAAGTACTAAAATAACTGAATTAGTTCAACTATCTTAGTACATGTTAAGGAAATATGCATTACAAACGTTTAAAGAATAGCCTTACAAACAGATACAAAACATGCGTGAAAACATGCTGACCTAAGACAAGCTTCTGAATTAAGGAAACGATACAAGACACCTCTATACACCATACATCACTAGGCCCAGTAGTGGAACGTTGGAGCCACTGCTCGCTCCTCAAAGAACATACTACAAACTCTCAAGGATATGTGGGAGGAGCCGAGGTGAAAAAGTCATTTTCTCATTCAATGAGGGGGTATATATAGCCAAGGGGGGTATAACTAACCCTTGTGACTCTTTGACTTCCCTCATGACTCTTTGACTTCCTATGAATTTTCGACTTTAAATGACTCTTCAACTTCATATGTGGGTCTCTTGGACTTCCACTTTACATTACATTGATTACAACAAGTATGTCCCATAGTAGTGATGTGGCCGAAACAACTCATGACACAACTCGACATGACATTGCTGACATGTCCTAGCTAACTGTGGTGTCTGTGTCGAGTTGTTGTGCTGCTGAGTGATGGTATGATCTCGGTGTAACATGTATTCACGTCTGCATGGCAAAGTCCGCAAGTTCTTTGGTGGTATTGGTCTTTTCTTGATGGTGCATGTGTATGTGTCCATTTTTCTTGCTTGCTCGATGTGCTTCGTGCATTCGCTCAACTACATATAAGTCTTTTAACATGTGCCTCTTCTCCATCCCGTTCGTCGTCACACCATGTTTCATTGATGTACTTGTTCCTGCAATCAATCATGACAAGACGACATCAAATCCAAAAATCTCGTAGCCTAACATGATGCATTGTTTTCCATTTCGGTGCATGTGACCACGAGAGCGACAAGACACTAAAACTGCGCAGAGCACAACACAGGTCGGGATGTGAGGCTATGGAGAATTGTTGGGAAAAAGTGTGGAGATGTCACTGAGAGGCATATTTGCGCAATCCAAGACAGAAGTGACAACTGCGGGGAAAAACCCAGTTGGGAGATAGAATTGTGCAGTTTCCGGGAGGAAGGCCAGGCGGGGTGTCAGAGAAATGTTGGGCCATTCTATGAAATTTTCAAGGGGAACATTGGGTAGGTCATCCATCTGGGACCTGCGTAGTTTCTCTGGGGAAGACTATGCTGGGAGGAGGCACTAGCAGAAAAATCTGATCAGTTTTCAAGAGGAGGACAAGATCGGGTTGCAGGAGCTATTGGTCAACATTGTGCAATCCTAGGAGACAGTCCGGGCCTAGACACAACTGCGCAATTCTGGGTTGAATGCATAATAGGATAGAAGAGTAGGTGATAGCCAGATCTGTGCAGTTTTCTGAGTGAGAGCAGAGCAGGTCAGCAGGGAAGCCTGCTTGAGAGTTCTTCACAATTTCTAGGCTAATTACAGAGCAGGGAAGAAGGGAAGGTGAAGGACGGCTTTCCGAAATTCCTGGGTTGATTGCAAAGTGGGGAAGAAGGGAAGGTGAAGGAAAACTCTATGAAATTCCTAGGTTGATTGCAGAGCGGGGAAGAAGGGCAGGTGAAGGACAGCTCTGCGCAATTCCTGAGCTGATTGTAGAGCGATGAAGAAGGGCATGTGAAAGCCAACTCTGCATAATTTTGGAGAGCAATACATCCCTGGGTCACAACTCAAGTCATTTCTCTAGTTGGCTAGCGAAAGGGTTGTAGGGAGATCTTGCGAGAAGTGCAGACTGGATCGGGTTCTGGGACAACTTCTGCGCAGTTCTGGGAGACAGTCAGCTGGCTCATTTCTAGAATTGCACAGTGCATGTTGCTCAGAAGACAGCCTCAATATTTGCACAGTTCTAGGTAGCAGTGTAAGGTCACTGAGATCGGGTCCAGTTGATGGAAGGTTGTCCAGTCGACAGATTTTCAAGAAAATTGACTAAGTTTGAAAGCAAGTGTACTTGTGCAAACATGACAATGTGATCACACACTTAGCATGACTCAACGACAAGACACCTCAAACCAACAAGACAACATGTGCTCAGTGAGACTGACTCAAAGTTTAAGAGCGACAAGTGTGATAGTTGAAATATGTCTTCGAATGACTGTGACAACACTTATGCGACAATGTTTACAACTTTGTGTTTGAGTGCGACCAATGTTGACAGAGATAAAACAACTCATACACACAAAGGCAAACCTTCAAAATTGCCAGAACAAACTCAGAAGCATGACATAGCGATCAACATGCCAAAAGAAGGTCAGTGATCGATCAAGAAAAATGGTGTGAAAACTCGACAAGAGCTCATGGGATGAGCCTGAGTGTTTGTGACCATCAAGGGGAAAAACCAAGGAAGGCTCTGAAATTTGAATGCAAACCAAAATTTTTGAGGGTGTTGCAACCGCTACAACAGAAAATAAATACATAAATTGGACCATGTCGTGACAGGGAAGGGACCAAGATGTGCTGGAGTTCAAAAATTTTATCCATACCCTTCGCACGAAGCTGGGTATCAAATATTTTGAGCGGCATTTGGTACTCAATTAGCGCGGATGTCTACACAAGCACATCTAGGACGAGATGGAGTTCATGGAAATCTCCTCGCTTGGCACCGCCTATCGATATGCTATCATGATCAAGAAAAAATTTAAATAGAATAATTGAGACTTTGGATCAAGGGAAAGATGCCCCCAAACCGCAGAACAAAGGACAAAGCCAAGGCGAGGCAACCCAGGACAACCTTTCGGAGCCACAAACAAAGAAAAACCCCACAAAGACAAAGAAGGACACAGGAAAATGGTGTGAGTTCCATAAGAGAACCACTCACAACACAGGTGAGTGTTGAGCCAAGTAGACATTGTTGGACGAGTTAAAGGATTTCGAACTAGATGCATGTTCTGACTCCGAGTTAGGATCTGACAAGGGGAATGACAAATGGAAGAAGATTATTGATGCGGAGCCTAGTGCCACCATTTCCACCGCTAAGATTTCGGAGGATGAGCCCGAAGATCAAGAGGAGGGGGAGTGACTCTTCCACTCACATATGTGGGTGAAGGGTTCTCCACTATAGTTCATTTTCAATAGCGGTAGCCAAAAGAACCTCGATTCAGTAGAGGTCGTGAAGCAGTTGGGCCTATTAACCACACCACACCTACAGTCGTACACCATTGGGTGGCTTTACCAAGGGCGAGATCTCTGCGTCAGCCAACAGTGTCGCCTTCCCTACAACATCAAGCCCTTCAGAGATGAAGTATTTTGTGATGTTGCTCCTCTTTAAGTTTGTGATGTTTTATTAGGCCAACCATAATTGTGGAAGTTTCATGTTATGTATGAGTCTAGGCCTCACATTGTTATTATTACTTTGGGACATAAGTTATACAGGATACCGAAGGTAGCACCGCCTACTGTCGTTTCTTTGATCATTGCGAAGCAATGTAGTAAGATCATTTCCCATATTTATAAAGTTGTTTTCCTTACGATTCACCATCAAGGAAAGAAGAAGATTATGGCCACAAACACTAGATAAGGTTCCTCCACACGAAAATAGCAGATGGACAAGGCTTTAGAGGACTACAGGGACATATTAACCTCACCCAAAGGGGTACTCTACATTGTTAGGCCAAACACTCCATCTATTTGACCCTAGGAGCATCGATGCCTAATGGACCAATCTATCGATGCTTTGTTCTAGAGAACGATGAAATCAAGAGACAAATTCAAGATTTTTTGTAGAAAGGGCACATCAGTCCAAGTTCATCACCCTGTGGGAGCCCGACCGTGTTGATATAGAAGAAGGACGAGACCTGGAGACTCTGTATTGACTATCGGGAATTAAAAAAGATCATTTTCCAAAATAGGTATCCAATCCCACAGATTGATGACCTTCTCGACCAGATCAAGGGGGCCAAATATTTCAGTAAGATTTACTTGAAGTGTGGTTATCACCAAGTACCGATCGAATCCTCCGATGTGTGGAAGATTTCCTTCAAATCTAAGGAGGGCCTTTTGAATGGATCGTCATGCCTTTCGGGTTGACGAATGCTCCCGAAACCTTCATTAGGATAATGGATGACATCTTGCGACCCGTAACCAACTCATTCATGGAGGTTTTTTTGGATGACATTCTTATATTCAACCAGAGTTAGGAAGAACACCTCCACCATATTCGACAGGTCCTCCAAACCGTGCGGCAACATAAGTTGTGTGCCAATTTGGAGAAATGCACTTTTAGTATGACCCAGTTTCAATATCTAGTGTACATAATTGATTAGTGGGGTGTGAATGTGGACCCATCCAAGATACAAGTCATTCAGGATTAGCCATCACCAATCACTCTAAAAGAGCTCTGCAACATTCTGGGTCTTGCCAACTTCTACCATAAGTTCGTGTTGGGGTTCTCTCATATCACTTGACCTTTGAGTCAAGTCACCAAGGGAGGAGTGAAAGAAAAGTTTTTTTGGTCTGAATCGCAAAAGAAGGTGTTTTCCCAGTTGACGCATTTCCTCTACTTTGCACCAATGCTCACATTACTAGACCTGCAACAACCATTTGAGATCAAGATATATGCCTCCGACTATGTGATTGGTGTAGTCCTTACTCAGCAGGGGCATCCAATGGCATATCACAGTGAGACACTTTCAGACACAATTTTGAAGTATCCCATCGATGAAAAATAGATGTATTACATTTTGCATGTCTGCCAAAAATGGAAACATTACACTCTAGGGAAGGAAACGGTCATTCACAAAGACCACCAACCCCTTCAGTTCATACAGATACAAGGGAAGTTGTAGAACGATGTCCATCAGAAATGGTACACATACCTACAACAGTTCCATTTGAGCATTAAGTACAAGAAGGGTAGCACCAACAATGTTCTAGACTACCTCAGCTGACCATCGGTCATGGCACTGACCACTATGCTTGAATCTTGTGGGCACAAGACTGTGGGGTCGTCATATCTTTATAAGAGCGATCCAGAATTCGACAACACATACCAGGTGCTCTTGGAAGGAAATGAAGTTCCAAACTTTCACCTCCAAGATGCAATGTTATGCCACTTGGGACACCTCTATTTTCCTTCAAGTGAGCGTGCCAAGATGATTTGGGAGGCGCACTACAATTGGGTCACTAGACATTTTTGCGTAGAGAAAATAGCGGCAGTGCTGCAGAAGTATTTATTGGCCAAACCTTCAATAGGATATGGGTAAGTACATCAGATCCTGCACTGCCTCCACCATTTCCAAACGGACCATCAAGAAGCAAGGCCTTTATACTCCTCTGCCTACTCCAAGTCAACCTTGGGAATCCATCTCCTTGGATTACATGTCGGGCCTTCTTTCTACTAAGAATGGAAACGAAAACGTTTTCGTGGTCGTCGATAGATTCTCTAAGATGGCCATTATGGTGGCCTGCAAGATGAGTATCATAGCAGAATCCACTGCTAAGCTCTTCTTTGAATGAGTGTGGGTACATTTTAGGATCCCACAATCCATTATCTCAGATCGTGATAGAAGGTTCCTAAGTACATTTTGGTCAAGTCTTTGGCCGATGTTGGATACCAAGCTCACAAAGTCCACAACTTTCCACCCCAAAATGATGGTCAAACAGAGGTCGTCAACATGATGATCGTACACATTCCACGTATGTACAAATTGAAGCATTAAGTCACATGGGATGAAAGCCTCCCATATGTCTAGCACAACTACAACAGAACTCTCCATAGCTCATCTAGCCACAATGCCTTTCAAGTGGGGTTGGGATTCTAGCCACTATGTCCCATTGATGTGGCCATACCATTTGCAGTTACTGAAACAGATTCAACCCATGTCCAGTTTGAAGCTGACAGGACTAACAACTAGATTGAGTGCATTCAGCACATCCACCAGCAGGTCCATGACATATTGGACAGAGCCAATTCTAAGTACAAGCAACATCATGATCAACATCGGGTGCCACACAAGTTCCAGGTGGGCGACAAAGTTTTGTTACATGTTCAAAAGGAGCGCCTCGCTGGACCCAACTGAAAGCTTCGCCCACTCCAATATAGGCCTTACACCATCACTAAGGTTGTAAGGGACAATTATTTCGAGCTCAGCATTCCACCATTCCTTAGCCTGCACCCAATGTTCAATGTGGACCACCTTCGACGATACTTTCCACCATTACTGAACACATGAGACATTGTAGAACAACTCACACCAATAGAGTTAAGCACAGACTGCATGGATCAGGCCATAACTCATCAGATCATGGAGACATAGATCAATAACACTCGCTAGCAGAAGATCCAACTTTATCGGGTTTTCAAAGCTGTTCAACTCCTACACCAAGGAAATTAGCTCAACAAGGACCAATTTCAGCGGAAGTTTTCCCATCTCATGGAGGCACTCAATGCAATGGGGACCATTGCTTCCTAAGGGTGGAGGACTAGTCCAGGTGGATATCGGTGGCCACCCACCTATTCCACTTGGACTCCCATAATTGTTTCTTTTTAGTTTCCTTAATTGTAGCACAAATTACTATTTTTGGTACTTTTTTGGGTGTTAAACTTCTGTAGCCGTTTTGAGGGACTAAAATACATTTTTTAGGGAAAATAAAGAGATCAGAAAAGTCTCACATTAGATTGTTAGTTAATTTTCAACCCCCTATTTAACATCTTCGAAACGAGGTATTATGATAGCCAAATGGAGATCATATGCTAAAGTTACGACCTCAAGAAGTTGATGTACCAATTTACCCAAATGGGGCTCACAGGTTTGGCGCTTCATCTCCTAGGGTTAGGTTTTGGGATGTTTAGGGTTTTCCATTATTTCTCAATAATAAATAGGCCTTTGAGCTTATTCAGAGGCATGTAGCTGCCACATCTCTTCTCAGAGATAAGCTACCATCGCCTGAGTTAGTTTATTTCCATTTTTGTATGTAAGCATACTTCAGTTCTTTGACATTAATGAAAGGAAGTTTTACTTCTGCTGCATCTCTATGTTTATGTGTATATCTGTGTCTTTTGTGTTCCTTTATAAGTCTGGATCAGTGGTATGATTACGTTCTTCTCTTTCTATGTTTTTCTTTGCATGTCCTCAATGAAGCCAGGGTATAAGGAGTTATAGCTTGAACTCGTTGAACCTTTTCAAGACCAACCTCACAAACCCTAACGACCTCCCATGGTCGAAGAAAAGAAAGACGAGGGGGCGGGAGATCCTTTCAAAATATTTCTTGAGGAAGCCCTCGAGTGACGAAGGAACGTGATGATGGATAACTTTTCCCAGATCCTTCAACGACTACCCACAGTAAACGCAACTTCATCCAGCAGTTACTCTAGAGGCGCCACTCCTTTTAAGGTACAAATTAACTTTGACATTCCCATATTTGAAAGATAGATAGATGCATACGTTGTAGATAGATGGTTAAATCTGTTGGAAGGATATTTTTCAGTTAATGACTTTTCCAATGAGGAAATAATTACTTTTTCACTCCTCAAATTTGTCCCACATGTTAAGGTCTGGTGGGAAACCTACTGTGAACAAAAGGATGAGAGGGAATCCTCACAGTTTTCAGCCGCACCCACATGGAATTAATTTTGAGATGCTATCAAGGAAAAATATTACCCTGTCGAGAGCTATGAAGATAAATACATGAAGTGGACCATCTTGTGGAAGGGAAGGGACCAAGATGTGTCGGAGTTCACAAACATTCTCCATACCCTTCACACAAAGTTGGGTATCAAGGATTTTTAATGACATTTGGTACTCAAGTAGCACGGATGTCTACACAAGTACATCTAGGACGAGATGGAGTTCCTGGACATCTCCTCGCTTGGCGCCGCCTATCAATACATTGTCAAGATTGAGTAGAAATTTAAAGAGAAGAAGAGAGAATTTGAATCTCTAAATCCGAAGCAAGGGAAAGCCACCCTCAAAGCACAAAAAAAGGACAAAGCTAAGACAGGGTGACCTAGGACAACCCACTGAAGCCGCAAGCAAATAACAACACCACGAAGATAAATAAGGACATAGGGAAATGGTGTGAGTTCCATAAGAATCCCACTCACAACAAAAGTGAGTGTTGAGCCAAGCAATCACCGGTGGACAAGCGGAAGGATTCTAAACTAGATGCATGTTCCGAGTCTGAGTTAGAAATTGACAAGGGAAATGACAGAGGGAAGAAGATTATCGATGCGGAGCCTAGTGCCACAATTTCCACCACCAATATCCATAAGGATGAGCCCAAATATCCAAAGGAGGGGGAGTGGATCTTCCACTCACAGATGTGGGTGAAGGGTTATCCGATGCAGTTCATTTTCGACACCTCACCCACAAGGGTACCTCTACACTGTCAAGTCAAGAACTCCATTGATTTAACCCCAAGAGCACCGCTACCTAATGGACTGATCTATCGACTCTCTATTCTAGAGAATGATGAAATCAAGAGGCAGATTCAAGAGTTGTTGCAAAAAGGGGACAACAGGCCAATTTCATCACACTATGGGAGCCTAATCATGTTGGTACAGAAGAAGGATGAGACCTGCAGACTATGTATTGACTATCAGGCGTTGAACAGGATCACTATCCCGAATAGGTATCCAATCCCATGGATTGATGACCTTCTAGACTAGCTCAAGGGGGCCAAATATTTAAGAAAGATTGTCTTGAAGTCCAGTTATCACTAGGTGTCAATCGAAACCTTTGATGTGTGGAAGACTACCTTCAAATCCAAGGAGGGTCTTTTCGAATGATTGGTCATGCCTTTTGGGTTAACAAATGCCCCCACAACTTTCAAGAGGCTGATAGATGACATCTTGTGACCCTTCACCAATTCATTCATGGTGGTTTATTTGGATGACATTTTGATCTTCAGCCAGAGTTGTGAAGAACAACTCCACCATATTCGACAGGTCCTTCAAACCCTGTGGCAACACAAGTTTTGTGCCAATTCAGAGCAATGAACTTTTGGTATGACCCGACTTTAATATCTAGGGTACATGATTGATGAGCAGGGTGTGCATGTGGACCCAACCAAGATAAAAGTCATTCGATATTAGCCATCTGCAACCACTCTAACATAGCTCTACAACTTGCTGGGTCTTTCCAACGTCTACCACAAGTTCGTGTTGGGGTTCTCTCATATCACTTGGTCTTTGAGTCAAGTCACCAAGGGAAGAGCGAAAGAAAAGTTATTTTGGTCTGAATCCCAACAGAAGGTGTTTTCTGAGTTGAAGCATCGCCTCTACTCGACCCTAGTGCTCACATTACTAGACTTGTAACAACCATTTGAGATCAAGACAGATGCCTCCAACTATGTTATTGGTGTAGTTCTTACTCAATAGAGGAATCCAGTGGCATATCACAGTGAGACACTTTCAAAAAAAATCTGGAAGTATCCCACCTATGAAAAATAGATGCATTCCATTGTGCAGGCCTACCGACAATGGAAGAATTACGTTCTGGGGAGGAAACGGTCATCCACATAGGCCAGCGACCCCTATAGTTCATATAGACACAAGGGAAGTTGTGGAACAGTCACCATCAGAAATGGTCAACATACCTAAAACAGTTCCATTTGAACATTAAGTACAAGAAGGGAAGCACCAACAATGGTGCAAACTGCATCAGTCGACCACCTCTCATGGCACTAACCATTGTGCTCAACTCTTGTGGGAATGAGACTACTTGGTGGCTGCATCTTTACAAGAGTGATCCAGAATTCTCCAACACATACCAGGCACTCCTGGAAGGCAATAAAGTTCCAAATTTTCACCTCCAGGATGCACTATTATGCCACTTGGGACACTTCTGTGTTCCTTCAAGTGAGTGTGCCAAGATGATTTGGTAGGCACACTAGAGTCAGCTTGATGGACATTTCGGGGTAGAGAAAAGAGTGGCAATGTTGCATAAGTATTTTTATTGGCCAAACCTTCGACATGATGTTGGGAAGTACATAAGATATTACACTGTCGGCCCCATTGCATGACCGACCATCAAGAAGAAAGCCCTATATAATCCTCTTCCTACTCCTACTCGACCTTGGGAATCCATCTCCATGGATTACATGCTAGGACTTCCTTATACTAAGCATGGAAACGACTACGTTTTCGTGGTCGATGACAAATTCTCTAAGATGGCCACTATTGTGACCTGCAAGAAGAGTATCATAGAAGAAGCCATTGCTAAGATTTTATTTGCACGAGTGTAGGTACATTTTGGGATCCCACACTCCATTATCTCATATCGGGACTGCAGGTTCCTAACTACATTTTGGTCAAGTCTTTGGTCGATGTTAGATACCAAGCTCACTAAGTCCACAACTTCCCCCCCCCCCAAACTAATGGCCAAACAAAGGTCATCAACATGATGATCGTACACATTCTACATATGTACAACTTGAAGCATCCATGCACATGGGATGGAAGCCTCCCCTATGTCCAACACAACTACAACAGAGATCTCCATAGATCAACTGGCCACAACCCCTTTCAAGTGGGGTTGGGATTCCAAACACTATGTCCCATTGATGTGGCCATACCATTTCCAACTACACAGGTAGATTTAACTCATGTCTAGTCCAAAGCTGAAAAGGCTAACAGCTTCATTGAGTGCATTCAACACATTCATCAACAGGTCCATAACATATTGGGTAGAGCCAATGCTAAGTACAAGCAGCATCATGATCAACATCGGGCACCACACAAGTTCCAGGTGGGCGACAAAGTATAGTTACATTTGCAGAAGGAGCGCCTCGCTAGGCCCCACTGCAAGCTTCGCCCACTCTGATATGGGCCTTACACCATCACTAAGGATGTAGGGAAAAATGCTTTCGAGCTCAACATTCCACCATTCCTTGGCCCGCACCTAGTGTTCAATGTGGACCACCTTAGAACATACCTTACAGCATTACTAAACACATCAGACATTGCATAACAACTCACACCAACAAAGTTAAACCCAGCCTGCATGGAACAAGCCACAACTGATCAAAACATGGACACATAGATCAAGAACACTTGCTAGCAAAAGATCCAACTGTATCAGGTTGTCAAAGCTAGCCAACTCCTGCACCAGGAAAGTGGCTCACCAGGGACCAAGTTCAACAGAAGTTTTCCCATCTCATCTAGGCACTCAATGCAATGGGGACCATTGCTTCCTAGGGGAGGAGGACTGGTCCAAGTGGATATTGGTGGCCACCCACCTATTCCACTTAGACCCCCACCGTTGCTTCTTTTCAGTTTCCTTAAGTGTAACACAACTTATTATTTTTAGCAGTTTTTCGGGTCCTAAACTTCCAGAGTCGTTTTGAGGGACTAAAATACATTTTTAGGGAAAATAGACAGATTAGAAAAGTCCCAATCTAGTTTGTGAGTTTATTTGATGTCCCAATTTATCCAAACGGGGCCCATAGTTTTGGCACTTCATCTCCTAGGGTTAGTTTTTTGGATGTTTAGGGTTGTCCATTGTTTCTCAATAATAAATAGGCCTTTGAGACTCATTGTAACACACTCCAAGGGCATGTAGCTGCCACATCTCTTCTCAGAGACAAGATACCATCTCTCGAGCTAGTTTATTTCCATTTGTGTATGTAAGCATATTTAAGTTCTTTGATATTACTCAAATAAAGTTTGATTTTTGTTGCACCTCTGTGTTTATGTGTATATTTGTATTTTGTTATGTCCCTGCATAAGTCTGGATCAGTGGTATCACAGCAGTCTGCTCTTTCTCTATTTTTCCTTGCATGTCCCCAATGAGGTCATGATATAAGGAGTTAGGGCTTGAACTAGTTAAACCTTTGCAAGACCAGTGTCGCAAAGCTCGACGACCTCCCATGGTGGTAGAAAATAAATACAAGGGGGCGGGCGATCCTTTCAAAATATTGCTCAAGGAAGCGCTTGAGCAAAACAGGAACACGATGATGTATAACTTTGCCCAGATCCTTCACCTTCTACCCCTAGGCAACACATCTTCATCCAATAGCCACTCTAGAGGCACCACTTCTTTTAAAGTACAAGTTAACTTTGACATTCCCATATTTGAAGGAAATATAGATGCAGACATTGTAGATAGATGGTTAAATCTATGGGAAGGATATTTTTCCATTCATGACTTTTCCAATCGGGAAAATATTACTTTTTCACTCCTCAAAGCCACCCCACATGTCAAGGACTAGTGAGAAACCTACTGTGAACAAAAGGATGAGAGGGAATCCTCACTATTTTCAGCCGCACCCACTTGGAATTCTTTCCAAGATGCCATCAAGGAACAATATTACCCTATCGGGAGCTATGAAGATAAATACATAAAGTGGACGCTGAGGCAGGGAAGGGACCAGCATGTTTCGGAGTTCACAAATGTTTTCCATACCCTTCACATGAAGCTGGGTACCAAGGATTCTTAGTGGAATTTGGTAATCAAGTACCGCGATTGTCTACACAAGTACATCCAGGACAAGATGGAGTTCCTAGAAATCTCCTCGCTTGGCGCCACCTATCGACACACTGTCAAGATTGAGAAGAAATTTAAACAGAAGAAGCGAGACTTTGCATCTGTGATTCTAAAGCAAGGGAAAGGTGCCCCAAAACTGTAGAACAAAGGAAAAATCCAAGGTATGGCGACCTAGGACAACCCACTGAAGCCGCAAGCAAAGAACAACACCACGAAGATAAAGAAGGACACAGGGAAATGGTGTGAGTTCCATAAGAGCCCCACTCACAACACAAGTGAGTGTCGAGCCAAGCAGTGACTGGTGATCGAACTGAAGGCTTCCAGACCAGATGCATGTTCTGAATCTGAGTCAGAAACTGGCAAGGGGAATGACAATGAGAATCATATTATTGATGTGTATCTTCGTCTCATTGATCACACCACCAAGATCCAAAAGGATGAGCCCAAAGATTTAGAGGAGGGGGAGTGGATCTTCCACTCACAGATGTGGGTGAAGGGTTCTCTGCTACAGTTCATTATCATGAGAGGGAGCTTAAAGATCCTAATTTCAGCAGACATAGTGAAGAAGTTGGGCCTACCAACCAAACCACACTCGCAGTCGTACACCATTGGGTGGCCTCACCAAGGGCGAGATCTTCGTGTCAACCAACTGTGTTGCCTTCCCTACAACATCAAGCCCTTCACAGATGAGATATTGTGTGATGTTTCTCCTCTTGAAGTTTGTGATGTTTTATTAGGCCATCCATATTTGTGGAAGAAACATGTTGTGTATGAGTCTAGGCCTCACACTATTATTATTACTTTGGGCAATAATTTGTATAGGATACTGGAGGTAGCACCTCTTACCGTCATTTCTTTGATCACTGTGAACCAATACAGTAAGATCATTTCCCAGACAGTAAAATTTGTTTTCCTTGTGATTCGCCCTTGGGGAAAGAAGAATATTTTGGCCACGGCCTCTAGATAAGGCTCCTCCTCATGGCAACAACAAATGGACAAGGTTGTAGAGGATTACAGGGACATCTTAACCTCACCCACAAGGGTACCTCTACACTATCAAGTTAAACACTCCATCAATCTGACCCCATGAGAGCTGCTACCCAGCGGACCAAACTATCAACGCTTTGTTCTAGAGAATGATGAAATCAAGAGGTAGATCCAATATTTATTGAAGAGTGGGCACATCAGGTCAATTTCATCACCTTGTGGGAGTCTTATCATGTTGGTATAGATGAAGGATGGGACTTGGAGACTCTGTATTTAGTATCGGGCGCTGAACAAGATCATTGTCCAGAATAGGTATCCAATCCCACAAATTGATGATCTTATAGAGTAGATCAAGGGGGCCAAATATTTCAGCAAGATTGACTTGAAGTGCGGTTATCACCAAGTACCAATCGAACCCTCCAATGTGTGGAAGACTGCCTTCAAATCCAAGGAGGGCCTTTTCGAATGGCTGGTCATGCATATTGGGTTTATGAATGCCCCCGCAACCTTTATGAGGCTGATGGACGACATATTGTGACCCTTGACCAACTCATTCGTGGTGGTGTATTTGGATGAAATTCTTTTATTCAGCCATAGCTGGGAAGAACACCTCATATTCGACAGGTCCTCCAAACCCTACGACAACACAAGTCGTGTGCCGATTTGGACAAATACACTTTTGGTATTACTGAAGTTCAATATCTAGGGTACATCATTGATGAGAAGGGTGTGCATGTGGACCTAGCCAAGATACAATTCATTCAGGATTGGCCAACCCTAGCCACTCTATCAAAGCTCTGCAACTCTTTAGGTGTTTCCAACTTCTAGCGCAAGTTAGTGTTGGGGTTCTCTCATATCACTTGGTCTTTGAGTCAAGTCACCGAGGGAGGAGAAAAAAAAAATTATTTTGGTACGAATCCCAACAAAAGGAATTTTTCGAGTTGAAGCATTGCCTCTACTCTGCACCAGTGCTCACATTACCAGACCTGCAACAAACATTTGAGATCGAGACAGATGCCTCCGACTATGCTATTGGTGCAGTTCTTACTCAGTAGGGGCATGCAGTGGAATATCACAGTGAGACACTTTTAGATACAGTCCGTAAGTATCCCACTTATGAAAAAGATATGTATTCCATTAAGGAGGCCTTCCGACAATGAAACCATTACATTATGGGGAAGGAAATGGTCATCCACATAGACCACCGACCTCTATAGTTCATATAGACACAAGGGAAGTTGCAGAATGATCGCCATAAAAAATGGTGTACATACCTGTAACAGTTCCATTTGAACATTAAGTACAAGAAGGGAAACACCAAAAATGTTGTAGACTACCTCAGCCGACCACCATTCATGGCACTTACCATTTTTCTCGATTCTTGTGGGCATGAGACTGTGGGGTGGCTGCATCTTATAAGAGCGATCCAAAATTTGTCAACACATATAAGGCGCTCCTGGAAAGAAAGCAAGTTCTAAATTTTCACCTCCACAATGAAGTGTAATGCAACCTGGGACACCTCTATGTTCCTTCAAGTCAGCATGCTAAGATGACGTAGGAGGCACACTACAGTCAGGTCGTTGGACATTCTGGGGTAGATAAAACAATGGTAGTGATGCAGAAGCATTTTTATTGGTAACTTTCGACAGGATGTTGGGAAGTACATCAGATCCTGCATTTCCTGTGCCAATGCTAAATCGACCATCAAGAAGAAAGGCCTATATACTCCTCTACCTACTCCTATCCAACCTTGGGAATCCAACTCCATGGATTACATGTTGGGCCTTCCTTCTACAAAGCATGGAAACGACTGCATTTTCGTGGTCGTCGACAAATTGTCTAAGATGGCTATTTTGGCGGCCTGCAAGAAGAGTATCACAACATAAGCCACTGCTAAGCTCTTCTTTGACTAAGTGTGGGTACATTTTAGGATCCCACAGTCCATTATCTTAGATCAAGAAAATAGGTTCCTAAGTACATTTTGGTCAAGTCTCTGGTCGATGTTGGATACCAAGCTCACTAAGTCCACAACTTTCTACCCCTAAACTGATGACCAAACAAAGGTCGTCTACAAGATGATTGTACACATTCTGCGTGTTTACAACTCAAAGCATCCATGGACATGGGATGAAAGCCTCCCCTGTGTCCAACATAGCTACAACATATCTCTCCATAGCTCAACTAGCCACAACCCATTTCAAGTGGGGTTGGGATTCTAGCCACTATGTCCCATTGATGTGGCCATACCATTTGCATCTACTCATGAAGATTCAGTTGATGTCCAGTCTGAAGTTGACATGTCTAACAACTTCATTGTGCACATTCAACATATATGCCAGTAGGTCCATGACATATTGGATAGAGCCAATGCTAAGTACAAGCAGCTTCATGAACAACATCGGGTGCCACACAAGTTCCAAGTCAGCAACAAAGTTTGGTTACATTTGTAGAAGGAGAGCCTTGCTAGGCTCCACCACGAGCTTCGCCTACTTTGATATGGGTCTCACACTACCACTAAGGATGTAGGGGACAATGCTTCCAAGTTGAGCATTCCACTATTCCTTGGGCTACACCCAATGTTCAATGTAGACCGCCTTCGACCATATTTTCCAGCATTACTAAACACACAAGACATTGTAGAAAAACCTACACCAACAAAGTTAAACCCATACTGCATGGAACCACAATAGATTAGATCATGGAAATGCAAATCAAGAACACTTTCCAACAGAAGATCCAACTGTATTGGGTTTTCAAAGCAAGCCAACTCCTGCACCAAGGCAAGTGGCTCACCAAGGACCAAGTTCAACAGAAGTTTCCCTATCTCATCGAGGTAGTCAACACAATGGGGACCATTGCTTCCTAAGGGGGGAGGACTGGTCCAGGTGGATATTGGTGGTCACTCGTGTATTTTGGTTGGACCCCGACCATTGTTTCTTTTTAGTTTCCTTAATTTTAGCACAACTTACTATTTTTGGCAGTTTTCGGGTCCTAAACTTCCAGATCCGTTTTGAGGGACTAAAATATGTTCTTAGGGAAAAAGAAGAGACTAGAAACGTTCCAAATTGATTTATCAATTTGATTTTGGCCTCCCCTTTTTGATCTTCGAAATGAGGTATCATGATAGCTAAACGGAGATTGTATGCCAAAGTTATGACCCCAGGAAGTTGATGTACCAATTTACCCAAACGAGGCCGACAATTTTGTCACTTCATCTCCTAGGGTTAGGTTTTTGGATGTTTAGGGTTTTCCATTATTTCTCAATAATAAATAAGCCTTTGAGCCTCATTGTAACACAGTACAAAGGCATGTAGTTGATGAGCCTCATCATTGGGTAATTATATGGGACTTAATTCACCTCCTAGCTAGTCAAATCAAATCTTCTCACAATTTATTACATGTTTATATTATATTTTGTTTAATGAGATAAGTTAAAGTGAAATATTATGCCTAGTGGACTAATATGCATCGAATGCAGGTTTGGAAGAGAAAATCAAGGAATGTTGGCAATACTAAGGTTTGAAACTCGAATGGGACAAGGGAGAGAGATTGTAGGAGGTAAATCCTCCTCGTTTACTCCTCCCCCATTCAAATATTCCTCCATCAATCACACCATCTCAAAGTGAAATCAACCAAGTCATGAAGATCAAAAGGCAGCCGAGCAAGTGATAGAAAAAGAGTTAGTTCATCTCGAGTTGGGGAGCCGAGCCTCCCTAGATTTAAGGAAGTCGTTGGGGACTTCAGTTGTATAAGTAGAGAGGCCTAGAGCCTCATTAGGATTCAAATTTTGGTTGTAAAAACACTAGTTATTTTCGAGCTCTAGACTTGTGGAAGACATTGATGTAATTTTTTGTTTTTGATAATGAAAATGAGCTTTTTCTTGATCCAGCACTGAGTTAAATCAGAGGGATGAAGCTCTTGGGTTAGGGCCAAACCATAGCAGCAAAGGCTCCTCTTCTTGTATATGTATGCTTGGCTTAGTTTCATAGATTCACGGTTAAATTGTCTTTAGAAGTATTTCATTGCAAGTAATTTAGATTTGATTAGTTGTTTATTAGTTTTCTTCCATTCATGCTTTACTTCAGTAGCAGGTTAGAAGGGATAAAATGAGCACCACAAAGCTATCAGTAAGTGTCTTTGCCTCACCTCTTCCCTCAGGGATCATTATTTGAGGAAAAGACCCTTATGCAGTCCCAAAAAGACAGATTTCCATTTTCTCATAAGATTTAAAGTTTACTGTACTTGAACCAACATTTGATCAGTTTTACAAGTGTAGGATTTAATTACCATCTTTTCCATCTTCAGTCTTACAGGAGATCTCATCCATGATTCCATTTTATTCAGCAATTATCCTCATGCATGAAGTAGACAACTAGCTCATTAGAATTTTATTTTCTAGCTTGTTAGAATTCTTCTTGTTTACATGACTTTTTGGCAATTATAAATGTTTGATGTAGAGCAGGTGCTTCAGAAGTATAAAGAGATCTCTTAGTAGGAAACCACCTTCCAACTGCATCCATCCATAATCATTCCTTGATTTCACCAAGACCTTCACCAATCTCATCATTTCACATAGAAATTCCTCCAAGCATGTTGAGCAAATACAACCATCTCCTAACCTTGGTTTTGAGTTTTGAGTGATCGTAGGAATTTTCTCACTCCATTCCACCCATCCACCACATTTGTAAGCCTTCCATCACCTCCAACAACCATCGTTTTTCTCTCGGCTGTATCCTGTAGGTTTCCAGTACATCTTGTAGGTTTTCCTGTAGTGGCCTGTTTTGAGGCCGAATTGAGGAAAAACCTCTAGGAAGCCACACCAGGTCACCCAAGGTTCTCCAAAACCTTCCAACCATCTCCTAAACCTCCCAACCATCCACCAGCATCCCTAAGCCACCTGCCACATCACCAAAAGAGATTAGGGTTTACACTTGCTTTTCCATAAAAAGAATAAAAAGAACAAAACATATTTATTTCAGTCTTTATATGCACAGTAGTGATGTTTGATGTATTGAACTTCCATGCTTTAGACGGTAGCATTTCATACATGTTAGATTGGCATTCTTGTAAAGCATAGTTTCTCTATAGTTAGTTAGAGAATGGTGTGTTTTTATCATAGGATTTCAGTCATTTTCCTTATTGCAGTAGACAAGCTTTCTCCTAGAGTAGATCAAATTTCTTTCATCAGCGATCAAGCTTCTTATGAATCCATAGAAGTATGGCCCTAAAGCCCTAGTGGTCTCTCACCAGCTAAACAGTGACAAAAGGCCGAACCATCACTTTTACTTGTGCAGATAGCACTTTCACCTCCAAGTTTGTACGAACCCTGGGTTGATAAAGTAAAGCTAGTAGCTCTAGGAGTTGCAGCATTCTTGTTGCAATAATGGTGCTCATCACTTTTTGGTGTCGTTTATGGGGAGGTGTCTAAGTAATATGTGATTACTACTTTATTTCTTCCATTTCTTGTTTCTAATATTATGCCTATTAGTTTCATTTCTACAAAAGTAATTTAGATTTCTTCCTTTTCCATGCTGCATTCTTTGCTTTCCTTTCCATTCTGCAAGTAAGATTTGAATCAAGTAGTTAATTTTTCATTCAGTCAGTAGTTTTCATTCAGTTTGCAATTTCAATTCTGCAATTACTTTCAAGGTTTGAAAAAAAGCACAAAACAAAACAAAAACATTTTATTTTCATGCCTCATAGGAATAGGGATAACTTAGGGAAATTTTTGCCAAATACCCCCACTGCTTCAAACAGCCAACCTTCCCTCTTCTTCAGTGGCTGTGAACTGGAGGAACCCTTAGGTGAGCAACCAAACATATTTGAAGAACCTAGAGGGGAAGAAGAAGAAGGAAAACCCATTCCTACTGAACTTATGGATGAAAACAGAAATGACAGAGGAAATAGAGAAAGAGTTGAGGGTGCCTTCCCCATCAAGGAAAACAATGGGGATACCAAGATGAAAAATATGAGCCCTTCTGCCCTTCCTCATTTCCATGGCCTGACCACAGAAGACCCAAACACTTTCTTATTTGAGTTCGTTGTCATATGTCGAACCTATGATTATATAAACGATCAGCAGAAGTTGAAACTGTTTCCATCCACTCTCAAGGATGCAACTTTGCGTTGGTTCATGGGTTTACCTAGAGATAGCATCACAACTTGGGCTCAGATGCAGCAACCCTTCAAAAACAAGTATCGAGACTATTGTGGGACTAAAGACACTAAAGAGGAAATTTTTAGGATGACCTTAGGCAATGATAAATCCCTAAAGGATTATGAAGAAAGATTCCAACTTAGCTACAAAAGGCCAGGTGCACACTTGACCCAAAGTCACTGAAGCTAGTCCTGCTTAGGTGAGTAAGGGAAGATATTCTGGATTCCCTACACTTGTTAACAGGAGGGGATATCTACCAATTACCCTATGAGGATATCAAGATTGTCTTTAGAAACCATTCTAGGGCAGCTAGGAAAAATGGTAGGGGTAGTCAACCTATGGTCATTCCATCCTCTTCCAATTCATCCATCAAGGGTGAAATTGGAAATATGCTAGAGGATTTCAAGAGTGAGATGTTGCAAACCCTTGCCCTACAGATGGTCACTATGCACTGATCTGATAATCACCCTATGAGTGCCATCAGGTAAGATTTATTAAACAAAAGGTATTACAGACTCATGTACTGGTGTGTGTTCTGTGTTATTTAAGCAACAGATCGATCAGATTGCCAATACACAGACATTTAAATGGAAAGACATCAGAGAAATACAGTAAGCAACACAAAGACACAAACAATTTTAATAAGGAGTTCACCCTATTCTCTACGGCTACATCTCCGGTCCAGCTTCAGTGGTGGCCTTGTTTTATTGTGTCTTTCAGCAGAGAAATTACAATACAGGGACTCAATATGAGTTCTCCTGAAGCAGATGTGCTTGGCAGGGTGGTTCTTGGATACCCAAAGCCACTCAGAGTACACAAACTCTTGTTCTTCCTACCAGCTCTGTGACCCTCGGTCTACACTGGAAAGAGCCAACTGTGATGCTCAATCCGGACAGGTTCCTTTATGGGAAGGCTTGAATCTTCAAGCTATCTGGTGCTCGATGTTGCCTGTGGTAAGCTGGCCCTCTGTCTCCTCTTCTTGGCTTTACTGCTCTCTGTGTTCAGTCCTCTTCTCAGGGTTCATTTTTCAGTGTCTCTCTTGGTCGCTTGGACTCTTCGCTCTCAATATCTTGGTCTCTGTTCAACTGTCTTTGTTCATGGCTTTAGCCATTCGATCTCCACGCCTGTTCGGTTCCTCTCCTTCCTGCGTCGATTCTCCTCTTGCCTGTGTGCTTGGAGTTCCCTGTTCGGCGTCAGCATAAATGCTCAGGAAGTAGCCATGTGTCCCCATCGAAACAGCGCCAGCCTGTTCGTCGATTCATTTCTTTCTCCATCGTGGCGGTCAACGGATTCCAAATCCCCTTTAATCGCGGCTTAATTCCCTGTCAATTCCACTCTGTCTATCGGATGCAATCTCAGCCGTCCGATCTAGGCTCCTCCAGATCCAACGTCATACGCACGTCGAGCGTGGTTGACTTTCTCGACTGATAACGCTCGATCACGGCGGTTTTTCTCTCACCTTCGCTGCCACGCGTCGATCGCTGAGTGTGATCGCGCTGCTTTCTCCAAAAGCGCTTACCATTCAAGGGTGCCCCGATCAAACTGCCAGTTTCTAGGTTGCTGGTCCCACCTTCATACGATAGTGCTTTTCGTTTCTCCGCCCACGGTCCTCTGGCTCCAACGTGACTGAGTGCTTAAGGCTCTACCATTTCAGCCCTTTTTTCCCAGGATGCATGTTAGTGCTAAGCGCTAACGCGCATCGAAAATCAGCTCCTTTTCCCAATCTAGGGCTCCCAGGGGCTACATCGACCTCCTACACAGTCTCCATGGGCCTCGGTCAGCGTTCTTTGACCGAGGTCCTCATCGTTCCACATCGGCTGCCATGGCCATTGGTTCAGGGTGTTTTCGATTGCTGTTTTGGATTCTTCAAGGATTTGTTTCGTCCCGATATAGTCATGGTTCTATGACAGTCGTTTATGGATCCGATTTGGATCACGGCCTCCCAACTGAAAAGATTTTGGACCACCAAAAGTTGGTTTTCTTCAAGCATCAACTAAGTGAGGAAACTGTTGTCTCACTTGTCCAATCTCAATCCACTTCGCACTGCTCGGCTTCGAACCTTTAAGCCCAATTCTGAGGTATTCCACCTGTCCACTGCGCGTCATCCTTACCTTCCTGTCCAGCACTGTATCTTCCTGCAACTCATTAAGATATTCAGGTAGCAGGTCATCAACAGAAGGAAATTGACTCTACTCTTCAGGGTCCTCAATCATGGAAGGTTCAAACAACCTCAGGCAATCCGCATTCACGACTAAGTAGATGTGCATGTAAGCTGGCAGATCAAGGCGAAAAGCATTTTTCACCAATCTTCTCAAGTATCCTAAAGGGTCCATACCTGATAGGTTTTAGCTTCTTACCTTCACCTTGCATCCTGTCTTTGCTGATATACAGCCAAACTTGGTCTCCAACTTGAAAACTATGCTCCATCCTATGCTTATCATGCCTATCCTTATACTTGGCTTGGCTCTTTTCCAGCTGTTCCTGTACTGCTTGGTGGATCTCCTGGATCTGTTCAATGAACCTAGTTGTTCTATCCACATCACTGTGTCCATCAACCATGGTATCTTTACCAAAGACAAAATCCAAGGGAGACCTTGGTATGAAACCAAATCAGGTCTCAAAAGGAGATCTCTGGGTAGAAGAGTGTTTGGCCCTATTGTAAGCATGCTGCACATAACACAAGTGTTCATCCCAAAGCTTAGGGTGTTTGCTGCAATATCTTCTCAGTAATTGGATTACTGTCTTGTTAACTACTTCTGTATAGCCATTTTTTTGTGGATGAAAAGTTGTGCTTTTATTTAATTTGGTGTCCATTAGTTCCCACAGATTGGACCAAAACTTCCCCACAAATCGGGTGTCTCGATCAGATACAATAGAAGTGGGTAATCCAAAATGAACCCATACATGTTCAAAGAACAATTTTGCAGTTTGTTCAGCTATAATCTGTTTACTACAGGGTATCAAAATACACATTTTGCTGAACCTATCCACAACAACATATAGATAATCATGACCTTTCCTAGTTTTAGGCAGTCCTCCAAAAAAATCCATGGAAATGATTTCCCAAGGGTGAGAAGTAACTGGCAATGGAGTGTACAAGCCTAGTTTTCTGTTGTTGGGCTTGCTTTTAGCACACATAGCACACCCCTTTACATATCTAGAAACTGTCTCATTCATTTTTGGCCAATAGCAGAACCTTTGTAGTTGTGCAACTGTTTTACTTACCCCAAAGTGACCTGATATCAGAGAAGTGTGTGCTTCCCTAATTATCTTTGCTCTCTCAGTTTGTGGAATGCAAAGTTTCCCACAATGATATAAGAGTCAGTCCTTCACATGATAGTCCAATTCTTCTACTCTTTTGCCTTGACTCAAAGTTGCATATACATCTTTAAAGTCTATATCCTGAGCATATTTTTCTATGTAGCTTTCATGAAGCACAGAATTATGCTTAATTATGGTATATGCATTTATAATGGGTCTAGATAACATGTCTGCAACCTTGTTATGTATGCCCTTTTTATATCTGATGACTAAATGAAACTGTTGTAGAAAACCCATCCATCTGTAATGTCTTGATTGTTGCAACTTAGTTTGGGAGTGTAGGTATTGAAGTGGCTGATGATCAGTATGTATTACTGTTTCTTTGCCCATTAAGTAATGTTTCCACTTTTTCACACTCTGAACTAATGCATACAATTCTTTATCATAGGTAGGATAGTTGACTACTGCAGGATTAAAAGTCTCATAATGATAACATATGGGTTTACTGTGTTGTGTCAACACTGCGCCCATGGCATAGTCATTGGCATCAGTTTGGATCTCAAATGGTCTTTGTAGATCTGGCAGTGCTAGTACAGGTGTTGTACTAATTTTTTTCTTTCAAGGTGTCGAAGGCTTTCTGCTGTTTGCCTCCCCACTGAAACACCTTGTTCAATCCTGTCAAAGTATGTAAGGGAGCTGCAATTGAGGAAAAATTTGAAATGAACTTCCTCCAATACTGTGCTACTCCTAAGAAGCTTCTCACTTCTGTAGAAGACTTGGGTTTAGGCCAGTTTATAATGACTGCCACTTTAGAGGGATCTATTTTCAATTCACCTCCCCCTAATATATGACCCAAATAATTTAGAGAGGTTTTGCCGAATTCACATTTGGAGAGTTTAACATAAAGTTTTTCTCTTTTCAAAACATCTAATGTCTGCTTAACATGCTTTAAATGTTCTTTCCACGTTTTACTAAAAATTAGAATGTCATCCAGATACACAATAACAAAATCATCAAGAAAAGGTCTGAGTACATCATTCATTAATCTCATGAAAGTAGCAGGGGCATTGGTCAAGCCAAAAGGCATAACCAGCCATTCATACAATCCCTGCTTTGTTTTGAAAGCAGTCTTCCATGCATCTTGCTCTGCAACTATGACCTGATGGTATCCATTGTGCAAATCCAACTTGGTGAAATAAACAGCTTCCTTCAATTGATATAAAAGATCATCTATGCGAGGAAGGGGATAATGATTTTTGATCGTTATTTTATTCAGTGCTCGGTAATCAATGCACATTCTCAACAAGCCATATTTCTTCCTCACCAAAATGATTGGTGACCCACATGGTGATGTGCTAGGCCTAATGAACCCTTTCTTGAGCAAATCCTGCACCTGCTTATTGATTTCAGCATTCTGTAAAGCAGATAACCTGTACATCCCAATGTTAGGCAAAGGAACATCTTGCTGCAAAATAATATCATGTACTATTCCCTTTTTGGGTGGCAGACCTTGAGGTTCTTGAAACAAGACATCATACTCTGAAACAATCTTTTCTATATCAGCTTGCTGATCAGAATTACAGCCCTCAAATACATTGGTTTTATCAGTTTTATTTTCCTTTACAACCATTAGTAAGAATTGTTTGCATGAATTTATCATTCTTTTCATCTGTCCTGAGTTTATGAGAGTATAATTATTCTTGAGCTTATGAGCTCTTACAAAGTATTCGATTCCATCTTTAACAAGTAGATACTTGTTCTCAGCTCTATAGAAAATAGCCTTTCTATCATACAAGTAAGGACTTCCTAAAACAATTCCACATATATCCAAAGGAATTACATCTAACTCAACCTCATCTACAAATGCTGACCCAAAAGAAAACTTGAGTTTGCACTGTCTAGTCACTTGTAGTTGTGCTTTATCATTCAACCATCCTAATGGGTATGGCTTCTTATGAGGTGTAGTTGCTAATCCCAATTTCTTTACAATTGCTTCAGAAATCATATTTACTTTTGAGCCACTATCAAACAAAGTATCAATCTTTTGATTTTTGGAAACAACTCGAATATGGAAAAGCTCATGCCTTTTTCTCTCATGTTCTTCATCCATGAAAGATTGAGCAGAATTACAAGTAAAGGCTTCAGAATTCTTACCTTTTATACCTGTGGCTGCAATTATTGTTTCATCTCCCGAGTCTGACCCCAAATCTCTCTGAATAGCTGCAGCAGTCTTCTTCTTCTTGCCCTCGGACTTCTTAGGTCTCAGCTCTGGATGCAGAATCCAACAATGCTCATCATCATGCCCCTCCTTTTTACAGTGAGTGCATGAGGCTTTGCCTTTCTGTGCAGTGTTAGCCTTCTTTGCTTTCCACTTCTGCTTTCTTTTCTCCTTGCTCTTGCTTACAGTGGGTTGGGATGGTCCCCCAACTTCTGGATTTCCATTCTTTCCTCTAGCCTCTAGATGAGTAGCTTGTACAGATACCTCATCTATACTAGTGGGATTAAACATGAGGATGGTATGCCTCATGTAGTTGTGTAGACCACCAATGTACTTCAAAAGAGTTTCTGGTGAGTCTAATGAAATACCCAACATCAATGCTCTCTTTCTGAACTCTTGAGTATACCCTTGTACACTTTGCCCTTTCAACTGCCGAAGAGTTTGCCAACTCATCATGGCTTGTTGCATGTAGGCCAATGGATAGAACTGCTTTTTGATTGCAGTAACAAATTCACTCCAGACAGAGATGGTCTTACCATGCTTCCTCATATCAGCTTGGGTTCTACCTTCCCACCAAACCAAGGCAGTGCCCCCTAGGCGAAGGCTTGCCAGCTAAATCTTGCTCTTGTCTGAGTCTATATTTTGTACTCTGCAATACACATCAATTTGTCTAATCCAATTGTCCAATTTTTCAGCATTTAGCTCTCCATCATATATAGGCAAATCAAACTTAACATCTAGTTTAATCAAAGATGCTTTCTTATTATGCACAGGGCTACTAGGAGGTGTAGGGAAGCTTTCTTCTTTCCCCTTTCCTTTGGAGTGGTCATGGGAATGAGATTCATCTTCTTCTTTATCTTGCTTAGAGCCTGATGAATCTTCACCCTTATGCTTTCTAAAGTCCCTATACATTTCTTCTACCATAGACTTTATAGCTAGGAAACTTTCTATGAATTTAGGGTCTGGCCCTATGGAACCTTCTTCTGACATTGTCTTTCGAGAATAGACTCTCCCAATTTCAGGATTAGTTTCCACCAACTCTCCTTCTCCTAATTTGAGCTTTGATCTAGTGAGCATTCACAGCTAAACCAACACAAGCTTGTCTAACCTTACAACCTAGTGCTCTGATACCACTTGATCTGATAATCACCCTATGAGTGCCATTAGTTAAGATTTATTAAACAAAAGGTATTACAGACTCATGTGCTGGTGTGTGTTCTGTGTTATTTAAGCAACGGATTGATCAGATTGCCAATACACAGACATTTAAATGGAAAGACAGTAGATAAATACAATAAGCAACACAAAGACACAAAAAGTTTTAATAAGGAGTTCACCCTATTCTCCAGGGCTACATCTCCGGTCCTGCTTCAGTGGTGGCCTTGTTTTATTGCCTTTCAGCAGAGAAATTATAATACAGGGACTCAATATGAGTTCTCCTAAAGCAGATGTGCTTGGCAGGGTGGTTCTTGGATACCCCAAGCAACTCAGAGTACACAGACTCTTGTTCTTCCTACCAACTCTGTGACCCTCAGTCTACAGTGGAAAGAGCCAACTGTGATGCTCAATCCAGACAGATTCCTCTATGGGAAGGCTTGAATCTTCAAGCTCTCTGGTGCTCAATGCTGCCTGTGGTCAACTCGGCCCTCTGTCTCCTCTGCTTGACTTTATTGCTCTCTGTGTTCAGTCCTCCTCTCAGGGTTCACTGTTCACTGTCTCTCTTGGTCGCTTGGACTCTTCGCTCTCAATCTCTTGGTCTCTGTTCAACTGTCTATGTTCATGGCTTTAGCCATTCGATCTCCATGCCTGTTCGGTTCCTCTCCTTCCTGCGTCAATTCTCCTCCCGCCTGTGTGCTTGGAATTCCCTGTTCGGCGTCAGCGTAAATGCTCAGGAAGTAGCCACGTGTCCCCATCAAAACAACGCCAGCCTGTTCTTCGATTCGTTTCTTTCTCCATCGTGGCGGTCAATGGATTCCAAATCCCCTTTAATCGCAGCTTAATTCCCTTTCAATTCTGCTCTGTTTATCGGACGCAGTCTCAGCCATCCAATCTAGGCTCCTCCAGATCCAACGTCATATGCATGTCGAGCGCGGTTGACTTGCTCGACCGATAACGCGCGAGCACGGCAGGTTTTCTCTCACCTCCGCTGCCACGCGTCGATCGCTGAGTGTGATTGCTCCGCTTTCTCCAAAACCGCTTACGTTCAAGGGTGCCCCGATCAAACCGCCGGTTTCCAGGTTATGGGTCCCACCTTCGTACGATGGCGCTTTTCGTTTCTCTGCCCACGGTCCTCTGGCTCCAACGTGACCGAGTGCTTAAGGCTCTACCATTTCAGCCCTGTTTGCCCAACGATGTGTGTTAGCGTGCATCGAAAATCAACTCCTTTTCCCAATCCAGGGCTCCCAGGGGCTACATTGACGTCCTACGCAGTCTCCATGGGCCTCAGTCAGCGTGCTTTGACCGAGGTCCTCGTCGTTCCGCTCCGGCTGCCATGGCCATTGGTTCAGGGTGTTTTCGATTGTTGTTTTGGATTCTTCAAGGATTTGTTTCGTCCCGATATAGTCATGGTTCTATGACAGTCGTTTATGGTTCCGATTTGGATCATGCACATTAATATAAATCAGGAGGAAATAGAGAGAACCTTGGCCATTTTTTGTCCTAGATGCACCAAGAGGCACCCTAGGAACGAATGTCCATTGAATTCTATTGAAATCTTCTCAGTCTGTGAAGAAAACCATTCCACAGACAAGTGCCCTTCTCTACCTAGACTAAAAGTTGTGTATCAAGGAGTTGAAGGGGTCATTGAGCAGCTCTACTACATAAACCAAAGGAGACCTCATGGGCCTAGGCCATACAATCAGGGCATGCAAGGGTCATCCCATGCATATTACAACCCCAACCAAACCACATCCATACCTTCTTGGGGCCCCCCTTCTCATCCTTCCTGGTCTACACCTCCTCCTTGGTCCTTTACACCCCAATATCATTCCCAGCCATCCAGCCAGTCATTTCAACCATATGCTCCGACACAACCTCAGTGGAATGCACCTCCCCAAGGGTGGAGGGCCCCATACAACGATGTTACAGCTTTATTTCCTTCACCACCTGCCCAACCACAACTTTTACACTCTGCTCCACCCAAACAACCCCAGATGCCTTCCCAGCCAAATCTGAACCTGAACAATAGACAAGCACAACAAATATATAGTGGAGAGACATCCTATCCAGCTTATGTTGTGGAGATTCAGGAAATCAACCTAAGATATGGGAGAGTACTTCTGGACAACCAACCTCTACCTCCACCTAGGAAGGTTGAGGAAGAAAGAGAGGAAAGCATGCTTAAAGTAAATCCACCACCCTTTCTTGAGAGATTAACCCAACCACTCCAGCCTACCCCAGAAGAGACTAAACTTCTGGGAGAATTGAAAAACCTATGTGTCAAAATTCCACTTCTCCAAGCTATTAAAGATGTACCTATTTACAACAAGTTGATTAAGGAGAAGTGCTTCAAGCATCCAGGGAGGCGAAGAAGAGATGCCCCTACCATTAATGTCATTGGACAGCTGTCCGACTTAATGTTGGGGCAGGTAATCTATCCAAAGTATTTGGACCCTGGAAGCCTTGTAGTAGATGTGCACATCAATGGCACCATTGTCCCACACACTTTGATCGATCTTGGGGCTGCCATTAATGTGATGACCAAGGACACCATGCTCAAGCTCAACCTCCAAGGTTCATTGAGGAAGACCACAACAGTTTTGCAACTTGCAGACCGCTCCACAGTGACCCCTGAGGGGATTGTGGAGGATTTGATGGTCTCCATTGATTCTTGAGAATACCATGCATATTTCCTAGTTCTCCAGCCTAAGGCTAAGCTTACTGGGTACCCTCTCATCCTTGGGAGGCCCTGGTTAGCCACTGTCGATGCTTACATTAGCTACAGAGCTGGAAATATGACCATCAAGAATGGGCATATGTCCAAGAAGTTAGTCCTATACCCTCCTGCTCAGCCATCTCTAGAACATGACTTACCTTTGTGGTTGGAAGAGGAGGAGGAAGATGAAGTTTATTCTGCCCAACTATATACTTTAGAAATGACCATGGGAGGGGGATAGTAGGATGAAGATGATTTGATCGAACACATACTCCAAAGTCCAACTCCCAGTACATTGTCCTTAGAAGAGGTAGTAAAGGAAACCCAAAAAAACCATCAAATTGATCTATGCTTAGCTGATTCCAACCCTATCCATGTCAAAACCATAGAATTTGGCCCCGAGAGAACTTTGAAAATCAATCCATCTCTTTCTGTTCTCCAAGAAGAAAAGTTGTGCAACATGCTAAAGGAACATCTGGATGCCTTTTCTTGGAGTTACAAAGAAATGAAGGGAGTGCACCCCTCGGTGTGTACTCACCATATTTATATCAAGGAAGGTTGCAAGCCAGTCCAACAACCCCAAAGGAGGATGAATCCATCTCTTAAAGACATAGTCAAAGAAGAACTACAAAATATGCTAGATGTAGGATTCATTTACCCTATCTCAGATAGTGACTAGGTCTCTCCTTTGGTGTTGGTTCCAAAGAAAAATGGTAAGTGGAGGATTTGTGTCGATTACAGGGAGTTAAACAAAGCCACAAAGAAGAAACATCTCCCTCTACCTTTCATCGACCAAGTGCTAGATGGCCTGGAAGGGAAACTTTTTTTCTCTTTCCTAGATGGATTCAAAGGGTACAATCAAATCCATATCAGCCCGGAAGACCAGGATAAAACCACCTTCACTTGTCCTTGGGGCACTTTCGCCTATAGGGTCCTTCCTTTTGGCCTATGCAATGCTCCTGCCACTTTTCAGAGAGCAGTCCTGAGCATCTTTTCCGAGTTAGTCCATGATGCGATAGAAATTTATATGGATGATTTTACACCTTATGGAGGTGATTTCCAGGAGGCTATGTCCAACTTAGGTAAGGTGCTGCACAAATCAAGGTAGCCAGTTCACCTTCAACATGATTGAATACTTGTTAAGCCAGCATAAGATCAAGCATAGAACCTCCACTCCCTATCACCCACAAGCTAATGGGCAAGTGGAGGTGACCAACAGAGCGCTGGAGGGCATCCTGACCAAAGTGGTTAGCAGCAGCAGGAAAGATTGGGCAGATAGACTAGTTGAAGCCACCTGGGCCTATAATACCACTTGGAAGACCACCACTAGATTCACACCCTATGAGCTGGTCTATGGGAAAAAGGCCCTGTTGTCCATTGAATTTGAGTATAATACATTGAGGATGGCAGCCCAACTAGATCTAGATCTCAGCAATGCACAAAAAGAGAGATTGCTCCAGTTGAATGGTTTAGATGAGTTCAGAATGCAGGCCCTCCTACACACAGAGGTAACTCAAATTCAGAGGAAGATCTGGCATGATAAGAACATCAAAGATAAGCAATTTCAAGAAGGTGATTGGGCCTTGTTATATGATTCTAGATATAAAGACTTTAAGGGAAAGTTAAGGACAAGATGGTTAGGGCCTTATGTTATAAAGAGATGTCATGATAATGGTTCAGTGCAAATTAGAACCATAGATGCATAGGCCATTCCTTTACTTGTTAATGGGCACAGACTAAAAGTTTACAAGAGGCCATTGTCAAAGCAAGAGTTCATTGATGGTATCAATAAAACAATGATGGTGGTGGAGCAAGTCTCAGCTCCTGCCTCATCAAGTCACTGAGAAAAGAAAAAAGAAAAATAAGGAGACTCAGGTGAAAACCTCCATGAGGCACCTGAGTCCCACTATTGGGCTGAAAACCTCTTGGGGCGACCCAATGGTGTCAAAAGAAAAAAGAAAAAAGAGAAATAAAAATTCTCTAGGTGAAAACCTCACTTGAGGCACCGAGGGCAAGAAGTTAGGATGAAAACCTATTGGAGGCAGAATAGTTGTTTTAATATATATATATATATATATAAAGAGAAAAGAAAATTCATGAAAATTTGTTTGCAGGTCAGCGGGAGGACGATCAGAGAGAAAAGGGGAATAAAAAGGCACCTATTCCACTCATATTTTTATTTCCACATCAATTTTCCTTCATCATTCCACCATTCCTTTCATTTCTTTCACTCATTTGCCTCAATTTGCAAGGGTACTGTGTTTTCTATAGGATTCCCTATAAGCCTACAAGATCCCCTCAAAACCTACAGGATGATCTTGTAGGAATTACAGTGGTTTTAGAATCCTAAAGTGAGTAACCTTAGGGCAAGGAAATGAAATTCACATGTCAAAAAAATAAAAAACCATACATCACAACTTCATTACCATACCTCTCTCCACCATGATCACCCCTGCATCCATCATAAAAAAAATTAGTTTTCAAAAAATTCACAGTGTTCAAGAGAAAACACAGAGAAAAGATGAAACAGAGAGCAGAGGGGGGAAACACCTGAATGTATTTCTCATTATTCACACTCCTAGACCTCCTCTCTATCCATGTCATCATCCTCAAGTCCCAGTAGTGGAAATGATTAAAAATTCTGAGGGAGAAGCAGCTACAGGACATCCTGTAGGAAATCCTGTAGCAGCCTATCCCACAGAATAAAAATCATGAGTTTCATAAAGCTTCTAGCATGAGGATTTAAGGACAGAAGAAGCTCCAGAGTAGCAGCAACAACCATCATTTTTCTCTCAGCTGTATCCTGTAGAAATACAGGGAATCCTGTAGGTTTCTAGTACATCTTGTAGGTTTTTCTGTAGTGGCCTGTTTTGAGGCCGAATTGAGGGAAAACCTCTAGGAAGCCACACTAGGTCACCCAAGGGTCTCCCAAACCTTCCAACCATCTCCTAAACCTCCCAACCATCCACCAGCATCACCAAGCCACCTGCCACATCACCAAAAGAGATTAGCTTTCACACTTGATTTTCCATAAAAAGAATAAAAAGACAAAACAGATTTTTTTCAGTCCTTTACATGCACAGTAGTGATGTTTGATGTTTTGAACTTCCATGATTTAGACAATAGAATTTCATACATGTTAGTTTGGCATTCTTGTAAAGCATAGTTTCTCAGCAGTTAGTTAGAGAATGGTATGTTTTTAGCATAAAATTTAAGTCATTTTCCTTATTACAATAGACAAGCTTTCTCCTAGAGTAGATTCATCTTTCTTTCATCAGCAATCAAGCTTCTTTTGAATCCATAGAAGTCGGGTTTGAAAACCCTAGTGGTATCTTGTCAGCTGAACAGTGGCAAAAGACAGAACCATCACTTTACTTGTGTATACAACACTGTCACCTCCAAGTTTGTACAAACCCGGGGTTGATAAAGTAAAGTTGGTAGCTCCAGGAGTTGCAGCATTATTGCTGCAATACTGGTGCTCATCAGTGGCCACAACATCTCCTCTCAGAGATAAGCTACCATCACTTGAGCTAGTTTATTTCCATTTTTGTATGTAAGCATATTTCAGTTCTTTGATATTAATGAAATGAAGTTTTATTTCTAATGCATCTCTGTGTTTATGTGTATATTTGTATTTTTTTGCGTCCTTGCATGAGTTCGGATTAATGGTATCACATAGGTCTGCTCTTTCTTTGTTTTTCTTTGCATGTCCCCAACGAGGTCAAGGTATAAGAAGTTAGGGCTCAAACTGGTCAAACCTTTGTAAGACTAGCCTTGCAAACTCTGACGACCTCCCATGGCGAAAGAAAAGAAAGACAAGGGGGAACGAGATCATTTCAAAATATTTCTCAAGTAAGCCCTCGGTGACAAAAGAATGCGATGATGGATAAATTTTCCCAAATCCTTTGGCGAATGCCCACATGCAACACATATTCATCCAGCAGCCACTCTGGAGGTGGCACTCCTTTTAAGGTACAAGTTAACTTTGAGATTCCCATATTTGAAGGATAGATAGATGCAGACGTCATAGATAGATGGTTAAATCTATTGGAATGATATTTTTCAGTTCATGACTTTTCCAATTGAGAAAATATTACTTTTGCACTCCTCAAAGCTGCCCCAAATTTCAAGGACTGGTGTGAAATGTACTGTGAACAAAAGGATGAGAGTGAATCCTCACTATTTTTAGCTGCACCCACTTGGAATTATTTTCTAGATGCCATTAAGGAACAATATTACTCTGTCAAGAGATATGAATATAAATACATAAAGTGGATCACGTTGCGGCAGGGAAGGGACCAAGATGTGTTGTAGTTCAGAAATGTTTTCCATACCCTTCGCAGGAAGCTAGGTATCAAGGATTCTAGGCAGCATTTGGTACTCAAGTACCGTGGCTATCTGCAGAAGTAAATCCAAGACAAGATGGAGTTCCTGGAAAACTCCTTGCTTGGCACCGCCTTTCAATACACTATCAAGATTGAGAAAAAAAATAAATAGAAAAAGCGAGACTTTGGATCTGTGAATCTGAATGAAGGGAAAGGTACCCCCAAACCATAGAACAAAGGACAAAGCGAGGGTGGGGAAATCTAGTACAACTCGTCGAAGCTGCAAGCAAAGAACAACACCATGAAGACAAATAAGGACATAGGGAAATGGTGTGATTTCCATAACAACCCCACTCACAACACAAGTGAGTGTTGAGCCAAGCAGTCACTGGTGATCGAGCTAAAGGCGTCCAAAATAGACGCATGTTCTAACTCTAAGTAAAACACCAACAAGGGGAATGACAAAGGGAAGCAGATTATTGATGCGGAGCCTAGTGCCACCATTGCCACCACAAAGATACATAAGGATGAGCCTAAAGATACAGAGGAGTGGGAGCGACTCTTCCACTCACGGATTTGGGTGAAGGGTTCACTGTTGTAGTTCATTGTCGACAATGGGAGCCAAAAAAACCTCATTTCACGAGAGGTCGTGAAGCAGTTGGGCCTACTGACCATGCAACACCCACAACCATACACCATTGAGTGGCTTCATCAAGGGCGAGATCTCGTCATTAGCCAACAATGTCACCTTCCCTACAATATCAATCCCTTCATAGATGAGGTATTGTGCGATAATGCTCCTCATCAAGTTTCTGATGTTTTATTAGGCCAACCATACTTGGGGAAGAGACATGTTGTGTATGAGTCTAGGCCTCACACTTTTATTATTAATTTGGGAAATAATTTGTACAGGATACCGGAGGTAGCACCACCTACCGCCATTTCTTTGATCACTACGAAGCAATGATGTAAGATCATTTCCGAGACCGGGAGTTTTTTTCCTTATAATTCACTGTCAAGACAAGAAGAAGATTGTGGTCACGACCTCTAGATACGGCTCCTTCTCATGGAAAAACATATGGACAAGGTTGTATAGGAGTATAGGGACATCTTCACCTCACCCATAGGGGTACCTCTACACTGTCAGGTCAGGCACTCCATTAATCTGACCCTAGGAGCGTCGCTACCCATTGGACCGACTTATCGACACTCTATTCTGGAGAACGATGAAATCAAGAGGAAAATTCAGGAGTTGTTTCAGAAAGGGTACATCGGGCCAAGTTCATCACCTTGTGAGAACCTGATCGTGTTGGTATAGAAGAAGGATGAGACTTGGAGACTCTGTATTGACTATAGGGTTTTGAACAAGATCACTATCCAAAATAGGTATCCAATCCCACAAATTGATGACCTTCTAGACCAACTCAAGGGGGCCAAATATTTCAACAAGATTGACTTGAAGTCTGGTTATCACCAGGTACCGATCAAACCCTACGATGTGTGGAAGACTGCCTTCAAATCCAAGGAGGGCCTTTTCGAATGGTTTTTCATGCCTTTTGGGTTGACGAATGCCCCCAAAACCTTCATGAAGTTGATGGACAACATCTTGCGACCCTTCACCAACTCATTCATGGTGGTGTATTTGGATGACATTCTGATCTTCAACCAGAGTTGGGAATAACACCTCCACCATATTCGATAGGTCCTCCAAACCCTGTGGTAACACAAGTTGTGTGCCAATTTGGAGAAATGCACTTTTGGTATGACCCAGTTTCAATATCTATGGTACATCATTGATGAGTGGGGTGTCCATGTGGACCCAGTCAAGACACAAGTCATTTGGGCTTATCCATCCCCAACCACTCTAACATAACTCCACAAATTTATGGGTTTTTCCAACTTCTACTGCAGGTTCATGTTGGGGTTCTCTCATATAACTTGGCCTTTCACTAGAGTCACCAAGGGAGGAGCGAAAGAAAACTTCTTTTGGTATGAATCCCAATAGAAATAATTTTCCAAGTTGAAGCATCGCCTCTTCTCTGCACCAATGCTCACATTACCAGACCCACAACAACCATTTGATATCGAGACATATGCCTCCGACTATGATATTAGTGCAGTTCTTACTCAGCAGGGGCATCTAGTGGCATATCATTGTGAGACACTTTTAAACACAGTCCAGAAGTATCCCACCTATGAAAAAGAGATGTATTCCATTGTGCAAGCTTGCTGAAAATGGAAGTATTACATTTTGGAGAAGGAAACGGTCACAGACCACCGACCCCTGCAATTCATAAAAACACAAAGGAAGTTTCAGAATGATTATCATCAGAAATGGTCCACATACTTGCAATAATTTCATTTGACATTAAGTACAAGAAGGGAAACACCAACAATGTTGCAGATTGCCTCAGCCGACCACTGGTCATCATGTTGACCACTATGCTCAACTCTTATGGGAATGATAATGTGGGGTGGTTACATATTTACAAGAGTAATCCAGAATTCAACAACACATGCGAAGCGCTCCTGCAAGGTAAGCAAGTTCCAAAATTTCACCTCCAAGATGCACTGTTATGCCACCTTGGACACATTTTTGTTCCTTCATGTGAGTGTGCCAAGATGATTTGTGAGGTGCACTACAGTCGGATCACTGGACTATATACTCCTTTACCTACTACTAGCCGACCTTGGGAACCATCTTCATGGATTACATGTCGTTCCTTCCTTCTACTAAGCATGGAAATGAATGTGTTTTCGTGGTCGTCAACAGATTCTCTAAGATGGCCCTTCTGGTGGCTTGCAAGAAGAGTATCACAGTAGAAGTCACTACTAAGCTCCTATTTTAACGAGTGTGGGTACATTTTGGGATCCGACAGTCCATTATCTCAAATTAGGACAACAGGTTCCTAAGTAAATTTTGGTCAAGTCTCTAGTCAATGTTCGATACCAAGCTCACTAAGTCCACATCTTTCCACCCCCAAACTGATGGCCAAACAGAGGTCGCCAACAGGATGATCGTACACATTCTACGTATGTACAACTTGAAGCATTCACACACATGGGATGAAATCCTTCCCTATGTCCAACACAACTACAACAGATATCTCCATAGCTCAACTAGTCATAGCCCCTTTCAAGTGGGGTTGGGATTCCATCCACTATGGCCCATTGAAGTGGCCATATCTCTTCTCAAAGATAAGCTACCATCGCCGGAGCTAGTTTATTTCCATTTTTGTATGTAAGCATATTTCAGTTCTTTGATATTAATGAAATGAAGTTTTATTTCTATTGCATCTCTGTGTTTATGTGTATATATGTATTTTATTGCATTCCTGCATAAGTCTGGATAATTTGAACCTTGTCAAATACATAATAGAAGTAACAACAATCAACTGCGTGAAATACAAGATATATCCAAAGTACAATGCTTTGGATGCAATGAATATGGACACTTTAAAAGAGATTTTCCTAAGGATCCTTGAAATAAGAAGAAAAAAAGAGTAAAGAAATAAGTGAAGCCCACATCACCGAAGAAAATGAAGAACCAAAAAAGAAGCCGAAGAATGAAGAGCCCAAATATCTCTACTACTAAATATCTCCACTCTACCAGGTTCATTAACAATATGTTTTCTTCTTATTAGAAGATGGCATTTAAAATATCTTGTATTAGTTACTTTTGCAGAAGAATTATGGCATCATGAAAATAAGCATGCAATATTGGAAGGATTAGACTCTACATAGTCAATTACTGGAAGCAGTATTCTAGTGGAATAAGGATAGATGGATTTGGACCATTTAGCTACTTTATAATATATGCACATCACAGTTCATGAAACTACTACTTGGAATCATGTTATAGAAGAAATAATTTAGCAGGAAGGGATTATCAAGATCCATTTTTAGAAAAATATTCTTCATCATATGAAAGAACTATTGTGACATGGAAAAATTACATTCCACCTAGAAGAATGAAAGCATCATGGAAGTTTGAAGAGAGTCAATTGCAACATAAAGGTACAATTGAGGCACTTCTCATCTTAATAAAGGAGTCTCATCATAAACATCATCTTCAAGGAAAGATATAGAAAAAGCTCATTCAGAAAATAGTCATCTATACAAATATTTGAAAGGAAGCGGTATGCATGTCTTTAAATAGAAGCTCTTCATTAGATGGTAGATTCATGTATTCAATAAAAGTTTTTGTAAGAAGAGATGGATGCATAAATACACTTGGAACTATGAGCATGGTATTGATCAAACAATGATATAGTCTCTTTTAGAACTTAACATAAGAATGACAGTTTCAGAGGGATCTATGAAGATTTTCATTGGATACAATATTGAAGCATTCAAAGAAAAAATTAACTAATAAGCAACATGAAAAAGAACCCTAGTACTATTTGAAGACAAATTATGCTGACCCCAGAGGGAGAAAGAAGTAGAATTTGATATCTTGACAAGAAGGCCATGGTGATTTGGTAACTCTAATATTGATGATTTTGTTTGAAGATATGATTACGCTACCTGGAAGAAAAAATTGCAGAAGTATGGGAAAAGAAAAATTATACAACTATTTGATCTAACTCAATTCAAAGTGCATATATATTAGACAAAATTGGTAATGAAAAATAATAATATGTGGAAAAAACATGTCCTAAGGCAAAGAAGGTAGTAGATATAAGATAGTTGGTTGGTCATATTGAGCTAAAAGAAGTTCACTTTCTTAGCTGAATAGAAAGATATACAATGAAAATCTACATTGAATGGTTTAACAAGATACTTATGATGACAAAGATACTACAAATTATCATTGATAGAAAATTTCAAGTAAGATAAAGAGAACCATGCCACAAAGATAGATTATGAAGAAATTTGGCTCTACAAAAACTAGGAAGGTCGAAGCTCAGGAGTGATATAAATTTGTGAGAAGAAGGAGCTCTATAGCTACTACTTAAAGATCTCTACAATAAAACATGCAGTTGATAGACGAGGCAAAATAAAGCTTATGGTTGAAGTTTCCCTAGTTAAGAGGGAGAAAGTATTATCTTCCCAATTGAAAGGAAGTATTGAAGGTCACCATATTCTCCATGTGTCATACACTAGACCAAGGCTAACAACCATAATTCTTAGTGAAGAAACTGGTAGGGAAAACAGAGGATTAGATAAGCATCTGGGATGAACACTCTTTGAGGATTACGCAGGGTCTCCAAGATAATAGTGGTCAAAGAGGACCGATATTCTTTGAGGGTTGAAAATCCAAGATAAGAATAGTCCTAAGGACATACCTAGTGAACATCTGAATGGGGTATGTGCCTTGAGAGGCAATGATGGGTCTATAGTCATGCCTCCCCAACATTGTGCTCTAATCTAGTGGAGAGATAGAGATTATTAGTCAAGGCCTTGTTATATTGATATGTTGACAATATTGGCCACGATGCTTAAGATGGCTTATCGATCCAAATCTTCTTATGAGAATATTTCAATTTGAGATTTTCCTTGTAGTTTGTTGTGTAATTATGAATACCTCCCTAGTTAAGAGGGGGTGTTGAAAATTGTAACTAGGTTTGGTATTAATAATTGTCATTGTACTTATGTAATTATATATTTGATGTAAAAGTAAAAAGAAAGAAAAATAAATTTATTTCTCAAGCATGGTTTTCATGCTCAAGTTAATTTGTTAATTAGGTCAAGAATGTTTTGTGTGCTTCTAGGGATTAATAAGTCAAAATAATATGTGTCTTGAGTCAAAGTATTTTACTAGAGTCAAGTGCCATTTGGAATTTGAAAATAAAGTGGAAACATATTTTTATTTGTGTCAAAATGTCAAATTTTCCCCACAAGACCAAGTCGGCCATGAAAGTGACCCATTCGACTACCTAGATGTGTATAAATAGAATATAGTTCGACCTCATTAGGAGCAGATCAAGCAAGTTCAATTTTTTTGCCAAGAACAAAGAGAAAATCAACAAAAATTTCAAGAATAAGAGAAAAATTCAAAGGAGAGAGAGTGAAGATAAAAAGAAGAAGAAATTTTCCCTAATTCTCTCACATGTATGAATTTTTTTAGTTACAAGGACTAAAATTCTATTGCAGGGATCGAAAATCTACAGTTTGACCAAATTTTGAAGGAGTTGAATACCATTGACTAAAGTTGACTTTGAATTATTGGAGAATATTTAAAGGAGGGATGACCTGGATCTTGTGGGAGGTCTTGGTCTTGGTGTTTGGGTCTTCAAATTCTCACTTTGATCTGATTCTATAAGGAGAGAATATTTTCTCGGTTTTCCCCTTGGAGGGGTTTTTCCTTGGCTTGGAGCCTACATCTTGTTTTCATTTTCTTTTTGTAGTCTTCATATTTTATGGTTTTTGTAACTGTTTGATGATCAAAACATAATAAAAGTAATAAAAAGGAAACATATAATCACAAAAATTATCAAAGAAAGAGAAATCAATCCTAATTGTCACCCTAGTGATTTCTCAACATAGTCTTTGTCATCATGATCACATGGATATCTACTTTTCCATGAATAATGGGGGTCGATGTGTCATTCCCTTGAATTATAGTGGTAAAAATAGGAAGGTCAACTTCCAAGCAACATATTAAATTTTGTATACAAACTTCAATTGAGGTGATTCTTGCACTGTTGGAAAGGTCTTTGTGTGTAAAATAACACAAAAAAACATGATGCTTAAGCATCAAAGTTTTACCTCCAAAAAATGTCATTTGATGCCTCAAACTTCTCCTAGAAGTTTTCAGACCCTAATTTTCCAAATTGTGCCTCGTTATTAAAAATGGTCCTATGATATATTTCCTCCACTTTTTCAACTTTTAAAGCATCAATATGGATGACAAACAATATAATTATCCAATCCAAATCAGACAAATTGTCTTATATTTTTCCCTCTAACAATGGTGCATCTATTGTTGTCTTATATATTATGGTTTCCTTGACCAATTGACAAGAATGCCAATCTCCAATATCACACAAATTTGATTATGAGATAAATAATTTATGAAATTGCTTTTGAGAAAATATGGAATTAATTGTAGGCATCAGTGATTGGTTTATTCAATTATTGTTTGTAAATTTTTCACTATAGCATTGTGGGGAGGATTGCAATGATCTTCTCTTTCAAAAGAAACACCATTGTTAGTAAGTATCAATGTAAACAGGGACACCAGATCAATAATAAGAAGAGTATTGTTTTATTGAGTTTTAAAACCTTTGATCTTATTTATGAAATGCTAGAAACTTTATGAACGAATCAACATGCATAACCAAGGGTCCTATCTTGTTGGCCCAAAAATTAGTGGGAGGATAAGTTAAGGATCCAATAATAATGAGAATGGGTCTTAGAGGGACACTATATTTGTGAATTTTGGACAATCCATAAATTCTAGGGACAAGAGGGAAGTTAGAACTCAACTTCATTTTAATATTATCATCCAATGATAACCTTTTATGGCCTTTTCTATATCCTTCGTAATCTTATTCACATATTCTTGTCTAACTTTCTATAATAATCAATGGAATTCAAATTCACATGAATTGTATTCACATAGTCTAATTTGTTAAAAAAATGTTGTTGCACCACCTCTCTACCTTGAGAATGAAAACCACGTCACAATCTCTAAGATTCTTAAGAGAATTATGTTTTATCTTATTGATATTCCTCTTAGTGGGATTTGAATGCCTCAAGATTAGCAGATAATCCTACTTGGGTTCTTCCAAAATGCTTATAGATAAGAGCTTGATGCCTTCTTCTACATGACAAACAATATTATCAATGAAAACTTTATTTGAAATGACTACAAAATTCAATATGTACACAATAGCCTTAATAAAATTGTGTTCAATCTCATGATGTGATAGATTGACCACTATTTTTATTAGGAATGACTCACTTGAGAATGGATCTATTTAGTTTATTCAATGGAATGGGTCACAAAATTTTTGAAAACTTTTTCAATTGCATACACAATGTTGTGACGTTAACCATATTAGCTTTACAAAGGAAATTGAAACAATAATTTGTTAGTTTCTCTAAGCCCAACCAAATGATAATTTTCCAGTAAATTTTTATACCCAAAAATTTATTTTTACTCAAAACCCCAAAAAAAAGATTTGAAATTTATGCACAATTACATAGCTAAGCTTCTAACAAATTATTCACAACAAAAATAAGAAATCCAAGCACACAAGTTTTACTCTAGAAAACCCCAATGTGGGGAAAAACCAATAAAGAGGGATTTTATTAGGCTTCAGAGAATAAATCAAGAAAATGTTACAACAACAATTCAAATAATTTATAGCCAAGACTGTCCCTAAAAAATGGTCCCCCTCCTTCTCACGTATGATCCAACAAATTACCTCAACCTATGAAACGTACAACTCCTTTCTGTTGAGCAAACTTAACCTAGGACATGGCTTCTCCTCTAGCAAATAACTTGACCCTAAAGACTCAACCTCTCTCTCATGTGAACTCGACTTAGGCATGGACCCTATCTTTAGCAAATGATGATAAGAACATGGCCCCTCTCTCCCTGCTAACTAGGTCCCTTCTCCTTAGTTTCTCGACCTTCCTTCTTCCCATCCAAATAAACACTCTTCTCTCTCACTTGTTGTGATCTCCAAATCGTGTCCTTCACCCACTCATTCCAACAATTTATATTTTTTCTCATAACCGTATTTCCTCCTTAAGGTCTTCAAAGAATAGATCAAAGGCCAAAATTTGATCTTATCACTTTATTTTGATACGATCAAAAAAGAAAAATATATTTCCAAAGTTATAAAATTTAGAAATCTAAGTTACAAATCTAATAATAACTATTTAAATTAATTATGATACTTTTCCTAAGTTTAAATTTAGAAAAAAGAAAAGTATTAAATAAGTAATTATTAAGGTATTTCATGCATGCTTGGAAACAAATCCTATGTAGAGAAACCTATTCAAGCTACAATTTTAACACTCGCTATTAGTGAGGAAGGTGTTCTACACCACCCCCAATAACTCCCAGAAGAATAAGAAAGTTCCTTTCATCGAGGCTTAATTCGTGAGAATTTATTCAAACTACTCATCTGTAGGTACATATTGTAGATTCACCTTTCCTTTCTACACATAGTCCCATATGAAGTGATACTTGATCTCTATATGTTTTGACATGTCATGAAACATTGCATTTTTCAAAGAGCTTGATGTTACTTTTATTATAACAATGTATAACACTCGAATCCTACTCCTAATCAAACATCCCAATGAGTAACTTATGAAGCTAAATGGCCTCACATGATTTTAAACTTGTTTCCATGTACTTAGCATTAGAAAAACTTAGTGTAATTGACTTTTGTTTGTTGTTGAACCAAGAAACAACTCCAGAAGCCAAGCTCAAACAACAACCCGAAGTAATTTTCCTCTCAGTTGTACTTCCTTCCTAGCCAGCATCCAAATCACCCACTATATTCACTCCATCTTGTTGGACATAACTCGAACCATACTCCATAGTACCATGCAAATACTTGAGTATGTGTTTTTTTTCCACCCAGTGCACTTGCTTTGGCTCAACCATAAATTGATTGTGTATTGAAAACAAAACATATATTTTTTCTAGTGTTCACTAAATATATAAGAGAGGCAATCAGTTTCCTATAAAAAGTGGGGTCCACTGCTTCTGACTTGGAAGCATCAATTTTCTTCCAATTGGTCACCATTGGCATATCCATAGGCTTGCAATACTGCATCCCGAATCGCTTTAGGATCTCCAAAATGCAGCTACACTCTCCAAGGAAGATCTTCCCATCTCTCTGCCACACATCTAGCCCCAAAAAGTAGTGCATCGACCCCATATCATTTATTTCAAACTTTGAAGAAAGATCACCCTTGCAATATACAATTATCTTCTTTAAACCTATAAGAAACAAATCATCTATCGTAACGCACTCCTCCCATTTTTAACCGCCTTCAATGGATTTCCCGGGGTAAACATGAGTTGAGGGTCATTATGATAAGACTCAATGTCCTATATGACCTTAAGGAAATGGAGTCAAAAACTTAAGACCTTATTGACTTCCATCAGGTGCTACATGACCTACAGGAGCAATCCAACTACTCTAGGTGTCCAACCCCTGAGATAACTCTCTTTTTCACTGAACTAGAGCCTCAACTGCTCCCTTTCCAAGGCATGCAAGTGACTGTAAGCCTCCAGTCACTCCCATAGGTGTGCCTACCAGTGGATGTAGAATTTTCAAGTCAGTTCGATGCCAACACCCTCAAATTACGAGCCACTTTTTCAGGGCTACGACTCATACCTCTCCCCAGAACTCAGTGAAACTTCCAAAAATGATGAATGGCATAGAAACAAAGCTTATAAACCAAAAATTGAACCAGAACTTGACCTGACGCCTCCCAACTGGGACTGACATTCTGTCAAACACATGGTAAACATGCAACCTACAGGTCATGAATGCATATCTGAATATAAGAATATGGAAACTTATCTGATATTTAACAAGAAGGACCAATGCCTTCTCACAATAGTTTTCATAACACCAATTAGGTCATGCATTCATTATTCATTCAGTTACAAGTAAAAACATGAAGAGAGCCATGACTAAGATCTGTCAAATAACCATGCTTATAACCAACATATAACTAGATAAATAACAATAATAGAATAACCATTAAAGCCACACAATAATAAGTAAATTTACTCATTACAAGAAAGAGAAACTTAGCTCTTATTAAACATAGGAAAAATCCAACCAGGTTAGGGACTTCCACGTACCACCCGACCATAGATTGGGTTGAACCAAATATTTCTTTCAACCAATCACTTGCGTGCCATATTCCAAGCATGAATGTGGGATCTCATGGGATAAACCAATCCAAAAAAACCAAGGGAGTCCAAAGGTTAAACCACCTCCACCTTCACCATATCACAGTCTCACCTAAATCGGCCCCAAGATCACAAAACCAAATTGAGCTTGGATGCCTCAGAATTCCTTCACCATCGCTTGAGGAATTTTCTTGTATCCATGCTCCTGTTGAGGGCTTCCTGTAGAAAACCATCTACACTCCCAACCCTTGGGATTTTCCTGAGACCACCTCACCCAAAAATCCAAAGCTCAACCAAGAATGAATCGCATCACACCATGGCTATTTGGAATTGGCAAGGCAAGGTTAAAACCACTGCTAAAACCCAGTAAAATTCATGCCACTGATAGAAACGGAACGAGATACACTCATGTATAAGCCATGCATGCTAAAACTAGCTAGGAAATCATACATGCAACTTGTTACCTGCAAGTAATCGCATTGAAGTTGCTTGATCCATATTTTCCTTGCTTGATCCTTGCTTTCCTTTACTTTCCTTGTCCTTCCTTTGTTTTCCTTGTCTTTCCTCGCTTGCTTGCTTTCCTTCTCCTCTTGGTGCTCTTCTCCTCTCTGAGACTAATCCGAAAATTGAACTGAAAAAAGGCTACAAACTGATGCTCTAATGTCTTTTTATTCTTGATGCCTTTAATTTCTTTATTTTCCTTTATTTTCCTTCAATTTCCTCCTCAAATGAAACATATGACCTTTCACCTATCTTTTCTCCTAATTTCCTTTATTTTCATAAATAAATTGTCAATTAATGCCTCTTTGCCTTTTCAAATCCTTTTCCAATGCCTTTTCCAATTTCCTTAGCCATAATAAACCGAAATGAACATCCACTAGGTTATTTTGCCCAACATTCAGCTTGGAGTACGAGTCCCATGACCTTGGTCTTATTTTTCCTTTATTACATGAACTCTTAACCTAGGGTTGTTACAGACCCCTCCCCCTTAGGGGAACATTTTATTAGTGTTCTATGACACCTACAACCAACAAAACCACTGAAAACTAAAACATATTGCCCATGGAACTTTATAACTTAGCTCGTTGCAGTATTTACAATGAACAACCTTTCAAAAGAAAAACCATCATGACAAACATGACAACATGACAACCATACTACTTAATGGAGCTTTATAATCACATCTCATTATGGTATTTACAGTAACAACCACATATATAGTCATGCACATTTGGTTCAACCAAAAAATAACCATACTATCTATGGAGCTTTATAACCACATCTCGATACAATATTTACAATGATATACACATATACATATGCAAATTTTCTCAACCAACAAATATAAGGATACGATGCCTGCACCTGAAACAAGGGATTCCATAGGCTCACACCTCCACCCTCAAAGTAATACCAGGATTCACTTCCTTCCCAGGAAGTCCAAAATCCACTTTCAAAGTCAAACCTGCATCCAATGTCTAGCGCTACAATCCTTGCGCTACTTGTCCTCTCAGTGAACAGTTACCAGCTCATTGTTTCGAGCAACATTCCCAATGTGCATCTGATTCCATATGGCAATTCTAATGACCAAAATAAATCCATCCCCTGGCCTTCCCTTCTTTGATATACAGTCCGTCTGGTAATCCAGTCACCCCCTTTTGTGCAGTCACTCACCTTCCAAGTTCTCTGACATCCCCTATCCCGGGAGATCCATTCCTTGGCAAGGTTTCCTCTCATTGGAAGGTCCAAAAACCAAGGCATATCCCTACCTCAAAACCAACATACCGGTTATAGCATGCTCATGGTAATCAATGGACATTATTGGGTACTAGTGTCCCATAATGGCCTTGTTCCTGAAGTCCTTTATTTTGTTTACTTCTTGTCACAACAAGTTGAACTAGCTCTTTGATCACATTATCAGGTATAACATATCACATAAGGTTAGCTCAAAACACAACCATCATAAATCATAATCATAAATCACATGTAACAATCATAAACTAGAACCATAGATCACATCCATAATTAAAAATTGAAATAAAATGTTGATACTTATCTTTCAATGATTCTTTACTTATGCCTTTGTTCTTTATCCTTTTCATACACACACCAAATTGGTTTCCAAACCTGGCAAGTACCCACTGCCTTCTCTTTAAGCAACAAGGGAATCTGGAGACTAAACCACCTCCTCCCTCAATATCAGTAATAAGGGTATCTCGACACTAAACCACCTCAACCGTCAATAGCAACAAGGGTATCCTGAGACTAAACCACCTCAACCCTCAATATCAACAACAGAATCCCACAATTAAACTGTCTCAACCCTCAATAGCAATAAGGGTATGCTAAGACTAAACCACCTCAACCCTAAATATCAATCAACAAGGGCATCCCAAGACTAAACCGCATCAATCCTCAATGGCAACAACAAGGGCCTAGAGAGTCCAATACCTACTTGTACCATCACACTGTACGACATATACACATACACAATGTACAATGCAACACATACACCTACACCTAGTGTACAACACGACACATACACCTACACCCGGTGTACAACACCACACATACACCTACACCCGGTGTATAACACAACACATACACCTACACCCGGTGTACAACACAACACATACACCTACACCTGGTGTACAACACAATATATATACCTACACTTGGTGTACAACATGACATATACACCTACATCCGGTGTACAACACAATATATATATATATATATATATATATATATATATATATATATATATATATATATATATATATATATATATATATATATATATATATATATATATATATATATCTATATATATATATATACACATCGTACAATACCATGAATATGAATGTCACGACACAACGACTACACAATACTTGTAACACAATACCACATATACAGAACACAACATGCACCACGTGTACACAATACCACATGTACAGATCACCACCTACATAATGTGTACACAACACCCAATGTACACAGCACCATCTGGACAATGTGTACACAACACCACATGTGCACAACACCACATGTAAAACACGTACACAACACCACATGCACACGACACCACATGTACAACATTCACACAAAACCATAAGTACATAGCACCACATATCCACATGCCCATGACACCATATGTACACAACACCATATTTACACAACACCGCATATACAACACATACACAACACCATATGTACATAACACCAGTATACAACACGTACAAAGCACCATATGTACATAGCACCATGCATACAACACGCACACAACACCATATGTACACAGTACCATATATGCAACATGCACACAACACTATATGTACTTAGTATCGCATATGAAACAGACACACGACACTATATATGAAACATGCACTCAACACCATAGGTAAATCATGTACAACAGATACATAATAGTAGTACCACACATCCACAGACCACATTGTCTCCACAAAGAAACCTTGCTTATAGTATCTGTTATCACTGACAAAATTTCAATGCCAAATGTCTGCAAATAAGCACATGAATCCTTTTTAGCAGTTTCGCAGCGCTATATGTTTAGGTGGTTTCGTAGCGCGCTACGAAACTGGGGATTTGTCCGAAACCATAGCTCACCCATATCACCTTTGTCTCCTATGGGTTCTGTGGGAATATCTGGCTCGACATGTCACAGTGCTGGTTCTTATCATCAATATACAAATAATACTGCTGTGTTTTTCATCTTCAAGGTTTTTTCATATAATCCCGCTACATTGGATGTACTCACTGCAAAGATATTGGATGTAGAGCAATGTGAAGAGTTGAAAATGGGATCATATTTAGGAGTGGCTGCAGCATCTGCAAACCCTCCAAAGTTCATTCACCTTTGCTACAAGCCTCCAACTGGAGATGTTAAGACTAAACTTGCCATAGTTGGAAAAGGATTGACATTTGATAGTGGAGGTTACAACATCAAGACAGGACCAGGATGTCTTATTGAACTCATGAAGTTTGACATGTGAGGTTCTGCAACAGTTCTTGGTGCAGCAAAGGCTATTGGTCAAATTAAGCCTCCCGAGGTGGAGGTCCATTTCATTGTTGCTGCATATGAAAACATGATTAGTGGCACTCGTATGCGGCCTGGTGACATAGTTACAGCTTCAAACGGGAAGACAATTGAGGTGAATAACACGGATGCTGAAGGCAGGTTGACATTGGCAGATGTTTTGGTTTATGCATGTAAACAAGGCGTTCATAAGGTGGTCGATCTTGTAACTCTCACTGGAGCCTGCATAATTGCTCTTGGAAATGAAATTGTTGGAATGTACACTCCCAATGATGAAATGGCAGAAGAAATATTCAAAGCTGCAGAAATTACAGGAGAAAAGTTTTGGAGAATGCCACTTGAGGAAAGCTATTGGGAATCAATGAAATCGGGGATTGCTGATATGGTGAACACTGGAGGCCGTCCAGGTGGCTTCATCGCTGCTGCACTTTTTCTTAAGCAGTTTGTGGATGAAGATGTGCAATGGCTGCATATAGATATGGCTGGACCAGTGTGGAGTGATAAGAAACGTGGTGTAACAGGATTTGTTGTCTCAACCTTGGTTCATCGCTCATGGAAATAAATCTTCTTTTATCCTTATCATCATCAGAATCCAGATAATGTGGTCATTTGCAGGGTCTTACTTTATTTGTATATGACCTATGTTTGAAACTTTGATTGTTTGGCCGATTGGTGTCATGCATCAGAACAGGGTAATGAACACGCGGCACTTTAAATTGAGCAACACGTGGCACTTTAAATTGAGGATGCCCGACGGTGATATCGACGGATCCAGCTCTCAACAGATATATTTTATTGAAATCATGGCTAGAGGAACATTTGCAAATATCCGCTTGGTGAATAAGCTCTTGAATGATGAAGTTGGGCCAAAAACCATACATATCCCCACTGGAGAGAAGTTATCTGTGTATGATGCAGTTATGAGGTACAAAAGTGCAGGGCATGATACAATTGTTCTTGCTGGATATGAAGTTGGTGGTACCTGTTTCTCTCGGTCAGGCATTGTTTGCTTCCATTCCCCGGTTTCCTATTACACATGGGATCAAATGCAATGATCTTTACGCCTTCAACATTGGATGCTATATTATTTGGGCTGTTGTAGCTGGAATTGGATATGCTGTTGATTATCTAAAGTCACATAACTTGAAATATCTTGTTAACCAAGTTTTAATGTGGTCCATGATTGTTGTCAAAAGCTTCATTCTGTTGTCTTTGTGGATCTTTGTTATCCCTGTTCTCATTGGACTATTATTTGAGCTATTGGTGATAGTGCCTTTGCGTGTACCCATCAATGAAAGTCCTGTGTTCCTTCTTTATCAAGATTGGGCGTTGGAACTCATATTTCTCAAGATCTGGACAAGACTGGTAATGCTAGGTCAAATGGCACCGTTGACAGATGATAGTTGGCTTGTCAAATTTGACCAAGTCAGAGCAGATGGATTTTCTCGTTTGCGTGGTCTGTAGGTGCCTTACTTTGGGATTGCTATGGTTCGTCCTCTGTCAATTGGAATTTCTGCAGGAGGCCAAGACAAGGCGCAGGCAAACGTGTGGAGTTGTGGACAAAGGATGTTATAGACTATTTCCAATGCATTCTAGATGAATCCTGTCAAAATGATGGCACTGTTTCAACACTATACAATAGAGAGATCCCGCAAATGCTCTTGGGTGTATCTGGTCAACATCAAGGAGTTGACTCTTCCCAAACAGCTACTGTCAGTGAGGAGCCTTCCTTGTATGCTAAATGGTGTTTATGGTGCGAATCATACATTGGCATTATGCAGAAGGGTTACTCCAACGTCCTCAAGTCATTGATTGGGTTCCTGGTATGGAGGGTTTTGTTCAAGGTGTTGGCAAAGGTATAATTGAAGTAGCAGTGGAAAGAATGCCTGATGAGCAGCTACTGATCTATATATCATTTACTCAAGTTATCAAATTACATTCTTTGGTAATTAAAGGTCTTACCGAGGAAGTCCAAAGACAGCGAAACTATTTGCAAATAGCACCTGAGCAACTGAAAATTTACACATTGATTTGTGAGTCAAGCTTGAGGCCACTGTATTTAGTGGCACTGTTGCAGTTTTTGAAAGGGGAGCAGACCATTGTTTTCACATCTTCTGTTGTTTCTACCCATAGGTTATGTACCTTATTGAACTGTTTCGAAAGGCTGGCCTTAAGGATAATTGAGTGTTCAAGCTTACAACATCAATCTTCACGAAGTAAAGCGTTGGATGCATTTAGGGCAGGGTTCCTGGTATACTTGGAAATTTGATTAACTTTTTCTTGTATGTTGCAGAAGAAGTTAGAAGTATTCTTGCATAGCTGGGTTATGCGTAGTTGGAGGATATTATTGGAAGGACAGTTTTGCTAAGACCAAGGTGCATATCCCTCATGAAGAATTAACAACTGGATATCAGTTATTTGCCTTATAGTGTTGAACGACCAAAATGGAGCAGCACATCAAAGACCGACAAACAGGGGCCTATGTTTCAGGGTAACAGAAAAGATGGGTCATTGAAGACAAACATGGAGCATTAAAGGTTCATCACAGCTTTCTCAGCCAAACTCCAGATGTCAGAGAACGAAAAGGATTGAAGATCAAGGCTGTTATGGAGTTTAAGTCCTATTTAATTTAGAAGTCTAGAAGATTTAGTGGAATTAGAATTTTAATTGTTTTATGATTCCAGCGCTGTCAATTAGTAATTAGCTGTAATTATTAGTTAGTTAAAAGTTAGTAGGTGTCATCATAGGCAGTCATCGAGCTCCCCTCATGCTGGAGGAGGAAGCTCGAATGAGATAGAATAAGCACTTTATAAATAGCTGAAACAGAGATAGACAAAGGGTTGGATGTTTTGGAGAAGACTGTTTTGGTTTATGTATAAACAAATTTCAGTAATGCAAATGACTGTGTTTTCTTCTCAGGATTCACAATAGATCTTCTTGTTCAAATGTGTGATGGTATTCTTTCTTTAAGGTTCTTTTACAGTTTTGTTAATGCATAATCACTCAGAACTCATGAATCATGCTCTGACTTCCTGTATGCCTTGGCAAACTGTGGTTTCAAAGTTATGTATGAACATATAGATGTAAAGTGCCCTGATTTCTATGAAAAGATAGTGTTTTTATTTGCTGAGATATGAGAGACTCCATAAGCCCAATGGGAATCAATTCAATGTTGTCCAGCCAGCTTATTTTCATGTGTCTTATAAGAGTTAGCCATCTTTTCTTATCATTAGTCAATATTCATAATCTGTGAGAGAGCCCTCTCAGACTAAGGAGGCTAAGCCTTAGTCCAAAGCCTGGTTTGAAATAGTTACACAGAATCTTGCTGATTGGCAGCCTTCAGTGCATGATTTTGTGATAACAGTATCTTTCCACTATCCATGTTTGTCTCAACATGTCGCAGATCACACTGATTTCATTCAGCTGATGTATCCCTCAGCATTACATGTCCATAACATAAAAATAGACATGGTATAATCACACAATATAAACTCATATCCATATGATACTGACCTCATAGATTTGTTAGGGCTACTCTTCCCACTCGATTCCTTATAAACCATGAACCTCTTCATGGCATTCACATGCATAAACAATCATTACTCCACAACAATGATCCTTGAAGACCCTATCAGACAACGACATACATACATATATATACATGCATGCATATAATCATTAGCATAAAACAACCATGATCTCTGACGACCCTGTCAGAAAATGACATACATACATACATGTATAAATATATAGACATCAACATAACCATGATCACAACATAGTTACCAGGTATCATAAGGCCAAGGTTAAGAGAACTCCCCTTATCTGTGCACAACATGCACAACATTGATAACAATAGTTCCCAACTTAGCCAAGGCATATAACGCCTCAAATCCATTTAATTTTACCTTTCTCATGATTGTCCTTCCACCATCCATTTACACCAATGGACCCAACCAATCCAATTAACTGTTATATTCTTTCTTTCAGTTGCCCTTATACATGCACCGAGCATCTGGGTCTTACATTACCTGTTGGGTTTCATTCAACTCTCCCTGATCTCCATTGACTTCCTCCTTCCCCAAACCAATTCCCAAGATCCTCAACACATAAAAGGAAATAACAATAAACAAAAAAAATAAAACCATGGAAACCAATAAAAATACGACGCCACAAACAAAGTGGCATGGCCATGCACCAGACACAAGCAAACTACAAATCAAATGCAAACAAATCTCAAAGCATTGAAATCACAAGACTATCAATAGACACCATGACTCAATCCCCATGGGTTCCTAGTTCTTCCAAGGGAAATCTCAACTTGATCCTTCTTTAATATATCATGGAAGTTTCTTTTGCCATGTAATCCCCTGCACCATAATGCCATAAAGACACAATTGTTAGTGCATAAATAAACATAAAAAAATACATGTTACCTTACCTTTTTGTGCTAATCACATTGCCTTGTAACTGAACACATCCATGCCATCTATCAAGGGACTCCAATTTCCTACTATAAATAGAAAATAGCTAATATACATTGCAAATACCTATTCATGAATGTAGCACATATCCACATAATGTCAGACGAAACCAAGGTTGAGAAGAATTCATGTATGCAAAGCACTCATTCGTTTGGAATTATGGTCTCCAAACCTAGCCAAAGGAATTCTTACCCAATTCCTTTCTTTTAACTTTTACCTTGCTGCAACTGAGTCTTACTATGTCCTGTCGCATCACCCACCATTAGTTATATAAATAAATCAATTGTTACCTTGTTACGCTAATACCAAGCATGTTTCCCTGTAATTGTTCACATATGTCAGTCACATGTTCCAAAGGTCAAGACATCATGTCCATTAGTTGAAATTAGCATTTCACAAAACTAAAAAACATGTCATAATCAACAATCAGTCATTAGTCATACTACTACAACTAACACCCACTTTCACTCAAGTGCATATCAACTGTCTCAGCACATAATGTGTTAGTACAACCATCTTAAAACAAAATCATTACTTCATGCAATCTTATAGACACATACTCATATCATGCAATTAATCAAACATTCAACCAATCTATAAACATACCATGTTAGATAAACCAATAGACAACATAATCAAACTCATACCTCAATATATCTTAGGGGAGGCTATAACATCTGCACAACTCAGTCCAAATTAATACAACACAATATCACAAATATATCGACTCGTACCAAAATATCATAACCATAACCATCTGCATAGGCCAGTTCATATTAACACAATACATATACATCAAGATCTTAAATGCAATTACCATAGTCATCAGGAATATGATTGCAATGGATATAACAACAAGTTACTACCTGTTGATGCCTCTAAAATCCTAGCACCAACATTGGGGATAACCACCTGGTCTGGACCTTAGTACAACTCCTTTTCTGTTTGGTATGGTGGCTCCGATTGGATATTATAGGACCAGTTTCCCGGTAATGTATGATTTGATGGATGAATGTTTTGTAATGTATAATGAAGATGATAAGTGTTTTAACCTATAACTCAAAATATACAAATATACTTATATAACCCGGGTATTCTATAAACAATGTGATTTCTGATTATTCCTAACAGATAAATAATCATATAGATGGCTTACTTATCAATAGAAAGATGCATTCATATATAATGATTACTTTGTTTAAGAAATTAAACAAAGTAATAATAAAAACATATCGCATTCATAACAATGTATATCGCTGACATATATCTTTAAAGTATAACAATTCTAAATCTTCAGAAATGACATGATAAAGAATTGTTTGAAGAGCATACATATATCAACAATAGCAACTTTTAAAAGGAATGCTTCATCACATAAGGAAACAAGACAAAAGGACAGTGATAGAAATACCACATGCATTTGAGTCTTTCTAATGTTAATAACACTCCGATTCCACTTTATTATTTGAGAAAACTTCTAGGAGATACAAAAGTGCAGGTCTTGAAAAAATTTCTTCACAAAAATGTAGAACCTTGATCCACTACTGATAAAAAAAATATATTAAGTACAAAAATGTAACTTCTCAAGTCAAGTTTTTAAGCAAATTGAGGACCCTTTCTTCAAAGACATGAAAGGGTTTAAATAATAAAATAAGAACTAACTATCAATAAAAATCGCTTTGAGCTGTTGAAACTATAAACATGAAAATCTGGGATTTGATTTATGAAAATAACAGTGCGATAGCCTTTGAACTGATTCATTGTATCTACTTCTTATCTTGCAGTTGACAAACTGAGAGCATTTGCTGAATTTCCGGCAGATGAATCAGCCTGGAATGTAGTTGACTTGTGTACATAGCATCTAAAAGTTCTGGAACCATGAGATTGGCAACATCGGCAAGGAATTTGGTGGCCATCTGTTGGCTGTGCGGCTTGGCTATGAAAAAACAAAATGCATCCCAAGTCAAGTTTTTCACTTTGTCGATTTGTTCTTCTCTGCTGGCCAAATCCTGTCTCCATTGATCTTCTAGCGCTTTTGCTTTCGGGAGCTTTCCTGGAGAGCAATCGGAGATCAAGTTAGCTCCATATAAGCTGTTATTTACTAACTCGATCACACTGTTCATTGTAGCCCTGGCTCTGGAAGTAGCTCTTTCGGCCTTTATTAACTGTGATTCCCACTCTGAAAAAAGGATTTCTTTGTGTGATTCTTGGATTTTCGGTAGATTAGCAGCCATGCCTTCTTCTGGACTTTGCCAAGAGAGAAATTTTGTGACCTTATCATCTGCGTTTTCAAATTCTAGCCTGGTGTCAACTGCCTGTTCAATGAGTGATGCAGTGATAGTGCACAATTGGTCAACCAATGATATTTTATGGCAAAGGATATTTAGTTGCATAGATAAGGCTTTGGTCACTTCTAGGGCTTCTTTCTTGAATTTTCAGATAACCTTTGAATTTCTCTACCTGTAATTGGAGTTGTGCAATTTGTTCTTCTTTAGCCTTATTTTCCTGTTGAATTGCCACTCGAAGCTTGCTGAGTTCTTGAGACAACTTTTGTTGTTTCTAGAGAACCTACTGATCGATCTTTTGTTTCTCCAGATTTAACTATTCTTTCAATTACTCATTATGTTGTTTTGTTCCACTAGCTGTTGCTCAACCTGACTGATCTTCTACTGTTCTATTGTTGTTTGCTCTTCAAGTTAGGTGATCCTTAGATCCTTTTCCTTGATTAGTTGGCTAACTTCAGAAGCCTTGTCCATTGTAGCGGTTGTATAGGCACTTGCATACTGAGATTACTTGGATAAATCCTCATAAGGATTGACTTCTGAGTCTTTCCATACAACATTCATCAGTTCGGCATGAGGAGTTGGGAATGATCCCTAGTAAATTTTTCTCTTTTTCCTCTGTCTTTTGACCACAGCCCTATGCTTTGGACTGTAAAATACATCCAGGGGTGGTATTTCCTCAACCTTCAATACAATATCTTCGGAAGGATTCTTTGGAATTATTTCAATATCATGCTAAGTGTTAACTGTGCCGACTGCCCCTTCAATTGGAATACTAGTAACAATAGGCTCCTGTGTTGCGGGCGATTTTGGCATAATGATGTTTTGGGAGTCATTCTAGTTCTTGATCATTTGATCGAACTGCTCCCATTCCTTGATTAAGCTGGAATCAATATGTACATTGGTATCTAGGAGCTCACTGGTCTTTTCATCTGTCTACTCCTTTTTGGGACTCTTCTCCTTTTCAAGACTCTTCTCCTTTTCAGGACTCTTCTCCTTTTCAAGACTTTTGTCCTTTTCAGGACTCTTCTCCTTTTCAGGACTCTTCTCAGTAGTTTGTTCTTCACTGTGGCCTTCTTGCTGCACCATAGGGGTAGTGTTCAATAAATCCAGAGGTAGTGTTTGTAACCTTTGTGTCCTGAACTTCATAAATTTATCTATCCCCTCTACTCCCAATTTGATCTTTGCTAGATGTTTTACCTGTGAAAATAACTCAGCCGAAGTGAACAAGTCATCATATTCATCTTTCTCATGTTCAAATTTGGAAAGTTTCACCTGAGTGGTAAAGTTGTAAGCCACTGCTTTTGGATCATACTGTCTCTTAGGAATGACTGCTAACTTTAGAATTTTTATCTTCTCTGTTTCTTTCTCTGCATGTTTGAAATCATGCAGTGAGTAAGTACCACAACGGAGGGGAAATGAAGGCCACATTTGTTTCTTGGACTCTTTGAGGTTCTTGGACATTCCTGTTTCTGTTATCTGGTAAGCTATTTCTCTGGCCAATAGCTTATCAGGAATGTACAAGGGGAGAACATGTGGATCTGTGGTGCTGCCAAAAAGTCTGACATAGGTGAACTTTTCTTCACCGAACCAACTGCTGATTGATGTTAGGTCAATGTTGGCCTCATCAGATAACCGAGGAGCAGGTTTGTTGAATATGGCCTGATGGACGGGTAAAACAAAACCATGGCAAATTCTATATATATGATCTTTATAATGGGCCTTCCACAAATACTTATGATAAATGTGAATAGGAGTTGGGTCTTGAGGAGTCCATTTCCAACCTAGAATGGGGTAGTCAGAATTGAAACAGATGGTATCCATGATGTAAGCGCTCATATAGAATGGGGGTATTATCCAGGTAGTTACAAACTTGTTTCTTCTATAATCAAGGATTTGGTTGGCCATTTTATCTAATAAAATGGTTGCCCAATCCATGATATAAGAGTTAATTGTTGCTTCCATTAAAGGCGCCATTTCTATGGAAAACCTCGCTGAATCAGGGATTCCAAAGAGTCTACATATCATAGCACCAACATAGAAATAGGGAGATGCTAAGGAGCCTACGGAGTACATACCAGAGGATTCATGCTTATGCTTATTTGGGAAATGCCTCCATTGCTTGATAGGGTGCGACTCTACCTCGTTCTCCTTGGAGAAAGCTTCTAAAAATGCCTTGTTGTAATGTTTCTGGGGGTCCGGCAAATGATACATCTTCTTGATATCTTCTGCCCTAAATGACCCGAACATCCTTCCATTGGCAGTAAAGAATGCTCTGTTGGTTATGTTGATACTCTCTATTACCCATCTCACCAGGTCATTGTGTGGTAACACTTTTGCACGGGCCGCTATTTTGTGGAGGAAGGAGTTGGCTAAATCCTTAAGAGTATTTTTTGATTTATCACTTGAATCAGTTGTTCCTCCTTCTTCTTCAATTTCGATTGGATCCTCAACTTCGAGTAGATTATATATGCTCTCCCATGAAGTCTTTCCAAGGCCGAGACAGGTAGTATCAACTATCAGCACCAACTTTGCTAGTTCATCTTTCGATAAGATGGGGACCTTTACTTTCCGAGATTTCTTGGTCATTTTTGCTAGATTGATGATTTCAAATTTGCTCTGTAAAATGAAACAGAAGGACGTAACAGTGGAAAAACTTGTTCAAAGCTAATACACAATGCACAGGACTAACAACAATTAAGCGTAATAGATGCTACGGATCTATGATATGTTAAGCCACCATGGATGAATTTCTTGAAGGATTCAACCATAACTGCTTATTAATGATTTCCCCGTAACTTCCAACATGAAAATTTAATGCCGTGATGGTATGTCGCATCGCAAATTTATAACGGTCCTTTTTAGAATGAGTATTGTGACTTCCCGATCAGCGATTAGCGATAATCGCATATCGCAGATCAGGAGTTACAAGTGTCGTGCTTAAATGGTTCCTTTGCATGGTTGCGATTGCGATCAGTGGTGAGCTGGCATGGGGAGGCGGCATGGCTTTTAAAATTGATAAATCATTTGAATTTTCTTTATAGTTGACTTATAACTTTAAATTGCACATGTTCGTAATACTTCATGTTTTTCCTTTATCGAAAGCGCGCTACATGATAATGAAATCGCATTGGAAGATTTCAAAGGGGCTTTTGGGATGTGTTTTATGATTTTAGCGATGTGCAATTGTGATCGACTTATCGCATCAGAGGTTTTCTATGGAACATTTGGGACGGCTTCTTGATAAGTAGCGATATGTGATTTCCGATAGAGTTATCGCATCGGCGGATCTCAATGGAACACTTTAAGTCCACTATTGAAATAAAGGATGTGCGCGATGCGACATATTTCCTTTATAATTGTTTTCCTTCGATAAAGCTTTTCGATAAGGTTTTATTACAATTCAAATTGGATCGGACCTTATCAAGAGGACTTTCATGGGTTCGATAGATTTGCAAATTGCGATTGTGATTTAACCTATCCTAAAAGCAAATTTTATATGACCTATTATAAAAATTTATTTTCAAACGTTTTATTGATTTTATTTATATTCTAAAAGGGGACCCATTTCTTATTAAAGTTTTATATAAAAATTTTGAAATGGGGAGGGTTGTTGTATAGCACAACACTACCATACATGACTATCCGACACATGTGCATAATACCACATTGATCAACTAGCATTTGTCATGCATATAACCATAACAAAAATAGAATTACAGCCATGTACATAAAAATACTGCTTATAACAATCATTAACCAACATACATGCATTCCCACCACACCAACTTGTATGACAATATACTCTTACTCTGAAATCTAGTGCTGCAACCTTACTCTAATGATATGCATCTCCTGCTCTATCTCAACCAACACATCAGCATCATAACATACAAATAACACCATAATGACATAACCTTCATACCATAAACTCATACAAGAAAACCTTAACCATAAAAATGCATGCATAACAACATGCATTTAGCCCATCTGGTCCAAGAGTTGAACCATGATATAATACCACCTTGTAACGCACTCCTCCCATATTTACCCACCTTCACCAGCTTTCCCAAGGTAAACATGAGATGAGGGTCACTATGATAAGACTCAACCTTGTATATGACCTTAAGGAAATGGAGTAAACAACCTAAGACCTTACTGACTTCCCTTGAGTGCTAGAGGAACTCTAGGAGCAACCCAACCCCTCCAAGTGTCCAACCCTTGAGATAAATCTCTTTTTCATTAACCTAGAGTCCCATACACTCTCTTGCCAAGGCATGCAAACAACTGTAAGCCTCCAGTCACTCTCATAGGCCTGCCTTCCAGCGATTGTGGAATTTTCTAGTCAGTTCTATGCTAACGACCCCAAATTCGAGCCACTTTTTCAGGGCTAGGACTTAGGCCTTCGCCCAGAACTCAGTGAAACTTCCAAAATGATGAATGACATAGAAACAAATATTATAAACAAAAAAATGAACCAAGACTTGACCTGACCCCTCCCAAACGGGATTGACATTCCATCAAACACATGTTAAACATGAAACCTACAGGTCATGAATGCATATCTGAACATAAGGATCTAGAAGCTTATTTGAGATTTAACAAGAAGGACCAATACCTTTTCACAATAACTTTCACAACACCAATGAGGTCATTCATTCATTATTCATTCAATTACAAGTAAAAACTTGAAGACAGCCATGACTAAGATCTGTCAAATAACCATGCTTATAACCAACATATAACTAGATAAATAACAATGATAGAACAACCATTAAAGCCACATAATAACAAGTACATTTACTCATCAAAATAAAGAGAACCTTAGCTATTACTAAACATAGGAAAAATTCAACCAGGTCTGGGACTTCCATGTACCACCTAATCATAGATTGGGTTGAACCAAATCTTTCTTTCAACCAATCACCCTCATACCATATTCCAAGCATGAATGTGGGATCTCATGGGATAAACCAATCCAAAAAAAACCAAAGGAATCCAGAGGTTAAACCACCTCCACCCTCACCATACCATGATCTCACCTAATCTGGCCCTGAGATCACAAAACCAAACTGAGTTTGGATGCCTCATAATCCCTTCACCATCCCTTGAGGAATTTTCCTGTCTCCACCCACCCCTTGAGGGTTTCCTAGAGAAAACCATCTCCACCCCAACCCTTGGTATTTTCCTGAGACCACCTCACCCGGATCCAAAACCATCTGGAAATCCAAAGCTCAACCAAGAATGAATCCCATCACACCATGACTATCCAGAAATGGCAAGGCAAGGCTAAAGCCACTGTCAAAACCCAGAAAAATCCATGCCACCAACAACAAAGGAACTAGATACACACATGCATAAGCCAAGCATGCAAAAACTAGCTAGAAATCATACATGCAACTTGTTACCTGTAAGTAATCCTGCTGAAGCTTCTTGATACAACTTCTCCTTGCTTGATCCTTGCTTTCCTTTTCTTTCCTTGTCCTTCCTTCCTTGCTTACTTTCCTTCTCCTCTTGGTTCTCTTCTCCTCTCTGAGATTTATCCCAAAACTGAATTGACAAAAGGCTACAAATTAATGCTCTAATGTCCCTTTTTATTCTTGATGCCTCTAATTTCTTTATTTTCCTTTAGTTTCCTCCTCACATGAAACCTATAACCTTTCTTTTCATAAATAAAATGCAAATTAATGCCTCTTTTCCTTTTCAAATCCTTTGTTAATTCCTTTGCCAATTTCCTTAGCCATAATAAACCAAAATGAACACCCACTAGGATATTTTGCCTAACATTCAGCTTGGAATACATTTCCCATGACCTTGGTCTTATTTTTCCTTTATTACAAGAACTTTTAACTTAGGGTTGTTACATATACATATAACATAAGAAAAAATGACTCTCCCTTCACCAATATGTAGTATAGGTTTGATTCAACATAATGCTTGGTGAAGCCCATCCCCAACAGATAGTTCCCTATCTTACAATACGAGGCACATGGTGCTTGCTTGATTCCATATGGTGATTTCTTCAATCTACATACCTAAGAATCCTTCCCATGCACTTCAAATCCCTATGGTTGGTCTATATAGACCTCCCCCTCAATCACACCAATAAGAAATGTTGTCTTGACATTCATCTAATGGATATTCAAACCCATATATGTAGCAATGGAAATCATGGCTCTGATGGAGGAATAATTCGCTACATGGGTGAATGTATCATCATAGTCAACTCCCTCTCTTTGAGAGAACCCCTTAGCCCCACGAACCAGGCTTTGAACTTCTCAACATCACCATCAACAACGTGTTTTATATTATAAATCCACGTAGGCCCCACCGTTGATTTCTCTTCAAACCATGGCACAATATCCCATACATCATTCTTCATGCTGGAAGAGTACTCTTCCACCATATCATCCCTCCATGCCTATTATTCAGATGGCTCCTGAAAACTTGAAGGCTCAACGTTGATTAACTCGATTATAACAATCATGTAACTAGAAATATCTACAGTTGTTTGTTGTCCCTGACTGAAGTCCTAGGAGCATCGGCCTACTCTTGAGCTTCCCTCAAGGTACGCGCTTCCCATTTCATACTCTCTTCCTAGAATTCTTGGCCTGGGTAAATGGAGCATCCTAGTTTTCCTCATGCTCATGCTGCTCATCATACACACAACTATGGAGTCCTGCAAACTGTAATGGTTGTCTCCCACCTTCCTTTGGTGCTTCTTGCTCCTAACCTTTGCTACAATGAACATTGAGCCACATGATTTTATAAAAGTCCTATCCTCCTAAAATTTCACATCCCTCTGCACCATTATCTTCTTGAGTGTAGGAATGTATGCTTTGTAAGCCTTTGAGGTCTTGTCATATCCAACGAAGATAACATCCTTTGTAGTAGGCTTGAGCTTCGTCCTCTTCTATGATGGAACATGACAATAAACCAAGTAACCAAAAATGTGAAGATGCCCAACCTTTGGTTTCTTCCTTGTGAATGCCTCTTAAGGGGTCATCCACCCTAAAACCTTGTGTGGATTTCTATTTTGCAAATAAACTGTCATGTTATATGTTATTTTTTGTAGCATCGGATGTGTTCTAGCCACGAAATTTGGTGGAGAGGCTAGAATGCATGAGATCTCCAAAACCAAGAAATAGTTTATGGAAATTCCACCAAGAAATAACTTAATTAGATTATTAATCAAAATTAATTAAGTCAAGGTGAGAAATCTATAGAAAATCACACGGATCGATCCATAAATGATCAAAGCCATCGATTAATATTTAATCTTTGTCGTTGGAGTCCCAACAGGAAGACATAAGAAGGGATCAATGTGGTGATATAGAATGCACCAAAGACACATGGAGAATTTGATTTTCTAGAGTAGCAACAGTCAGTTGCCGAAGAGTTCAAGCTTCAGTGAGGCAGCAGATATAGTGAGGGGAAGAGACAGTTAGGTTGGAGAAATATTTCTATATCCAACGAGTACATTTGCAGAGAGGTCGAGATTTATCCTAGAGGTTGCGCAGAGTTCTTGGAGAAGCCTCAAAAGGTAGTTCAATTTGCTGAGAGGAGAATACGTATTCAATTTCAAAGGTCGGGAAGGAGTCCTAGAGTGCCATAGAAGAATTTTCCTAGCTAGTAGCAGACAAGATGGCTTGATTAGCAATTAGTTCAGGAAGCACGCAAAGCAAGTAGCTTCAAAGTGACGCAGAGCATGCGCAGGCCCAATTGGACAACTTGCTCATCAGAGACAGTCCAATGTCAGTATTGTGCTGAGTGGGGGCATATTTCTCTCTAGTATTTTTTCCAATATTTTCTCTACAGGATAGCCAAATTTCAACATCCAGATTATTGTACTTAGAATTTCTCATTGCTGCATCGATTTTCCCAAGTTGGGTTTTTCTGGGGACATTTGTCCAAAAATAATGGTGTCAATTTATGTGTGTGTGTGTGCTAGTATTTTCTTAGTTTCCAGTGCTATTATTTATGCAGTTTTATTTGTGAAAATCACAGTGTGAATTATTCATTTTTTTTCATAGCAAATTGCAAATAAATTGTTAAATAAAATTAACAATTAGGAAAATAGTTTCCAATTGTTGTGATAGATGAAATTTTCACATGGTATTAGAGTGTAAGTGATTAGCCGGGAAGCTAAAAAGTGGAGAAATAATTTCATTGTTCAGTGGGAGAAGCAGGCTGAAATTTTAGAGGCATCACCATCCATTGACAAGCAGGCCAAGTTTCTAGGGCAACAGTTCGATTGTTAGTTGCAGGCTGACAAAAAATCGAGTTGCCCAAACTAGTGATTCCAACAGTTAGAGGGAGCAATTGCAACTCAGATTTTCACTGAGAAGATTCCTTTGTTGGACACAGAGGGATTTGCTACAGGTTGTAGAAGAAAAACCAGCGACGGGTGGAAGAGAAAAGAGCACACAGAAAGAGAAGAATTTCCAGATTTCTTAGAGGGTTTCCAGACATTTTTCTAAAGGAGATCCTAGATTTCTAGTTGCAACAAGCAGTGCAGGTTTTCCAAAGTAGAAATTTCAAGTTGTTGGGATTGCAGTTGTGTACCAGTTTCTGGAGGACATTTGGAAAGGTTGAGCGAGCAGTCTCAAAGAGCAGCTGAAGACAAAGCTAGGCAGACAATAGCAATTATGTGCATTCCAGGATGAAGTGCGAGTTGTCTAGTGTGCGTTGCAACGAAAGGAAGGATATCATGCAGGGATTAGGCTTGAAAGGAAATAGTGGGGCACCAGATCCAGGAGGAGGAGGAGCATGAAACTCCAGCGTGCTAGATGGGCAGGGTCCAACATAGTTGCAACAAGGATATCAGTCAAATTAGTTCTGGATTGTTGCAGCGGGAACATCACCTTTGCTAAAGGGGCCCACAATCATTATAGTAGGTTTAATATCAGAAGATGCAATTTGTCATTTGATGGTTGCAAAGCTAATTGTAGTTAGTACCTGAGAGATAATTGCAGAACTAGTTGTAGTGACACAGGAAGTGCGAATTGCTCAATCGCAATATGCAGGTGCAATTCCAACCAGAATATTCCCAATGAGGAAATTTGTAGTCTAGTTTCCAGTGCAAGAGGATACTGTGAGTTTCCAAGAGGGAGCAGAGAGATCTCCCATAGGAATATCAAAACTTAGATGGAGTCTAGTTTCAGAGGGGGTATCCCTATGGAAGCTAGTACTCCAGGATTTGAGGAGATCAAACTCATTATTGCAGTAGCTGCACCAACAGTGCGAAATCATCAATAGAGTAGTAGAAACAACAATATGAGTAGAGCAGACGTCGTGATGATTGCTCCCATACCTCTAGGAGTGAGGTGGGAGACTTGGAGTTGTAGCCCCAAAGAACTACAGAGATGGGCAGGGTCCATTGAGGAGTCCACCTCATGGATCACTATCTGGCTGCGGGGCCCACAATATTCAGTAGCAGGATCGATCAATGGTATTTGATGTAGTCAGATGCCAGAGTGATAATTTCAGAGACTAGTAGCAGTCATATGTTGGGGAGCACAATGCAGATTTGGGAGTAGTGCAGGTGGCAAAGTGCAAAGTCAGTAGAAGCACAGAGTCTTCAGTGGAAAGTGCAGTAGCTAGTAGTAGTCAGAGGATCTGGTGACAAATGCATCATTCTGAACACAATTGTTTCAGTATTTTGGATGTTTTCCAGTTGCAGATGTTGCAGTTGCAATAGCAAAAATGTTGTAGTGCAGATGCATTGTTGGCAGCAGTTCAGTAGGGTCAGTAGCAACACATATGCAACATCAAAGTTGTGTTGTGGTTGGTGGGAAGTGTGAGGCAGACACAGTAGCCAGACATCAACAACATGTTAGGAGGTGATACAGAGATAGGGTGTTGTGACAAGGTGTGCAACACTAGAACACATTCCTCACTAAGAGAGAGTGTTAGTTTTTCTAGCATCAGATGTGTTCTAGGCACGAAATTTGGTGGACAGGTTGGAATACATGAGATCTCCAAAACCCAGAAATCATTTCTGGAAATTCCACCTAGAAATGAATTAATTAGATTATTAACTAATTTTTTAATGTTTTCTAAGTCTTAACTTAGGAAAATTGGTAAATTAATTAGAATTAATTAATTCAAGCTGAGAATTCTCTAGAAAATCACATGGATCAATCCATAAATGATCTGAGCCATCGATTAAGATTTAATCTTGGCTGTTGGGGTCCCAACATGAAGACATAAGAAGGGATTGTTGAAAATAGCAAGAAGAAATGATAAAAATAGAATCCAGAATATTCCAATTTTAATTTGTCCTTGAATTAAAATTGTGAATTAAAATTGAATTTAGTCTCACCAGCTGCTTGGAAATAATTAATTAATTCATTATGGATTAATTAGTTAGATAAATTCAAGTTAGAAGTCTTTCTAAAGTCATGCAAGAGTGATCCCTTAAATTAAGGAGATTATCCCTTAATTAGGGAGATAAGATTGAGTTATATTTGAGTTGTAATTAGTTAACTCAGTTTACTGAGTTAATTCCAGTTAAATTAGTTCCAAACTGTTTGAGGAACTAATTGTGAGTTATCAGTCAATTGATGCATGCATGCACTCAACCAGTGTACTCCAAATAACTGAAGATTCCCTCATCAGTAACTCATGCATGTCTATTCTGAGAAAGACCCAGTTGAGCTAAATGTCAAGGAAAATGTACTATCAGTTGCACATGTTTTCGTATAAATAAAAATCATGCATGCAGTCAAGGTAAGGTTCCTTGAGGATTGCATAGTTCTGACAGGGTGTGAGATCGGTGTGAGAGATCAGTGTTCCACTTGGTAACATGAGGATCACCCAAGAGAAACAACACAAGGAAATAGGAGCTTGGAGGGCAGAGGAGAAGGCTTGTGAGAAGCTTTGATTTCCTGTGAGCATCCAAGAGGATTGTACTGAGAGCTGGCTAGTTATGAGAGCTAAGGCTTTGTATAATTCTGATGTATTTCCACCTTGTATGATAATACAGATAGTGGGGTTTTTAACTGAGGCTTTCCCTTGAGTATTTTCTATGTTTCATGTGCATTGATTCTTCTTCTTCTGGTTATATGTGTTCAGCTCGAATCTTGCTCAATCTTTAAGCTTCCGCAAAGAAAATTGATAGTAGAAGTAGATTATAGTATTTTGCTTTGGTTATATTGCATTATCGGGTTAATCTACAGTCAGATTTTCTACATGGTCTTAGAGGTAGATTTGTAGAGAATTTGCAGAATTTCTACATGGTATCAGAGCTAGCTGATCTATAAAGAAATTTCTACATGGTATCAGAGCCAAGTTTATCGAAGCTGTGAACAATATACAGAGAAGAGAATTCAAAGTTTCAAGTTCAGGGTTGCAGGTGCAAATCGAATTCATATCATACTTCAAGGCTGGCCAATGGCGTTCTATGGCTTGAGACTCGAGTATGCCTTGGAAGGTAGCTCGAATTACATAGCATGGAAAGATTGCATGGAGGTTGTATTAGAAGATAATGGCTTGAAGGATTTCATTGATCAAGAAATTCCAAAGCCAGGTTCAACTAATGCACAAGAGTTGGCTGAGTGGAAGAAGTGTGTGGTGAGGGCGAGACAGATCATCCTTGAGGCAGTTCGAGACCATATTGTCTCGAGTCTCCATGGGAAGGATACTCCATATTCAATGTGGAGGACATTGAAGGACCTCTATGAGAACAGTAGTGACCAGAGGAAATTGGTGCTCAAGGATAAGCTTCGAAGAATCAAGATGGAGAACAGCGATACTATTTCCACATATCTGAACAAGCTCACCACCTATAGAGATGAGCTTGGAAGTGTGGGAATAACTACTGTCGATGATGATATGGTGAGCCTCACTCTTCTTGGCCTTCCAAAGAGCTGGAATAGCTATCAGGACTCTGTAAATGGAAGGGAGAAACTGTCGGATTGGGAACAACTGTGGTTAGATCTGATGTAGGAGGAGATCAGGAGGAGCACATGAGATGGTTCTTCATCCAAGGATGATGATGAAGAAAATCTGGCCTTAGCGAGTAAGGCAAGGAAAGGGAAGGGGAAGGATTTCCCATTCCAAATCGAATTCTTCTCATGCAGGGAAGAAGAGTGACAAGTCTAAAGTGAGATGCTTTAATTGTCACGAGATGGGACATTATGCGACTAATTTCCCATCGAAGAAGTCCAAGAAGGGATCCTCAGAAGGATTAGAAGGTGAGGCATTAGCCTCTCAGTTCGAAATGGACTTTACTCTCATTACATGCATGGTGTCATCGATGATGGGTTGTGTTTGGTATCTTGACAGTGGAGCCTCATTCCACATGACCAACGATAAAAGTTTATTCAGTGCCTTGGAGGAGAAAGACCTTAAGATGTGCATAGAGATGGGTGACAATGAAAGGTATAGTGTTTTAGGAGTGGGCACGATTGCTTTTCAGAGGGAGCATGGAGCTCCTAGCACCTTGCCATATGTGAAGTATGTGCCTGGACTGAAGAAGAACTTGGTATCGGTCGCGATGTTGGAGGACAAAGGCTACGATGTTGTCTTCAGTAAAGGAAAGGCATTCCTTAGACACATCACCACGAGATAGGTGAAACAGATCAGTTCACGAGTTAAGAACTGTATGCTCTTGAGTTTCAAGATGCATGCAAAGCCTTAAGGAGCAAGGAAAATGTTAGAGACTTGGTGGTTGAGAGGGAGAGTAAATTACCTCTCAACATGCAGTCCCAGAAGAAGTCTCAAACAATTGTGGAGGAGCCACAATTGGAGAAGTGGGCAGAGGGATCACATGCAGCCATACCTCCAGGTGTGAGGTGGGGCAATCTGAAGTGATAGTCCCAAGAAGGATGAAATAGGGCAAGGTCCATTGAGAGGTTTTATCTCATGGATTGTACCTTGCTACAGGAGCCCAAAGTACATAGTAGCAGGAGGAATCAGTGGGATTGATGCAGTCAGAGATCAAAGTGACAAAGGTTAGAGCAGTCAGATACTGAAGAGCACAGAGAAGGACTGACAACAATGCAGAAAGGAAATTCAGCAGAAGCGCAAAGTTTTCAGTTGACAGAGGCAATAGCAGTCAAAGACTTTGATGACAGATGCATCATACTGATTCAGGTTGGATGTTTTTTTGTTTCTGGAGTTGTTGGAGCAACAACACTAGAGAGAAGTGTTGGATGTAGAACATTCCAAAGGTTCAGGATCGGGATCGAGTTGAATTCCTTTCTTGTTGAGAGGGAGTGTTGAAAATAGCAACAAGAAATGATAAAAATAGAATCCAGAATATTCCAATTTTAATTTGTCCTTGAATTAAAATTGTGAATTAAAATCGAATTTAGTCTCACCAGCTGCTTGGAAATAATTAAATAATTCATTATGGATTAATTAGTTAGTGAAATTCAAGTTAGAAGTCTTTTTGAATTCATGCAAGAGTTATCCCTTAAATTAAGGAGATTATCCCTTAATTAAGGAGATAAGATTGAGTTATATTTGAGTTGTAATTAGTTAACTCAATTTACTAAGTTAAGTCCAGTTAAATTAGTTCCAAATTGTTTGAGGAACTAATTGTGAGTTATCAGTCAGTTGATGTATGCATGCAATCAACCAGTGTACTCTAGATAACTGAAGATTTCCTCATCAGTAACTCATGCATGTCTATTCTGAGAAAGACCTAGTTGAGGTAAATGTCAAGGATAGTGTACTATCAGTTGCATGTGTTTTCCTATAAAGGAAACTCATGCATGCAGTCAAGGTAAGGTTTGTTGAGGATTGCACAGTTCTAATAGGGTGTGAGATCGGTGTGAGAGACCAGTGTTCCTCTTGGTTGAGATTCTTCCACTTGGTAACAGGAGGATCACCCAGGAGAAACAACGCAAGGAAATAGGAGCTTGGAGGGTAGAGGAGAAGGATTGTGAGAAGCTTTGATTGCTTGTGAGCATCCAGGAGGATTGTGCTGAGAGCTGTCTAGTTGTGATAGCTAAGGCTTTGTATAATTCTGATGTATTTCCACCTTGTATGATAATACAGATAGTGGGGTTTTTAGCTGAGGCTTTCTCCTGAGTAATTTCTGTGTTTCATGTGCATTGATTCTTCTTCTTCTGGTTATATGTGTTCAGCTCAAATCTTTCTCAATATTTAAGCTTCTGCAAAGAAAATTGATAGTATAAGTAGATTATAGTATTTTGCTTTGGTTATATTTCATTATCGGGTTAATCTACAGTCATATTTTCTACATGGTCTTAGAGGTAGATTTGTAGAGAATTTGCAGAATTTCTACATGGTATCAGAGCTAGCTGATCTATAGAGAAATTTCTACAGGGATCGATGTGATGATGGAGAATGCACCACAGACACTTGGATAATTCAATTTTCTATAGAAGCAGCAGTCAGTTGTCAGAGAGTTCGAGCTTCAATGAGGCAACAAAGATAGTGAGGGGAAGAGACAATGAGGTTGGAGGAAGATTTCCAGATCTAGTGAGCGCATTTGCAAAGAGGTCGAGATTTCTCCAGGAGGTTGCGCAAAGGCACCGCAAAAGCCTCATAAGGTAGTTTTATTTGCTAAGAGGGGAAGACATCTTCAATTCCAGAGGCTAGGAAGGAGTCCCAGAGTGTCAAAGAAGAATTTTACCAACTAGCAGCAGGAAAGACGACTTGATTAGTAGTCAATTGAGGTAGCACGCAGAGTAGGAAAATTCAGTTATCTAGATTGGATCGTTATATTTTTTGTCATCCATCTTGATGCATTCGGAGTGGAAAAAGTGAAGGAATCATCTCATGGGACCATTTTTACCGGCATGACCCAGTTTGGTGAAACAAGGTTTGTAACCTTCCGGGAGAATTTTGAGGCATCAAACAACATTTTTTGGGGGTAAAAATGTCTCCTTAGCGTAGCACCTTTTCATGCTATTCTTAACACATATATATTTCCAACGGTGCAAGGAGCGTGTCAATCGGAGTCTGTATGCAAAAGTTAGTCCACTCAAAATTCGACCTTCCTGTTTTCACACCTATAGCTTGGGAGGATGCCACATCATCCCCCATTATTCATGGAAAAAAGGGCTAGCCACATGTTTTTGATGTAAAAGTCACAGATATAAACTGCAATGTAAACCTCCTCATCGAGGCCCTAAGCAATAAGCTGGGGATATTTGGAGAAGATGGGAGTTTGAATGCAGAGGAAAAATCAGAAGGGGGATTAGAATATCAGGAAGACACAGAGAACAAACCACAGAAAGAACCCAAAAAATATCAACCCAATTCAAGTGTCGTGAATTAGTCCTTGTCTCGAAGAGTCTATATTGTAACTCTAGTTAAGAGTTGATGTAATCAAAATTAATCACTAGTAGGCTATTAGGTTGTGTTATAACCAGGCCACTAGGAGGAAGAGGCATTCCATTATTTCGAGAGAATTTTGTTCCATAGTTGAGAAAAGATAGAAAGGAGAGATAGGAGGTGGAGAACACAGAGAGGATTTGTGCACCGTAGCAGCCCACAGGCCACATACATTACTTCTTTGTACCTGTAGCCATATTTCCAGACAGAGAAAGAGAGCGAAGTGACCTCACCTTCCAGTTGGGTTTTCTCCCAAAAGGGTTTCCCAGATAGCATATCTTGTGTCTTATGTGTGTGTGAGATTATTTTTTCATTCTTTACTTTTCTACATAATTTATATTCGCATGCATGCACTAATTACAGTTAAATCTACAGATCTTAAAGTTTAATAAAACTGTAATAATGTAAAATTTCAGTATTTTAATATATTATTATCATATCTGTTGTGACGAACTAACCAGTGGAATATCCATGGCAGTTTACGGATCATTTGGTCTCAGAGCATGTTTATTTGGGCATTTTGTGGAGATTGCATGGATCTAGATCGACGGGGCTGAAAATTATAAAATCCTAATCATGGTCGATGAATTTGTAAACAAACCTCATGATCCTGCAGAGGTGAGGTTTTTGTGGCTTGAACGACAAGTCACAGATATAAACTATAATGTAAACCTCCTCATGGCGGACCTAAGAAATAAGTTGGGTATATTTGGAGAAGATGGTGGTTTGAATGCAGAGGAGAAATCAGAAGTGGGATCGGGAGATCGGGAAGACACAGAGAACCAACCAAAGAAAGAACCCAAAAAAGATCAACCCAACTCAATTGTCATGAATCAGTCCTTGTTTAAAATGGAAGAAAAAGTCGATATCATATCATACCATGGCAAGATCGATGCTCTAAAGCTAAACCATTGGTTACAACAAATAGAAGTTTATTTTAATGTCCATTAGATCGAGGAAGGGAAAAACATCTCATTGGTGCAGCTGGAATTAGAGGTTCATGCACTGACTTGGTGGGAAAGCCACACAGAAAACCTAAGGTTGGAGGGAGAACCTCCAGTAGCTAAGTGGGAAGATTTCAAAACCCTCATTAAGTCACAGTTTTATCACATTGGGTATGTGGAGGAATAGTGGATCTAGTGGCATTACTTCAGGCAAAAGTTGGGCCAAAGCATGCAGGAGTACACCGCAGAATTCAGAAAGATAGATATAATGTTGGGTGTCTCTCCAAAGAAACCAGATGTACTCCTCAAGTATTTTGGGGGTCTGCACTGCCATCTGTTCGATAAAGTAATGTTATTCAAGCCCAAATCGGTGGACAAGGCTTGTGTACAGGCACAATACCTGGAGAACATAGCCCTGAAAAGAGCGTAATCAAGTGGATCGCAGCAGAAGGAGAAACAAGAAGCTTCTAAGGAGGGGAAGAAGAAGAAAAACAAGGGGAAAGATAAAAAGACAGCAGAGACAGTGCACTAGTGCAAAGATCCCAGAAACCGCTACAACATTAATGGCCATACAAAGGAGAAGTCCTAGAAGCTACATCCATAGCTAAACCCGAAGAACAAGAAGAAATATAATAATAAGAAGAATCCCATGGCCACTGATTCGAACAACCAAGTTGAAAGAAACTCGGATGTGGATGAGAATATCGTTTGTACATTAATGCAAAAGGGGGTGAATCTGAGTAGCCTTCAACAATAGGAAAAGAAATAAATGACCAAACTCTTCAATGTAAAAATACAGGTCAAGAAGATAAATATTGATGCTCTGTTTGACTCCGAATCACAGGAAAATGTCATTGTATTAGATTTGGTCAAGAATTTGGGGCTGGAAGTTCGTGACCATCAAAACCCATATCCACCGGGATGGGTAAATAAGGATGTAGAGTTGAAGGTAACTAAACAATTCAAAATTAGATTTGCTATTAGTGTTGATTTTATTGATGAAGTAGATTTAGATGTGGTTCCCCTTGATGTACGTGGATTCGTGTTCGAGAGTCCATACATATACATGTGTGATGCAATATTCATGAGGAGAGCCAACCAAGCCAAGAAATTGATCAGTTTCAACAAGAAGTATGTTTTGTTGTTTTTAAGAGAAAGTCAGTTTAAAGAGTAGTCAATAAGAGGAAAGGCATCCCTAGAGGGGTGTACTAAGAAACAAAAAGAACAATTGGAGAAGTTGTTACAGACATACAAGGATGTTTTCCAAGAGTCTAAAGGGTCACCTAAGAGATAAGTGGAGCATGAGATCCAACTTTTTCTAAACTCCTCATTGCCAAATATTGGGTTGCACACGCAATCTATTATAGAAGCAAGTGAGGTGAAGAAAAAATTGTAGCAGCTGCTCGAACAGGATGTCATTCAACTGAGTACATCACCATGTGGGTCGCCCATCATCATTTTGTTGAAGAAGGACAGGACTTGGCAGATGTGTACAAATTACAAGGCATTGAACAAAATCATGCTCAAGAACATATACCCCCTGCCCAAGATTGTTGATTTGCTGGATCAGTTGCAACAAGAAAAATACTTCACCAAGCTAGACTTGAAGTATGGAGATCACCAGGTTCGATTCAAAGAAGAAGATACATGGAAGACCGCCTTCAAAACCAAGAAAGGTTTGTATGAGTGATTAGTTATTTCATTTGGCCTGTGTAATGCACGAACTACATTTATGAGATTAATGAATGATGTATTGCGCCATTTTATAGATTCATTTGTAATTGTCTATTTGGATGATACTGGTATATAGTGCTACCTGGGAGGAGCATATTTCACATTTGACGTAGGTGCTAGAAATATTGAAGAAGCACCAACTGCTAGCAAATCTCAAGAAGTACGAGTTTGCACAATACTCTTTGGTGTATCTAGGGTATGTGATCGGTAGAGGAGAGATGAAGATAGATCCTTCCAAGATGGATGCCATCTTGAAATGGTTGGTGCCTACTAATGTTTCTGAGATCAAGAGTTTCATTGGGGCAACATAGTACCTGAGGAAATTCATAGCCTTTTTTTCAACAGTAGCAGCACCGCTCCACACTATAACAACAAGTGGCAAGATTTTTCAGTGGGGGAAAGGTCAGCAAAGCACTTTCGAGGAGTTATATAAGAATATTAGTCAAGCACCCGTTCTGACATTACCAAACTTGCAATGGCCTTTCAAAGTGGAGACAAATGCGAGTGTGTATGTTATGAGAGTTTTCTTGATGCAAGAAGGATGTCCTGTATGCTACCATTTTGAAGTATTCCATGGGATCTTTCTCAACTACCCTACTTACAACAAGGAGCTCTATGCCATGGTGAAAGTTGTGAAGAACTGGAATCATTATCTGATGGAAAAGGAGACAGTACTCCACACAAATCACCAGCTGTTACAGTACTTTGCAGGCCCAGAGTAAGCTACAACATACCAGGCACTACAAGTGGCTGGGGTTTTTACAACAGTTTCATTTGGTGATCACGTATAAGAAGGGAAGCACAAACAAGTTGTCTGACATGATGTCAAGGCCACCCACATCAAAGATTACAGCTTTGGGGACTCTTATGCACATGGATCCATTCACCTATGATGCATACAGAGAGGCATACTCAGAGGATGAGGACTTCAAGGAGGTGTATCAATAGTTGTAGAGTCAGAGTCATGTGCACGATGGCGACAACATCGTTGACTACCATCTCCAAGATGGGTTACTCTATAAGCTAGATAAGCTATGTGTTCCTAAAGGTGAGTGTTTGCAGTTGATTAGAGAGGCTCACACCTCCAAGGTTGCATGGCACTTTGGTCTAGAGAATATCGTGGCTAACTTGTAGAGGTATGTTGATTTGTTGGATCATTTGCAACAAGAAAAATACTTCACCAAGCTAGACTTGAAGTATGGAGATCACCAGGTTCGATTCAAAGAAGAAGATACATGGAAGATTGCCTTCAAAACCAGGAAAGGTTTGTATGAGTGGTTAGTTATTTCATTTGGCCTATGTAATGCACCAGCTACATTTATGAGATTAATGAATGATGTATTGCACCATTTTATAGATTCATTTGTAATTGTCTATTTGGATGATATACTAGTATATAGTGCTAGCTAGGAGGAGCATATTTCACGTTTGACACAGGTGCTAGAAATATTGAAGAAGCACCAACTGCTAGCAAATCTCAAGAAGTGCGAGTTTGCACAATACTCTTTGGTGTATCTAGGGTATGTGATCGGTAGAGGAGAGATGAAGATAGATCCTTCCAAGATGGATGCCATCTTGAAATGGTCGGTGCCTACTAATGTTTCTGAGGTCAAGGGTTTCATTGGGGTAACATAGAAACAGAGGAAATTCATAGCCTTTTTTTCAACAGTAGCAGCACCGCTCCACACTATAACAACAAGTGGCAAGATTTTTTAGTGGGGGAAATGTCAGCAAAGCACTTTCGAGGAGTTAAATAAGAATATCAGTCAAGCACCCATTTTGACATTACCAAACTTGCAGTGGCCTTTCAAAGTGGAGACAAATGTGAGTGGGTATGTTATGGGAGTTTTCTTGATGCAGGGAGGAAGTCCTGTATGCTACCATTTTGAAGTATTCCATGGGGTCGTTCTCAACTACCCTACCTACGACAAGGAGCTCTATGCCATGGTGAAAGTTGTGAAGAACTGGAATCATTATCTGATGGAAAAGGAGACAGTACTCCACACAAATCACCAGCTGTTACAGTACTTGCAGGCCTAGAGTAAGCTACAACATACCAGGCATTACAAGTGGATGGGGTTTTTACAACAGTTTCATTTGGTGATCATGTATAAGAAGGGAAGCACAAATGAGTTGTCTGACATGATGTCAAGGCCACCCACATCAAAGATTACAGCTTTGGGGACTCTTATGCACATGGATCCATTCACCTATGATGCATACAGAGAGGCATATTCAGAGGATGAGGACTTCAAGGAGGTGTATCAGTAGTTGTAGATTCAGAGTCATGTGCACAATGGTGACAACATCGTTGACTACCATCTCCAGGATGGGTTACTCTATAAGCTAGATAAGCTATGTGTTCCTAAAGGTGAGTGTTTGCAGTTGATTAGAGAGGCTCACACCTCCAAGGTTGCATGGCACTTTTGTCTAGAGAATATCATGGCTAACTTGTAGAGGTATGTGTATTGGCCCAAGATGCAAGAGAAGGTAGCTAGGTTCATAAGAGGATGCATGCTTTGTTGTACCAGCAAGCCTGGCAATAGGAAGCAAGGTCTATATCATCCCTTACCTGTACCTACTTGTCATTGGGAAAACATTTCCATGGACTTTGTGGTAAGTTTACCGCTGACCAAGAAGGGACATGACTACATGTTCGTGGTAGTTGAAAAGTTCAACAAGATGTGCGTTTTGATGCCTTGTAAAAATACCATCAACAGACAAGAAGCAGTAAACTTGTTCTTTGGACAGGTTTGGGTGCACTTTGGGATACCAAGGAGCATCATTTCAAACAGGGATACAAGATTTCTTAGTGTATTCTAAACTACGTTTATGGGAGAAGATGGACACAAAGTTGAAGAGATCTACAACATTCCATCCATAGACAGATGGGGAGACAAAAGTAGTCAAAAGGACTTTGGTGCATCTTCCGAGGGGATACAACTAGAAGCATATGAAGACTTGGGATGAAAATCTGGTATATATACAACATTCTTACAACATAACAGTCCACACTTCTAGAGGAAAGTCCCCATTTGAGACTTGTTTTGGATATTTTCCACCTTCACCTTTGGATATTGCAAATGGCCAACAAGGAGGAGTGAGGGAAGATCTTACAGGAGACACTTTTAGGGCTGAAAAATTTATAAAGAAGATCAGGCAAATCCATCTTGAGGTACAAGAAACATTGCAAAAGTTGTAGGAAAAGTATAAGACCATGCATGATCAGCAAAAAACAAAGAAATAATTCAAGGTGGGAAACAAAGTATGGCTACAATTGAAAAAGGAGAGCTTGCAGGGGCCTGGTAAGAAAATCAAGGCACTAAGGTATGGTCCCTTTGAGATACTGGAAAAGGTGGGTGATAATTCCTATCGACTCAGTTTACCACTATATATGCACATTTACTCAGTTGTGAATGTAGAGAATTTGAAACTCTATGAGCCTTCCATGCTAGATCAGGAAGAGGAACATGTCGTACCTTCTGTGGAGAATTTGACACCAGATGCTAAGGAAGAGTTGACAGAAGATAATTTTTTTCAGAAAAGTTCCATAACTACAAGACAGGGGCAACATGACCTTTGGTAGATTGGGTTGAAGGGACAACTTCCAGGTAAAGCTAAATGGTACACTAAGGAGAAGGTGGAGGAAAAAATTCCTCACCTCATATAGTAAAAGCTTTTGGGGACCAAAAGCCTCCCAAAATGGGGATATATGATCTAGATTGGATCATTATATTTTTTTTCATCCATCTTGATGCATTCAGAGTGGAAAAAGTGGAGGAATAAGCTCATAGGACCGTTTTTACCGGCAGGACCTAGTTTGGCGAAACATGGTCTGAAACCTTACGGTAGTGTTTTGATCCATTAAACAAAATTTTTGGGGGGCAAAACTTTACCGCTTTAGCATAGCACCTTTTCATGTTATTATACACATAGGGATATTTCCAACAGCACAGAAGTGTGCCAATTGGAGTCTGTATGCAAAATTTATGCCACTTAGAAGTTGACCTTCCGTTTTCACACCTATAGTTTGGGAGGATGCCGAGTCATCTCCTATTATTCATGGAAAAGGGCTATCCACATGTTTTTTATGTAAAATATTCTAGAAGAGTCTATATTGTAACCCTAGTTAAGAGTTGATATAGTCAAAATTAACCACTAGTAGGCTATCAGGTTGTGTTATGATCGGGCCACTAGGAGGAAGAGAAATTCCATTCTTTCGAGATCATTTTGTTCCATATCTGAGAAAATATAGGGGGTAGAGCACACAAAGAAGATCTATGCACTGTAGCAACCCATGAGCCACATACATTACTTCTTTGTACTTGCAGCCATATTTCTAAACTGAAAAAGGAAGTGAAGCAGCCTCACCTTCTGTTATGCAACCAAATTGCAAAATAGAAGAAAAGATAGAGCAACAACTTCAAAATCAGCATCTTCAAGGGGGAACCCTCCTTTACATTACACAAATAAACAATTCTTGGACGATAAAAATGACAAGACATCCTTTCTATATATAGGAGTCTAAGAGGTCACAATATAGTCAAAGTCGACATAACAATAATAATGTAAGGGCACAACAATAACAATAGTGGGCTTCTATGGGGCACAATAATAACAATATGGGGACAACATGGGCACAACAATAACAATAAGGGGCTACCATGACAATAATAATAATAAGGGAACACACTAGTATTATAGGGACCTAACACCTTCTAGTTGGGTTTTCTCCTGAAAGGGTTTACCAGAGAGCATATCTTGCGTCTTATGTGTGTGTGTGAACTTATTTTTTCGCTCTCTACTTTTATGCATAACTTATATTCATATGCATGCACTAATTACAGTTAAATCTACAAATCTTAAAGTTTAATAAAACTGTAATAGTGTAAAATTTCAGTATTTTAATATATTATTATCACATCTGTTATGACGAACTGTCAGTGGAATATCCACGATAGTTTACGGATCATTTAGAGTGATGCATAGCTTGCGCAGGCCTAGTTGGATGTATTTCTCATCAGAGGCAGTCCAGTGCCGGAATTGCCTGAAGTGAGGGTAAATTTCCCTCTAGTATTTTTGTCAGTATTTTCTCTGCAAGATAGCCAGATTTCGAAATCCACATTATTGTACTCAGAATTTCGCACTACTACATAATAATAAAAACCCTCACTGTCGCACCAGTTTTTCCCAAGTTAGGTTTTTTCCAGGGACATTTGTCCAAAAATAACGGTGCCAATTTGTGTGTGTGTGTGCTAGTATTTTCTCAATTTCCAACACTATTATTTCTGCAGAATTTTATTTGTGAAGATTGCACTGTATTTATTTAGATATCTACCATAGCAAATAAATTGTTAAATTTAATTAACAACTGAGAGAAATAATACCAGTTGCTACAATATGATTCTAGTGTGGGAATTTTCACATTATACACTTATGCCCATAATAACGTAGGTAGATCCTAATCATGCACCATTTCTTTCGTTTCCCCAATAATGGCTATGTTATTCCTCTTTGATACTCCATTTTATTGTGAGTTATATGGAACTATCAACTCCCCCTTAATTCTAGAATCTGCACAAAACTCATTAAAAGGAATTTGAGTTGTACTCATCTCCATTTCCATATCTAAGCACCTTTATCTTTCTCCTTGTCTCGTACTCCACAAGATCTTTAAATTCTTGGAACCGACTGAAGGCCTCGCCCTTGGTCTTCATAAAATAGATCCAGGCTTTCTTGGAATGATCATCTATGAAGGTCATGTAATAGTTGAACCCTCTAAAAAACACGACTGACATGGACCCACATATATCTAAATGGATCAAGCTGAATATCCCCTTGGACCTGTTATCACTGTTGGGAAACACAGTCTTGGTGTACTTTCCCATGACACACCCCATGTACGTGTCATGTTGATCTATAGTGTAATTAGGGAGCCCGGTCATGGCCTCCATGAGCATTTTGAGTGCTCCATGGTGCAAGTGTGTTATTCTCTCATGCCACAACTCCCCAAGTCATAGATGTTATTATTGTTGCTCACCAACGCTTTGGATAGCTCAAATGTTTTGGGTGTGTGTTATATTCTTTCCACAACTAGCCCCAGTAGTGAAGCCAAGGGGTTATAGGGGGGCAGCTAGCTCCCCCTCGTTGCGTCGAGCGTAGTAGGGGGGTCACAGGGGGGTTTGAGGGGGGCAGTAGCCTCTACAGGGTTCAGGGCAACGCCTTGGGAAAAATTGTTTTAGACCCTATATTAGGTGGGCGAACCTACCTATGGTTTTGTGCATGGTTTTCACATATGGTTTTGGGCATGATGGTTTTCTGCCCATGGTATTTTGTAGATCCAATCAACGAAACTATGGTTCTGTTCTAATCCAAGGTTAATGGATTGGGGTTTATGGATTCTTCGACATGTATATATATGTATTGTAACATTGAAAGGAATATAATGAAAAATAAATCTAGTAGTCCCAGTTTTGGGATCTAGGGGAAAATCTCTGCGTATATATGTTTTATGTTTTATGCTCTTGCCATTGTTTATTTTCTGTTTTTAGAATTCGTATCAAGTAATTTTTGTACAAAGTTAAAACCTATAGAATTGAAGTTTGTACAAATTGTTCCTTCTCACTCTAAGCACCTTTTCTATGTTGAAGCTGGAATATTTAAGACAAATTTTCACCTTTCCATCTCGAAAAATAACTTCATAAACCTTGTCCTCCAAGGCTAAAAAAAATGAGATTCTTCGTTAATACTGAAACATACAAGACATCCTTCATTGGTAGAGGTTTCTCGGACTCCCTCTAAAATTTAACAGTTCCACTATTTGTTGGATTGTACTTGGCATCGTCACCAAGCTCAATGTGGAAACCCAAACTATGCTCCTTTAGACTGGTAAAGTAGTATCGTACTCCAGTAATGTGACATAAAGGACCACTATCAACATACCACATGTTGGTGGCCATTGAACTAGAGAGGCACATGATGAGTGATAAATATCCCTCAAATCTAGTTGCAAACTCATCCATCTCAGTTGTAGCAATGACCTGCTTTCTTTTTTCCCTTTTGCTTGTTAGGACATTGTTTGGAAAAATTCCCTAGCTTGTGGAAAGAAAAACATTTTGTTTTGCTAGCATTGAACTTCTTTTCATTTCCCTTTGAGATAGCTCCTTCACTGGAGCCTTTCTTGGCCTTCTATTGCCCTTAGAGGTTAGGGCGAGGTTCTCTTCCTTCTCACCCTTCTTCTTTTGGTCTCCACCTTGAGACCTTTCTCAAATCTCCTCCTGTGTGAAATCATCTCACATCCTTTCCCAAGTGGGAGGATGCTCTCATCCCATGATGCATTTGGAAAATACATCCCACTACTTTGTAAATCCATTCAACGCTATATTCACCAATTTAGAATCATGGACTATTTACCCTACAACTTCCATCTCATCTCACATTTATGTGAGCTTGGTAAGGTAGGAAGTCACGTTCTCTCCCTTGGACATCCTGTTGCCATAGAGCTTGTTCCTTAGCACCATCTTCTAGTTCTAGTTGTCACTTTTGGTACAATTTGGTGAGTGCACCCCACATCTCTTTGGTAGTCTTTTTCCCATAAATATGGGCAATTAGATGATCTTTCACCCTGTCCAAGATTATCCTTTATGCCCTTTCTCTTTTCGCGTAATGGAGATCTAGGGAAATAGGATCAGACATTAACACAACCAATGTGGATTTATCAAAGCTCCACAACTTGTTCTTCTTGAGAATAGTAGTGATCCAAAATTTCCAATAAAGATAGTTTAAGGCTCCTTCTAACCTGTTTTCATACCTGACAGTGGTTGTCATGGTAAATCAAACTCATGAATAATTATTTGTTGAAAACCCTAGAAAGACGATGAACCCCTTTGAGCTTGATTGTGTGTCATGTTTGAATTTCTTTCAAAGGCTTGGCTCTAATACCATGTTAGTTTCTTTAAACCTAGCTAAACGATTAATGTGCTAGTAGATTTTTATACCCAAAAAATTATTTTTACTGAAAACACAAAAAAATAGATATGAAATCTACACACAATTAACATAGCTAAACTTCTAACAAATTATGCACAATGAAAACAAGAAATCCAAGTACATGAAAATTTGCACAACTTTTACCCTGGAAAACCAGCAAAGAGGGATTTTATTAAGCATCAAAGAATAAATCAAGAAAGTATTACACCAATAGTTCCAAAGAATTTACAACTAAGAAAAACCCTAGAAAACAACCCCTCTCCTCTGCACAGTATGGCCCATCAAACGACCTCTCCCTTTTCAACAGATGACCCCCTTTCTCTTTAGAGAACTTGGATGAGGACATGGCCTCTCCCCCGTAGAGAAATTTTCCTTAAAGATTTGGCATCTCTCGCGCCAACTCGGTCCCTTCCCTTCAACTAGTCGACCTTTGCTCTTCTCACCCATGTTGGCCCTCTTCCCTCTCACTCGATGTGATATCGAAATCATGTCCTTCACCCAATCATTCCAACAATTTATAATCTCTCATAACCCTATTTCCTCGAGATCTTCAAAAAAAGATCAAAGGCCAAAATTTGATGTTATCACTTTATTTTAATGCAGTCAAAAAAGAAATATTAATTTTCAAAGTTATAAACTTTAGAAATATGAGTTACAATAATTATCATTCATTTCCTAAGTTTAAACTTAGAAAAAAAACTACTAAAATAAGTAATTATTAAGGTATCTTCTGCACACAAGACCTATGAAAAGACACTTGTCCAAACTACAATTTTAAGAACTTTTACCAAAGATCTAGATTTAGTGTATGTTCCAACAAATTTATAAAAGACACAACAATCTCGAAATTTACCAAACATGAAAGCACACATTTACAACCAATTAGGACTCTACTTTCCATAAAATGTTAGATGAGCTGGTAAAAGGAAATTGATTTTATAAAACAATATATTTCATGTTCTTTATAGGTTTATACCCTAACTATATTCAAAGTTGTTGAAATACCATTGCATGCCTTGAACAAGGTTGTCATTCATGAAAAGGGCATGTAACTTAATGGCAAAGTTGTGCATGCATAGGAAGAACTCATAGGTCTAATTATTGCTCTATCCAATTTTTAACATATTATCAAAGCCACAATTAACTAAGTGTGTGGGAAGATAGCTCTAATGAGGTGCTATATTTTCCTTAACCACTCAATATTTAACATCATTATTTAAATGACATTAAGCACATGTTAAGATATCAAGTATTGTTTAGTCAATTTAGTGTTGTCTAAATTGCTAGTATTAATTGTCAACCCGGGGCTCGTAAGCTGATGAAGTGAAGGTGTACTATATGTACTTAAGTAACCTCTTAGAGTTTTCTTATCGTTGGGGGTGTTGTTGTGGTTAATTATGTTCCTAAGATGGAATGATGATTTATAAACAAGTGAGTGATGGTGTGTGTGTAGTGTGAATCCTAAATGGGTGAGAGTGTGTGATTAGTGATTTTTAACTACTTGCTTGGAAGGAAATGCTTGAAAGAAATAAATGACTTGAAAGATCTTGAAATAACTTTGAAAGCAAATAACCACTTCCAATGGCACTAAACACCATTCATGCAGCTGCAAATAAAAGAAAAGAAAGTCACTTTTAAAACCAAAGATAAAGATTATCTCTCTCTAACTCGCTGCTTCAAACACATGTACTGTGTAAAGCACGGAAAGAAAGTAGCTTAAGTTGAATTAGAAAAGTGATTAAAAATGAGGAAATCTGCTTTAAAGACTAGTGATAACGTTTTGCTCTTTCTAACTCTCTACTTCAGCCATATGTACTATGCAAAGTATGATTAGAAAGTAGTGAAAGAATAGTCTAAAAAGCACTTAAAACCAAAAATCTACTTTAAAGACTAGTGATAACGTTTTGCTCTTTCTAACTCTCTACTTCAGCCATATGTACTATGCAAAGTATGATTAGAAAGTAGTGAAAGAATAGTCTAAAAAGCACTCAAAGCCAGCTGCAAGTTAGTGGTATTCTGATCTTAAAAGATAACAATTTATGATAGAAGATCATTCATGTGTTAGCAGCTCTTTGAGAAATAAGATTAAAAATCAGCTATAAAAACAAAGGCAGCAACTTGAATCTGTCAACTTCAAATACCATTAGTTTGTAAAGCAAACACACACACATAAAAACAAATCCCGGGCTAAAAGAAACCTGCAAAGAAGTAATATTGATCAGCTTGAAAGAAAAGAAATCAAATAAATGAAACTATACATGCTTAAAGGAATGCTGAATGAGAAAATAAGTAAATACTGAACATAAAATACTTTACAGAGGCTAAGATGAACAGGGGCCCTCTATTCATTCAGCCACAAGAAAACTCAGAGATCTGGAAGCTTCAAAACAACACTATGTCTATTCCTTCATTTGCAAAAGTGTACAAAACAGAGTGTTAGAATAGCACTAAAAAAAACAGAGTTCACAACGCTCTTAAAATTAACACAAGTTCAGAAATTACAACTGATAAAAAGTCCCTTGAGCGTACGCAGACGCAGCTATTTATAGGCATTTCTAGGATAGCCTAACACGTACAGCTACTAATTGAAAAACAACTAACTGTAATGCGTAATTATGGTTCCTGGACACATCATACGGCTGCGTGGATGAGCTGGTGCTTCTGTCGTCATGGGCAATGAATCCCATGTTGGATCATGTCCCCTACCATCTGCAAAACGTGGACAAGTCACCGTTTAAGCTGACGTGACCTAGCAGCTCACAATCACCGTTAAACAGCCTTTAGTTGATCGTAACTTGACCAGCTTTGACCAGGGGTAAAGATGACGTGGATGGCTGGAAAAATGGGACAGGAACCTCGAGCACGTTGATACCTAAGTGCCCATGTGGCTTATCTGGCAAACTGACACGTGGAACCTTGCGTTTAACAAAAAGGTTGCAGGATCATCAGATAGCTGCGGGATTCCTGCAAGTATGTCAAAATCTAAACAAACAGTCACCCATTAGCAAAACTTACTTGATCATGCCTAATGACACCTAATGTAATGATCTGGGTGGTTTTACAGTGAAAATGAGGCAAAAGTGAAGAAAAGCTGAGGAAAAACTGAGGGAAATGATAGACAAGTAGGTGTAAAGTAGAGACTCTACAAGTATCATAAACATTAAGAGTTACAACTCTAATTTAATGCACAAAATTTCAAACTCTTACAACTTAGATTTTTTTACTTTTTCAAACAATGTTGATGTAAAACAATAAAATGGATCAACATACATTCAATGAGTCATATAGTTAACGATAGGGTTTCTGCCTTTGGCCCTGGTTGCTGCCTGAGCCTGCGGCGGCAGGCCCTTCCGCGGGTGGGGGATCTGGTCGCCCTCCGGGCTTCCATTACCTGTCCTTTGTTGCTGCTGCGGGTGGTTTCGTCGGTTCCGGGGGTCTCGTGGGCTGCCACCTGCGGTGTTTCTCTGCGGTCGGTTTCATCTGAGCGGCGGCGGCTTCTGATTTCTTCGTGCTGCTCATAGCATCAACAGCCCTTTGCTTTGGCGGTACCGGCGGGGGTTTTGGCTCTTTTCTATTTTGCGGCGGTGCTGTGTGGGGTCTTGTGCTTCGGGCCTGACTCCTTCTTGGGGGCGAGGTGGCTGCCCTAGCCGCCTCTGCCCCCGTATCGACCCGACTCTGCATATTGGGACCTGTTTGGGCTCCATTGCTGTTGCTGGGTTCATTTTTTGGGTCCTCTGCTTGCCTTCCATTGCAGCTTTGGAGAGTGTTGAGGGATCTGCAACGATTCGTGCCGCTCTTCTATGGCTGTCTATGATTGGCTTCCTTTCTGGCTTCACTGGATAGATGTGTGGATTTTTGCGGGTTTTTGGTGGAGAGTTGAGGGGATGGGGGTATGGCCCCATTTCGTGCCTCTTCCCTCTGGTTGCATCATTTCTGCACATCCCACTGGAGCTATAGTTTATTTTCTGTTTGTATTAGCTTGTTTAGGGTAGGAGTTTACTCCTGTTGGGGTTTGCATACCCGGTTTCTGAGCTAATGTTTATTTACTGTTTTTATTAGCATTTTGGGTAGGCGTATACTCCTGTTGGGGATACATACCCAGTTTCTGGTTGCCCCCTGTGGGCTTTACTCGCCTTGTTTCTGGAGGCCCTGTCTGAGGGCTGTATCTGCATACTTCCCAGAAGTATTGGTATTGTAAGTGGTATTTACCACACTACGGCATATGCTTAGGCATCTACAACATGTAATCTCTATTATCTTCTTTTTAATGGAAATTACGAACTCTATTTTCCCCGGAAAAAAAAATGAGTCATATAGTTAACCAAATATCATACTTATTAACTTTCTATAACTTCCTTTAAATACATAAATACATAACATAGAATAATTACAATTCTCAATTTTTATTTTTCTTGTAAAATCCACTATAATCACAGCATCAAATTGCCATCACCCAAAAATGATAAAAATTACTTAAATAATATTCCATATTAAACACTATACTTTTTTTCCTATATTAAAATAAAATATTTATTTAAAACCATATATATTATTTTTCATAAAACTATTTTTTAAATAAAAAATCATATTTGTATATATTTATTATTTAATCATTAACAAAGTAATATAATTTTTTAAAAACATTATGCTAACAATTTATACCATTCAACATCTATTTATTATATTAGTAGGTTAACCCTAATTCAAAGCATTCAACATCTATTTATTATATTAGCAGGTTAACTCTAATTCAACGCATTCAACATTTATTTATATTAAGCAAAGTTTTAAGGGAAATTTTTGGACTCGTTTCGAATCAATTAGTGTGGTTCAACGCTGGCCAAAAATTTATCATGTGTGATTTTTACCAAAAAAACTTTGCTTAATTCATCATCATCGAAAGAAAGAAATTATTTTAACGTCCACAAGGCTAAAGATAGCCTATGTGATAGATTGCTTCTTCATATGCTTGATGTATTCGGCGTTTTTTATGTGAAGCTTCACAATAAATGCTCTTTAGCCTCTGTGATAGATTGCTTCTTCATATGCTTGATGTATTCGGCGTTTTTTATGTGAAGCTTCACAATAAATGCTCCCAACTTCTCGACAAACCCCTCGTTAAATAGATTATCGCAAGAGTTAGCGGCCATCATATCTACATAACTTTACCTGTTGTCCTCACACTATAAATCACAAAAAAGAAACCTCACACTATAGATCCAAACCCTCGATCTCATCCCTGGATTGTGTGTGAAAAACACATACATCTCCAATAATGCACACAACATTCACGCGGGTGACCAGATCGTGGATTTCTGTTTTCTGCAACAACAAAAAAGGAAGTTATCTCCTTTCTGACATTTTGATTTCCCTGACGCCCTCTCTTCAAATGAAAACCCTGTTGGTCTTTGACAAAAATAATTGACTAATGAACACAGGTATATGTCTGTCATAACTCCCATTTGTTGCTTGTGTTAGGCACCTGTGTAAGGCCCGTCAATTGTCCATATGTCTGAATATTTTTCTTCACTGTCAGATCAATCTTCTGTTTCAAAAATTTGCCCTTGCCCTACTCATGGTCCAATATCTGATCCAGTTGTTTATGGAAAGTATGGAGTTGTGTCTATGCTGAGGAGATCATCATTTTGGTGATGTTGTTAATGATGCTTTGATCAACACCGCTTCAAATTTGATGCGCACTCCTGTTCCTCGTTTAATTGATTTCCTTAGTGTCAAGTTTCACCTAGGCACACTTCTCTCGTGCACTTATACCATGTAGGAAAAGAAAGGCACATCTCATCATTAATAATATTATAACGTAACAGCTCAGCGCCCTATCAATATATGCCCGGTTGGTTGGTAGTATAATCATTCAATATAATACTAGCCACATGAATTAAATGGTTCAATATCAATTTATTATAATTATTAAGTTTATGATATATTAAGATTAAAAAAGATAAAAATTACTTAAATTTGTTATTAATATTTCTTTAGTGAGTAGTTTAATCATTTAACATGATATTAACCATATAAATTAAATGATTTGACATTAATCCATGATAACTATCAACTTTATGATACATCTTACACTATTAAAATTTAAAAAATCATATAAAAATTACTTTTAAGTTATAACTTTTATTATTATTATTGAACTTACATAACTTAAATATATATGCATTTTGTTATGTAAATACTACATCTTTAGACCAACCTACATCCATCTTAACATCGGATTTATATTTTTTGAGTGCAAAACTTGAGGAAATGTTTGCACCTCCATAAATTTGATCATCTCTAAGGTGCAAACTTATTTTTTGAGCGCAAAACTTGAGGAAATGTTTGCACCTCGAGAGATTTGATCCCTCTCGACAAGATGGATCTACGCTAAAATTTGTTGAGCATCTAATTATTTTGATCATTTTAAATATGTTAAATATATCTAAGATTAATTGGGTCAATTTAATTTAAAATTTTCCTAGTTAGTAACTTAAATGATGAAAAATGATGAAATAAAAATTTTGAGTGCAAGGTGTCAATGTAACAATTTTGATTGATAGAAAATACAAAATTTGTTGAATATTTAATTATTTTGATCATTTTAAATATGCTAAACATGTCTAAGATTAATTTGATCAGTTTCATTTAAAATTTGCTTAGTTAGTAAGAATGATGAAAAATGCCCCGGATGCGGGTGATGAGGTGGAGGGCATGGAGCCACACGCCGGGAGGCCGACGCCATTTGCCGCGCGAAGGGAGCCACGTGATGGAGGGGACGGAAGCTTAAATAACATAAGCCTCTGCCCAAGAAGTCTTAATGACCATTAATGCTGGTTGCAGGGGAGAGTGTAGAGCATTTATGGCGCTCTGGTGCCGAGGGAAGGAGGAGGAATTTAAGAATGAAGTGGGAATGTGGCAGAGACATTCTGGGCAAGTTCAGGTTCTGCGGAAGAGTGGGAACATTCTCTGTGCTTGGACGCTTCTGGAGATTTGGTTTTGGGTTTGTAGTGTGGACAGCTTCTCTGCTCCCATGGCGAGAACCAGAGAGAGGCAGCCATGTCGAAGGGGACCTGGACGTGGGGCACCTTCTCGCTCCCCAGCAATGGCAGAAAGGCAGCATCAGTGTTGCTGCTGTTGCAGTCTTCGTCGGGCAGGAATTCCCCATTTGCAAGTTTCTCAATTCCTGGACACAGAGGATCCGCATGAGAAAACGCCAAGGCAGACTGAGAGCCCAGCATTTGGCTCTGCAGTATTCAAGTTGGGCAATTTCAATGCCCACGTTACCATCCTCTTTGTCAGAGATGAAACGATGGACCTTGAAGGGGCAGATAAGCATGAATTGCCCTCAGAGAACCAGAGGGACCAAAACAAGGTTCAGGGGGAAGAAACAAAAGGCAAGGAGCCTCTCCAGAACATGGCGCAGGAGGCGTCATCCTCCAAAGCGGCAGCGGACGAGGACCTGGACTTTCCCTTTGGCTTCGGGTATCCAATTGTGGAGATGGACCCGGCTGACCTGGACGACCTGGACGACCTGGGGCCAGGCGCATAACTGCATCACTCGCTTGCCGTTCAGGTCAGATTTTGTTGTTTGGTCTCTTGGTCTCTGTCGCTTGGTCTCTGTCTGGTTGGTTGCTCATGTTTGTTTTGGTCAATGTCTCTTTGTTTGGGTCGAGCGAGCATGCGCTGGTTTATTACGTAATCTTGTTAAGGTGCAGGGTCGCCCCTGCGTGGGCAAGGTCTTCCGGGTCTTCGCCCCTGCGTGGGTGGTGGTTTTTGAGTTTCTGCCCCTGCGTGGGTATGGTTTTGGGTCTCTACCCCAGCGTGGGTATTGTTTTTGCATCTCAACCCCTGCGTGGGCTATGTCTCTGATTAATCTCGGGTTTTTCTGGAGGAGGATATTGGCACTCAGAGCTCAAAGCAAGCCACAGTTGGCTACATTGTCTCAGTGCCATAGCTGGACTGAAAACGTGCTACACTGTTTGTAATTTCTCCTTGTAAATAATATAATTTCTTAGAGTAGTTTTATCGATAAAAAAAAAAAAAGAATGATGAAAAATGATGAAATAAAAATTTTGAGTGCAAAGTGTCAATGTAACAATTTTGATTCATAGAAAATGTGAATAATAAGAATATAGTCAATTACAAACAATTTTCATTGTGATCAATGTGAAACTATTTTCTTCTACTGTTCTTATTGTCATATGAAAAGAGTAGTTGGAATCATATTGTCATATGAAAAGAGTAGTTGGAATCATAGACCATTCAAATATTTAACTCGAGCCGCTGTAGTAAATAACATTATTTGTCTTTGCTGCTCTCCAATATTAATAGTTGTTTTCTCCAAAGTCAATATTTGTGACTTTTAAACCCCAAATAATTTTCAGTTGGAATCATAGACCATTCAAATATTTAACTCGAGCCGTTGTAGTAAATAACATTATTTGTCTTTGCTGCTCTCCAATATTAATAGTTGTTTTCTCCAAAGTCAATCTTTGTGACTTATGGAGTGTTAAACCCCAAATAATTTTCAATGGCAGTTATTTTCTATTACTGAGTTTGAATGCAAAGTAATGTTTAATGATAGAAAATGGGAATAATAAGAATGTAGCCAATTATAAATAGTTTATAGTTTCAAGAAGCAAACATTTCGAGTAAGCAAACATTTTATTTAGGATGAAAATTCAAGTATTGTATTAACATTTCGGATAAGCAAACATTTTATTTAGGATGAAAATCAAGTATCGTATTTATGGTTGAATTACTGTAACACATATTTTATTTAGGCTAAAAATTCAAGTATTGTATTTATGGTTGAATCATTGTAACACATAAGTCAATGCACGTTATGAATAATTTTTATGTGCTTAAACTGAGAGAGAGTGTGTATGTTTTGGGGGTGAGAAGGAAACACAAGGGGAGATATAAATATAGATGGGGGGAGAGAGGGAAGAAGAGAGAGGAAAAGACAGGGAGGGAGGAAGAGATACAGATATGGAGAGAGAAATGTTACAGAGAGAGAAGGGGAAGAGGGAGAGGGGGGAGGGGAATGGGAGGAAGGGAGAGAGATAGATAGATATGGAGAGAGAGTGTGTATGTTTAGGGGGTGAGATAGAGAGATATAGAAGGAGAGACAATGGGAGATAGAGATATAGATGGAAGAGACAGAGTTGTGCTTACATTGAAACCAATGCACACTATTAATCTAATTACTTTGAAATTAATGTACATCATACATCTAGTTGCATCAAATTAGAAATCAACATCTACAGTAAAATCAATGCATCTATTGCAAACAATCAAATAGGATTAGAAATCAAGATCTATACTAAAATCAATGCATCTAGTGCAAGCAATCAAGTAGGATTAGAAATCAATATCTACATTGTAACCAATGCATCGAATACAATCAATATGAGTAGAAATCAACATCTACGTTGAAATCAATACATCTAGTGTAAGGTATTAAATAGGCTTAGAAATCAACATCTACACCGAAATCAATGCATCTAGTGCAAGCGATCAAATAGGTTTAGAAATCAATATCTACACTGAAACCAATGCATCTTGTGCAAGCAATAGGAGTAGAAATCAACGTCAACACTGAAATCAATGCATCTAGTGTAAGGTATTAAAAAGGATTATAAATCAACATCTACACTGAAATCAATGCATATGGTGCATGTGATAAAAAAAAGGATTAGAAATTAACAACTACATTGAAATCAATACATCTATTTTAGTGAAAATCCAAAATATTCATGACTTTCTAGATCTAGCTTCTATGTTAGTATTTGTCTATGTGTCTCTGTCTTCTTCCCTCTCTCTCCACCTTCCATTTTGTGTCTATCTCACTCCTTCTCTCTCTTCCCCTCGTTCTCTCCCTCGTCTCTCTCTATCTACCTCTCCCTCCCTTTCTCTATCTTTCTCTTCTTCCCTCTCTCCCCCTACCATCTATATCTATACCTCCCTCCATCTCTCCTTATTTGTCTCTCTATCTCAACCCCTTAAACACATGTCACGCTCTCTCTCTCTCTCTCCCCATATCTATCTATCTCTCTCTCTCTTCCTTTCCCTCTATATCTCTTCCCCTTCTCTCTCTCTCTCTCTCTCCTCCATCTATATCTCTATCTCTCTTCCTCCCTCCCTCTCTTTGCCTCTCTCTTCTACCCTCTCCCCCACCACATATATATCTCTATCTCCCCTTATCTCTCCTTCTCACCCCCAAAACATACACACTCTCTCTCCATATCTATTTATCTCTCTCTCCCTCCCTCTTCCTCCCCCTCTCTCTCTTTTCCTTCTCTCTCTCTATCTCTCTCTCTCTCTCTCTCTCTCCCCCCTTCACTGACTCTCCATCTCTCCCTTGCTACTCCCTCTCCGCCTTTCTCTCTCTATGCCTTTCTTCCCCTTCCAACTTCATCTCTTTCTCTCCTCTCTCTTTTTCCTTCCTCTCTCTGCCCTTCTCCCCCACCTTCCTTCATATCTCCCCCCATCATACACACTCTCTCTCTCTCTCTCTCCACCCTCCAGCTCTATCACTATCTGCCTTCATCTCTCCTTCTCTCTCTCCCCCCTCCACATCTATGTCTCCCTGTCTCTCTCTTCCCCTTCTTTCCATATCTTTATCCTCTCCTTTTCTCTCTCTTCCCTCGTCTCCTCTCTCCCTCATTCCATCTTCATCTCTCCCTCTCTCTCTCCACCTCTATCTCTCAATGTCTTTGTTCTTCACTCCCTCTCTTTCCCCCTCCAAATCCATCTCTCTCTCTCCCCCTCCTCTCTCTCTCTTCCTTTCTCTCTCTCTCATTGTCTCTCCCACCTCTATTTCTCTCTCCCCTACTCTATTCCCCCTTCCATCTCACTCTTTTTCTTGATCCCATTGTATTGTATTTAAGAAAGTATCTAAATTAAAAAAAAAAAAAAAAACATAATCAATTGTAAAATATTAAACCTATATTGTGGATCAATCACATTAAAGAAAATACAATAATAAAAAACTTAAAATCACACACTATCTTTCCTCCATCATTGTTAATCACTTTGCTTTCTCGCTTGGATCCTATATTATATAAATTTCATATATGTATATATAAAAATATTCTGATTTTTTAATTTATTAAAACCTCCATTTAATCTCTATGGGAATATTGTTAGTAGTAGTGAGGATGGAGGGTTTAGATATACCTCAAAAGTAATTATAACATTTTTTTCTCTTAGATTTGATTTTAAAATGCTATAAAATTAAATTAAAATAAAGTATTTGTAAAATATTTTGATTTTGAAATAAGTTATGGTTTTTGGGCATGTGGTATTGATAAGCCATGGTATTGGCCCATGGTATTGTAACAAAATAATTAAAACCCTAGATCCATAACATAATAATCAAAAGTGGTATTGATAAACCATGGTAGTAGCCCATGGTATTATAATTTCCTCCCCTCCTCACCCTCTCTATCTTTCTCTTGTGGGTAAAAAAAATCTACTTAGATTTTAATAATATGCATGGTAAATATTCATGATTAAAAATCTTGTCATATTGTAAATATTAAGTTTTTATTCGCTTATTAATTAAATTTATAGAGAGAACACATCTATATTAATTATTAGAAATATATTGATTACAGTTGAGCCGACATTACAAATGTTTACTTACATTACATCTACACATGTTCCCTATGACTCTTGGCCCAAAAAGTGAATCGAGTGAGGGGAAATATTACAATATTATATGTTACCCAATATTTATAACCACCCCCACCTAGTAAATAGTGGTCAATGGTGGAGGGAAATACTAATTAAAATGTAATATTATTAAATTTTACCTAATATTTCAAGTCACATCCCCCCCTAAATATTACATTCTATTCAATATTCCCCCTCACTCCTACTAATTTTATAGTTGAGTTTGTTTACCTTTAAATTACTTTTATAGTTGAGTTTGTTTAATTGAGGGGAAATATTGGGTAAAATGTAATATTGTAGTATTATATTTTATCCAATATAACTTAGTAAAAAATGAATGGAGGTAGGCAAAAATATTATATAAAACGTAATAATTACATTTTTCCTAATATTTCCCCACCTCGAGTGCCAACATATCCGTAAAAAAGTTTTACCTTTATAGGCTACATGGATTCAACGCCATCATTTTCTACAACTAATTATGTATCTAAATATAACATCAAACTAACATGAATCTAGGCTAATTTAATCCCCCTGAAATAGATTATATTCCAGAGGAATTCCATGAGCCAATACCATGGATTTTTAAAATCATGGGTCAATACCATAAGTCATTTCTTTTTATTTATTTATTTAATTTTTATAGGGTTCTTTTTTACTTATTTTTATTTTGTTATTTTTATTTTATTTTCACCAAGTTACAATGTTTACATTACATTAAGTTACACATCTCTACCATATTTTAATTTCATTTTGTCCTAGTCAAAATGTTAACCTTATATTACTTCATGGTACACATTTCTATCATACTATAGATATTAGATCTCGGCGCAACGAAGAAATTACATTTATCCCTCATACTAAAAAGGAATTCTTTTTTAAATTACTAAATTACTTTATCTCATTATATAAAGTTTGATGTAAAATAAAAATGAAAATTCAAGTATTTAAAAATGGCTTGTAGGAATTTATAGGGTAAGTTCCTCAGACAGAACACCAAAGGACACCGCTCACAAACATATCACAGATCAATACACCAGTCTTCTTGATGTGGTTAAAACCCTCAAAGAGGGAAACAGTGCACGGCCTGAGCCAACACGACCACTTCAGGCAATTTATTAATAAAAAAATGAAAGTTTACATAAGCTTCTCTCATGAACGGTTACACTACAAATGACCCTCCATGCTCTTTAAATAGAGATCGTGGACCAATCAGGTGTTAAGCCACGGATCAAGTGTCGGTAATACCGAGGAGAGAATGAACCGTCAGATCACTACATATAGTGACCATCGCATTGTAAGTTACAAAAGTACATAGTAAAGAAACACACTTTACCTAACTCTATACTAGACCAAGTTATACTTAACTGTTTCCTATGTGTTGAAATAACCTAACATCCCCTCTTAAGAACAACTTGGGATAGGATTGAAGGATGTATAAATATGACACAATAGGAGAAGGAAGGAGGCATTAGAGCCTATCCCCCCTTAGTGACAACTTCCTGAACTCCAACCGTAAATCGAAGTTTAGTAAACTTCGCCTCTGTGAGAGCCTTTGTAAAGATGTCTGCAACTTGATCATCTGTTGAACAATATTTCACTTCAAGAACATGGTCATGAATGAGCTTTCTGATGAAGTGCATGTGAAATTCAATGTGTTTGCTGCATTGATGTTGGACTGGATCTTTGCATAGTTGAATGGCACTTTGATTATCACACCAAAGTGTAGTCGAATGTTGTTGCTGAAAGCCAAACTCTGACAGGATCTGATGAAGCCACAGGGCTTCCTTACTAGCTTCTACGGCACCACGATACTCTGCTTCTGCTAAAGAAAGAGAAATAGCACTTTGCTTCTTGCAAGCCCGTGTAATAGGTCCTGAACCAAGAGTGAACACATAACCTGCAGTAGACTTCCGATCATCAGGGTCACCAGCCCAATCAGAATCAGTGAAACCAACCAATAGAGGAGATGCTTCTACACTGTAATGAATCCCAAACTGAACTGTACCTCGAACATAACGAAGTATTCTTTTAGCCACTTTCCAATGACTTTCATGTGGGTTTTTCATAAACTGAGCAATAAGGCCAACAACAAAGTAAAGGTCAAGATGAATATGGGTTAGATACAAAAGTTTTCCTACAAGTTCACGGTATAAGGTAGCATCAACTTCAGGGGAAGTACAAGTGACCGAAAGTTTGGCTCCAGACTGAAAGGGAGAAGGGGATGGCTTACAATCTTCCATGTGAAAATGGCATAGAATATCATAGGTATACTTGGACTGGGAAAGGGATATACCTTCTTTGGATTGCAAGACTTGAAGACCAAGAAAATAATGCAAGTGTCCTAAGTCTGTCATTTAAAACTTCTTTTTAAGGTTGGACTTCACATAGTTTATAAGGTTCGGATCACTACCAGTAAGGATAAGATCATCAACATAAAGAACAAGAATGATAAGGCATTTGCCCACTTTCTTGGTGTAGACAGTATTGTCAAAATGACACCTAGAAAAGCCAATTTCTAAAAGAAAGCTATCCATTTTGGCATACCAAGCCCGAGGGGCTTGCTTGAGACCATAAAAGGATTTCTTAAGTCGACATACAAGGCTGGAGTTTGTTTGTATAAAGCCAGTAGGTTGTTCCATATAGATTTCTTCATGCAAGTCCCCATGCAAGAAGGTAGATTTAACATCCATCTAATGGACTTCCCATTTGAAAGAGGCAGCAAGGGAAAGAACAAGGCAGATAGGGTTCATTTTGGCAATAGGGGAGAAGGTTTCAGTATAGTCAATGCCTTCAACTTGTGAAAAACCCTTATCAACAAGACGAGCTTTATGTTCATCAACGTTTCCATCTGGTCCATACTTGGTTCTGTAAACCCATTTGCATCTAACAATTTTTCGTCCCTTTGGAAGAGGAACAAGATCCCATGTATCATTTGCCAATAATGAACGATATTCTTCATTCATAGCTGCGTCCCAATCTGGATGGCCTGAAGCTTCTGCAAAGGTGTCAGGATCATAATTCGCTGAAGCTTGAGCCAGTAAAGAAGAGGCTCTATCGAACTGAGAACGTGTACGTTGTTGATCTGTAGGATCACCGGCAAGAGCACCTGCTGCATCCCAAGTAGCACGAACCCATTTTGGAAGTTGAGGAGCTGAAGGAGGATCCTGAGAAGGTGGGGGAGGATTGTCATCCTCACTGTCATCATCTGAAGAAGAAATATTTTCAGAAGTAGAAGGGATAGAGAGAGGTGGCACATCCGCCAAACTAGGTTCGTAGGCCGATATATTTTCAGCAAACTTTACATCTCTTCTAATGATAACATTTTTGGACTTAAGTGGAATAAGTATATATCCTTTGAAATCTTCAAAATATCCAACAAAAATACATTTTTCACTCTTAGGTTCTAAAGCTTTATGTTTCTCATCTGGAATATGGGCCCATGCTTCACTTCCAAAAACACGAAAGTGATTTACATCTGGTTTAATTGAGCTCCATGTTTCTTCTGGAGTGATATTCTTTAAAACCTTAGTAGGAGTGCGATTTACTATTTAATTTGCACAGTTAATTGATTCTGCCCAAAAATTTAGACTAAGTCCTTTAGATTGAAGCATACAATTAGCCATTTCCTTTAAGGTGCGATTCTTCCTTTCAGCTACACCATTTTGTTGTGGAGTATATGAAACAGTATGTTGCATTTGAATTCCATTCTCAGTGCAAAAGTTAATAAATTTGTTGTTAACATATTCTCCGCCATTATCAGATCTTAGCTTAAGAATTTGATGTCCATATTGTTTTTCAACAAAGGTCTTAAAGGCCAAGAACATGTTAAATACTTCACTCTTGAGTTTTAAGAAGTATACCCAAGTGTGTCTGGAGAAATCATCAATGAAATTTAAGAAATACTTGTAGCCAGAGAATGAAACAAATGGAAGTGGACCACATAAATCACTATGCACAAGTTGTAAAGGGGCTAAGGCGTGCCAAGAGGCATGTTTTTCAAAACTATCTCGATGATGTTTTCCGAGTACACATCCGAAACAAACACCATCTTTGCAAGATACCATTGGAAGACCTGTCACCATATTTTCTTTACATAGATTCTGAAGGGAGCGATAGTTTAAGTGACCAAATCGCTCATGCCAAAGTTTGCTCACTTCATCATTATGAGCAAAAAATACCAAGGGAAGATTTGATGACCAAAAGTTGTTAAAATTATACAACCTTCTAGAATTCAGCAATGCCAGTAGCTAAAATTTGTCTAGGATCTCTTAGGTCCTTAATTACAACATCGTGAGGTGAAAATTCAACGATTTTACCTTCACCTGAATGAGTTATCTGATATACAGATAGAAGGTTGCAGTATAAGGTTGGAACACATAATATATCATTAAATTGACCATTGTCTATATGAACAGTTCCAGTCCCTACAACACTAAGAGATTTATCATCACCAACATATATATTTTTGGTGTTACAATCATTTAAAGAAGAAAACATGGCTTTGTTTTTTGCCATGTGATAAGAAGCTCCAGAACCAATGAGCCACTCATGAGAATGAAAAGAAGAAGATGCATTTAGTGCATATCCAGACCGAGATGCTTGACAACCACATGCAGAAAGTGCTATTCCTAAAGATGAAGTTGAAGTTGAAGAGTGCTCCAAATGGATGTTATGCTTCTTCATTGCTACTTCCAAGGCTTCCATCTTCTTAAAGCATTTGGATTATAAGTGGCCATCTCGATTACAAAAGTGGCAATGTCTATCAGTCTTCTTCCCTTTGTTTTTATTTTCCTTATCATTTTGTTGAAATGATTTTTCATTTTGAAACTGAAATTGCTTAGGACCCTTGTTTGGTTTAGGACCATTCTTTTTAGGATACGGCTTCTTAGGATTCTTTGAATTTGGTTGCTATTGAGCAGCTAAGGCTTTCTTAGGATAGTTTCCAAGATTAAGAAGACCAAGATGTAAGAGTTTTTCTTGTTCTCTTATTAAAGAATCACAAAAGGCATCAAAGGAAGGGGACTTTTAGTCTTGTCCTTAAGAAATGAAGGATTCTCTTGTAGAATAGAAGGTGGAAACAAACACAGAGTAGGCTAATCCCAACTTAGTAAGAATGGAATAGATAAGGCTACCATCTTCTTTCTTAACCTTAACACCTTCCAAGAGAAGTCTAAGGGTTTTGAACTTGGACAAAAAATCTTCAATGGAAGAAAAAATTATTGGGGTCCAACGTAAGCAACTCATTTTCAAGTTGATGGGCTCTAATTTCATTTTTAATTCCAAAACCTTTAATGAGTTGTTTCATTGCTTCATTGGGGGTATCAAGTTCTGTGATATGGAATCTAAGGTTTGGAGAAATAGACATCCCTATCAACCCACGTGCTTGATCTTGCTTATTTTCCCATTTGGCTGCCATCTTTCAGTTTGGTTTTTTGGCCTGAGGCTATTCTGTAAAGACCTTTACTTCTAAGTAAATCCACAATATAGGACCACCATTGGAAGTAGTTGGTGCTGTCAAGAATAACTTGTCATGGAATTTCCATTTTAACAAAAACTGAAGCTGTAGATAATGAAACTAAGTGTTCCAATGGAAAGATATCGAAAAATTAGGTTGATTAAAAAAAACAGCTTTGAAAACGGCTTTCAGATGAATAAGTTATGGCTTTTTGAAGAAACATTGTTGAAGATGTCGACTGAAGAGTGTGAATGTGCGGAAATGAATGATAATGTTATATTTAAAAAAAAAAACACCCCCTTTCCAAACTTAATCTAAAAAGCTCACTTTAAAAAAATTTATGTAACTCACTTTTATAAATAAGTGAAAGTCACTTTTACAATGGTACTTTATGAGCTACCCACTAAATTGTAACACTTTTACATAAAGTAACTTTAAAACATAAGCTACATGTGCTTTTTGAAAAAGTAACTCACCAAAAAGAAATACTTGAACTCAAGACCTCTATTCTCATATAGTACCTTTGGACTAAGTGAGCTAGTTTAAAAGGTTAGTAATTTTTTGAAAAGAGCAAGGGTTTTTTTTTTTTTTAGTCACTGAAGCTTTGGGGTCCATGCTTACTTGAAAAAACTATTTTTTGCCTACAAAACAAAAACTACAAACCCAACACGAACATATAAAAAAAACAAACCTTGCGGCTTGAAGTTAGCTTTAGCTGGAAACTATATATTTTCCTCTATGTTTCTGATTTCCCAAGATCACACTAAGGCGTAGCAGAAAAGAGCATACGCATGAGAAAAATCATTCCTTTCTGTTTCTGATTTCCCTAGATCGCACAAAGTCGCGGGGCAAAGAGCATACACAGAAATGAAGGGTATAGGTCCGGTAATAAAAAAAATAGAGACCTAAATAAACTGAAATAAACAGCGAGATGAATAACTAGAATTGCACATAAAGACTGTATAACTCCAGATCTTAAAAATGACATAGCTAGGGCTACCGGAAACCTTTTCACGTGAAACAAAAGGGGTTCCTCACTGGAACATATGCTCCTAACACAATAGAGTAGTCCTCTCAGCTCGAAAGCAGTTAGAAATAGTAGATCTAGGAAACGATAGTCATATGCAGTTGTACCGGCTTTAGATTTCGATCACCAATGGATGCGGCTCTCAAATAGCTCTGATACCAAGTAGGAATTTACAGGGTAAGTTCCTCAGACAGAACACCAAAGGACACCGCTCACAAACAGATCACAGATCAATACACCAGTGTTCTTGGCATAGTTAAAACCCTCAAAGAGGGAAACAGTCCACGGCTTAAGCCAACGCGACCACTTCAAGCAATTTATTAATAAAAGAATGAAAATTTACATAAGCTTCTCTCATGAACGGTTACACTACAAATGACCCTCCATGCTCTTTAAATAGAGATCATGGACCAATCGGGTGTTAAGCCACGGATCAAGTGTCAATAATACTAAGGAGAGAATGAACCATTGGATCACTACATATCGTGACCGTTGGATTGTAAATTACAAAAGTACATAGTAAAGAAACACACTTTACCTAACTCTATACTAGACCAAGTTATACTTAACTATTTCCTATGTGTCGGAATATCCTAATATCGCTGACATTGCTTTTTAAAGTAATATTATCACTTTTTTCAAAGTAACCTTACCCACAATAATGAAGAGCCTCAAAGTATGGAATGAGTTGCCCCGACTCTTGTAGCTCCTACGTCTCCGCCTCAAAATCGGCTAGTCCAATGCCACTGCGATGAAAGGTTTCGAAAGGAATGATAACATTCGTGGTAGTGGGATCCGTCGGAACCTTCATCGACCTCTGCGTGATTCTCTGGTGACAGTGTGACTGAAACATCTTTAATTCTTCTGTTAATTCATTGTTAGAAGGTGTCTTTATTAATTCATCATTGAACTTTTGAAGTCATCCGATGGGAAAGAGACTCCACAGTCCAACAAGGTCAGAAGTATTGCTAGAAGACTTGCAGTACGCACAACTAAAAGTGGAACAACCATCTTTAGTAGTTTTCAGCCATAAAACAGCTGAATTGGACCAGAACACACCAGCAACCTGTAAAGCCATTGCGGAACTAGAGATTTTGAGGCTTAGTTCAAGTGAATCCAGATCTTATTGAAGGTCAAGTCTAAACAACATGTGGAATTAAGGTGCTAAACTGAAGAAAGGTAGAATTGATAGACGAAACTGCCATCTCTTAAAGGCATCTCTGAGGAGTCTCTTTTAAGTAACTGAGAGTTGCCGAGAACATGGAAAATGCTTGGAAGAGCCAAGGTGTAAAGAGCAAGGATGTCTATGATGTTTCTGCAGAAAAAATGCTGCAAGGGAAAGGGAAAGAACTTCCTGGCAATACCAAAAATGGTAAAAATGTTAAAAATGACAAGGAAATCTCATATTTTATGGAAACAAATCATTTGGGTCAAGTCAAAACTGCTTCAACAGACAAAACAGGAAAGTGGATTTGGGTAGGTGCAAAGCAATATGAAGGAATTTTAAGGCGTAGGTTTGCTTGCCTTAAATGGGAACAAATGAGAAGAAAACCGATCCAGAGAAAGAAAATAAATAAACGAAACGAAAATAAAGAAGAATCAATCATTTACAGTCCCACATCTACAACTCTTACTTGGTCATCAGATCTATATGTCCAAGAACTGATGACAAGTCTGGAGATTTTGGAAGCCAAAAGAACAGGAAAGGGACCGCAAAATTTCAGAGATCACAGTTGCAAACCAATGTCTAATGGAAGGTAACAAAATTTTAAAAGAATAGGTAACAATGTTACAAGAGGCTCTAGAGATAGGAAAACAAGAATGGAAAAGCATGAAGATAGTGTGGCAAAGCATGAAAGAATTAATAACAACAAACAAGGATGTGATAATTTCTAAACAAACTTAGGTAGATACACAAGTATCTCAACAAACAGACATTTCCAAAGAGAAGGCAAAAAGGAACATTGGGAAAGATAGTCCAAAAGAAATCAAAGCTAGAGCTGAAGACGTTAATGGTTACATAAGGGCAGAGGAAGAAGAAGATGCAAGTGCTCGTAGAGCACATGAAATAGAACAAAAAGAAAGACATAACAGGAAAACAAACTTTATTATCAGGGGAATAAGAGATTATGGGAAGAATGAAAGTACTCTCAATTTGACAAGAGACTTTCTGAAAGAGAAACTACATTGGAAAGGGAAAATTTGCCAAGCAAGGAGGGTTGGGAGGATATGTGAAGAGAGGCCTTGACCCATAAAATTCACCATAGCAAGCGTATAAGACAAACACCAACTTTTGGGCAAAAAGAAACTCTTGAAATGCTCACACTTCTTCCTTGATGAAGATTTAACCAAAAAACAAGAAGATGAGAAAAGGGATGAAGTGGAGAAAATTAGAACAACAAGAAATGAAGGGAAAAGGGCATGGTTGTACAATGGTAAAGCCATTATTGCAGTGTCTAGGCCTCCGGGAAAAACAGGGCAACAAGCTGGCAGTAAAGAAAAAACAAAGAATTCAATAATAGGGACGAAAACAACAAGAGAAGCATGGACAAAAAGGGGTGGAGACTCAAATTTGAGTCTTATGTGCCAAACTACATAGCAGTTAAATCCTAACCAGGGCTACCTAAGTTTAGTTTGTTGGAATTGTAGAGGTTACCCTTGGAGGAGGGTACCTGTGTTAGGGCCTATTACAGAAGGTAGAGACATAATTTGTCTCACGGAAACTCATGAGCATGATGGTTGCAAAGCTCATGTGTTTGACGGTTATTTGAAGTTGGCAGTTTGGAACAAGGTAGCAAAAAATGGCAAAAGGTATGGGGGAATACTAGTTTTAGTGAAAGAAAAAGAAGGTCGTCACATTCAGTTAATTAATGAAGATGCAAATAAACAATATTTTTGGTTGAAAATATCAGAGAATTAGAATCACGTGATTTGGAATTTATCCAGGACAAAGAATTAAAGGTATTCATACTCATGTGCATGGATGTGCCTATGTTACTTTATGCAATGGATCGATAAGATTGCTAGAATACATAGACACTGAGGCAGTTAGAGAAAACATAACAGGAAAACTTGTAAACACAACAAGTTTAATAATGAGTTCACCCAATGCTCCTAGGCTACGTCTCCTGGTCCAGTGGGGGCCTCTCTATTATGTTTTCAAAGCAGAGTTTTTACAACAGTGAGCTCAATTCGAGTCTCACTAAACAGATAAAAATTAGTAGGATTGGACTTGGATCCCCCAAGTCTCTGGAGTACACAGACTCTCCTTACTGGAACTCAACCTCTATTGGTCACAGTAGTATAAGCCCAATTTGGGACTCATACATGACAGGCCTATGCCGAAGAGTTCGCTTGAACCTCTCAAGCCTTCTTTGGAGTGCACAGACTCTTTGACTCTCTCTGGCTCTGTCTGGCTCGATGCTGCCTTTAGGTCAGCTCGACTTCTTCTCTCTATTTTCTGCTCTTAGCTTTCTTACTGCTCTCTCTGCCTCTGCTTTGTCAGTTCGTGGCTTTAAAGCCAGTCTGTTCTTTGATTGTTCACTTCCACTTCCTAGCTTTTTGGTTTCCCTGCCTCTATCCGTTTGAATTCCTCTGCTCTGCGTCATCATCACGGTGTAACACCTCGCAGGGAGGTGGCCACTTGTTTCGTAACGAACTGAGTGTGTCAGGTTCCTTGAATCATATTCAAATGGCCGTTATTTCCGTTTGCTCCAAGATCACCTGCGAAACACGATTCTTTGCCAACTCATCGTCCACGTCGAACTCCAAATCCCTTGTAATCTCGCCTTAAAACCTCGTCAAATCTGGTCATTTATCGGGACGCGCCTCCGTCGTTGATCTATGTCCCCCAAATCCTATGGTCGTCATTCATATCAGGTGGGTAAGTAGCATGACATTTACCCGTTTGATGTGAGCGATTTTCTCTCTCTTCCGCTGGATGCATGTCACTCAATGTGTGGCATCGGGCGGGACTCGGTTGAAACTGCTTACCGCCTCAAGGCTTTCCGATATCCTGCCGGTTTTGTGGAATCTACGCTATGGAACCAAATGAATTTCTTTTCCGCATTTCATAGTCATTTCGGTTCTGGGCGCTTCGGGGCTTTCCTTCACTGAGAAGAAACTACCCCTGTTTCTTGAATTAACCTCTAGTTTTGCCAATTTGCGCTAGCACGCGTTACCATGGGCCAACGGTCTACGCGCTCGACCGAGGGTCCTCGTTGCTCCGCGCTGATCACAATTTGCAACTATCACGAGGATTCCTTTTGATAGCTTGATCTTTCTAAGACTTGAATCTTTGGCATAATTTGAAAGAGTTTATGGAAACTTAGAGAGTATTTAAGATCTAATTCGGATCATGGCCCTCCCACTGAAAAAAGCTTTTGGACCACCAAAAGTTGGTTTTTAAGCATCAATCAAGTGAGGGTATAGATTCCTCGCTTGCCCAATTTATATCCATTTTTCACTGCTTGGTTTTGAACCTTTGAGTCCAATCCTGAGGTACTCAACATCCTCTCTGCGCGTGGTTCTCACCTTCTTGTCCAGAACTGTGTCTTCCTGTAACTCGTTAAGATATTCAGGGAACAGATCATCAATAGAAGGCAACTGACTCTGTTCTTCGGGATCTTCAATTAATGAAGGTTCAAATAGTCTCAAGTTGTCTGCATTAACAACTGAGTAGATGTGCATGTAAGCTGGTAAATCAAAGCGAAAATCATTCTCACCCATTTTCTCAAGTATTTTTAAAGGTCCATACCTTATTGGCTTTAGCTTCTTACCTTCACCTTGCATTCTGTCTTTGCTGATATACAACCAGATTTGATCACCAACTTGAAAACTATGCTCCATCTGATGCTTGTCATGCCTTGCCTTGTACTTGGCTTGGCTCTTTTCCAGCTGTTCATGTACTGCCTGATGAATCTCTTGGATTTGTTCAATGAACTTGGGTTCCTTGTCCACATCACTGTGTCCATCAACTGCTATGTCTTTACCAAAGACAAAATCCAAGGGAGACCTTGGTGTGAAACCAAAACAGGTCTCAAAAGAATATCTCTATGTAGAAGAATGTTTAGCTCAATTGTAAGCATGCTGCACATAACATAAATGTTCATCTTAAAGCTTGGGATGCTCGCTGCAGTAGCCTCTGAGCAACTGGATCACTGTCCTGTTGACCACTTCTGTTTGGCCATCTATTTGCGGATGAAAAGTTGTACTCTTTTTCAGTCTGGTGTCCATCAATTCCCACAAACTTAACCAAAATTTCCCAACAAATCGGGTATCTCGATCTGATATAATGGAAATGGGTAACCCAAAATGAACCCATACATGCTGGATGAACAACTTTGCACTTTGTTCAGTTGTAATCTGTTTGTTACAAGGTATTAAAATACAAATTTTGCTGAACCTATCCACAACAACATATAAATAGTCATGACCTTTCCTAGATTTAAGCAGTCCTCCAACAAAGTCCATGGAAACACTTTCCCAAGGATGAGAAGGGACTGGTAGTGGAGTGTACAAGCCTAGTTTTCTGTTACTGGGTTTGCTTTTAGGACACATGGTACACCCTATTACATATCTAGAAACTGTCTCATTCATTTTTGACCAATAACAAAATCTTTGCAGCAGTGCAACTGTTTTACTTACACCAAAGTGACCTGATATTAGAGAAGTGTGTGCTTCTCGAATTATCTTTACTCTTTCAGTTTGTGGAATGCATAACTTCCCAAAATGATACAAGAGCTGGTCCTTAACATGATAATCCAATTCTCCTACTTGTTTTCCTTGACTTAAAGTTGCATATACATCTTTAAAATCTATATCTTGAGCATATTGTTCAATGTAGCTTTCATGCAATACTGAATTATGCTTAAGTATAGTAGATGCATTTATGATTGGTCTAGACAACATGTCTGCAACTTTATTGTGTATGCCCTTTTTATATCTGATGACAAGATGAAACTGTTGTAGAAAACCCATCCACCTATAGTGTCTTGATTGCTGCAACTTAGTTTGGGAGTGTAAATATGGAAGTGGTTAATGATCAGTATGTATAATTGTCTCGTTGCCCATTAAGTAATGTTTCCACTTTTTCACACTCTGTACTAATGCATACAATTCTTTATCATATGTGGGATAATTAACTACTGCAGAATTAAATGTCTTAGAATGATAACATATGGGTTTACCGTGCTGCATCAACACTGCTCCCATGGCATAGTCACTGGCATTCGTTTCAATCTCAAATGGTCTTTGAAGATCGGGCAGTGCTAGTACTAGTGATGTACTAATCTTTTCTTTTAAGGTGTCGAAGGCTTTCTGTTGTTTGCCTTCCCACTGAAACACCTTGTTCAACCCTGTTAAAGCATGTAAGGGAGCTGCAATATTGTGCTGCTCCTAGGAAGCTTTTAACTTTTGTAGCAGTTTTGGGTTTAGGCCAGTTTACAATGACTGCAACCTTAGAGGGATCTATCTTCAATTCACCACCCCCTACAATATGACCCAAATAATTCAAAGATGTTTTGCCAAATTCACATTTTGAGAGTTTAACATAAAGATTTTCTCTTTTCAAAACATCTAGAGTCTACTTAACATGCTTTAAATGTTCTTCCCACGTTTCACTGAATATAAGAATGTCATCCAAATATACAATGACAAACTCATCAATAAAAGGTCTGAGTACATCATTCATTAGTCTCATGAAAGTAGCAGGAGCATTAGTTGAGCCAAAAGGCATAACCAGCCACTCATACAATCCCTGCTTTGTTTTGAAAGCAGTGTTCCATGCATCTTGCTCTGCAACTCTGACCTGATGATAGCCATTATGCAAGTCCAACTTGGAAAAATAAACAACTTCTTTCAATTAATCTAATAGATCATCTATACGAAAAGAGGATAACGATTTTTTATCGTTATTTTATTCGGTGCTCAGTAATCAATGAACATTCTCCATGATCCATCTTTCTTTCTCACCAAGACAATTGGAGACCCACATGGCAATGTGCTAGGTCTTATGAACCCTTTCTCAAGCAGCTCCTGTACCTGCTTCTTGATATCTGCATTCTCTAAAGCAAACAACCTGTACATTCCGATGTTAGGCAATGGAGAATCTTGCTGCAAATTAATATCATGTACTATTTCCTTTTTGGGTGGCATACCTTTAGGTTCTTGAAATAATATATCATATTCTGAAACAAATTTTTCTAAATCAGCTTGTTGTTTAGCATCATAGCCCTCAAATACATTGGTTTTATCAGGTTTCTTTTCCTTTACAACCATCAGTAAAAATTGTTTGCATGAATTTACAATCCTTTTCATCTGCCCTGAGTTTATGAGAGTATAATCATTCTTGAGCTTATGAGCAATTACAATATATTCGATTCCATCTTTAACGAGTAGATACTTGTTCTCAACTCTATAGAAAATAGCTTTTCTATCATACAAGTAAAGACTTCCTAAGACAATTCCACATATATCCAAAAGAACTATATCTAACTCAACCTCATCTACAAATGTTGACCCAAAAGAAAACTTAAGTTTGCATTGTCTAGTCACTTGTAGCTTTGCTTTATCACATAACCAACCTAATGGATATGGTTTCTTGTGAGGTGTGGTTAGTAATCCCAACTTCTTTACATTTGCTTCAGAAATTAAATTTACTTGTGAGTCACTATCAAACAAAGTATCAATCTTTTGATGATTGGAAATAACTCGAATATGAAAAAGCTCATGTCTTTTCCTCTCATTTTCTTCATTTTCAGTAGATTGTGCAGAATTACTAGTAGATGCTTTAGAATTTTTACCTTTTATACCTGTGGCTACGAGTGTTGTTTCATCCCCTGAGTCTGACCCCAAATCCTTTTGAATAGCTGCAACAGTCTTCTTCTTTTTTGCCTTCGTTTTTCTTGGGTTTCAGCTCCGGATGCAGAATCCAACAGTGTTCATCATCATGTCCATCCTTCTTACACTGAGTGCATGAAGACTTGCTCTTTTGTACAACATTTGTCTTCCTCTCTTTCCATTTCTGTTTTCTTTTCTCCTTATTCTTGCTTGCAGTGGATTTGGATGATCCCCCAACTTCTGGGTTCCCATTCTTACCTCTAGCATCTAGATGTGTAGCCTAGACGGATACCTCATTTATGCTAGTGGTATTAAACATGAGGATAGTGTGCCTCATGTAGCTGTGTAGACCACCTATATACTTCAACAGAGTTTCAGGTGAGTCTAAAGAAATTTCTAGAATCAAAGCTCTTTTCCTAAATTCTTGGGTGTAACCTTGTACACTTTTCCCTTTTTATTGGCAAAGATTTTGTCAGCTCATCATGGCTTGTTGCATATAGGCTAGTGGATAGAATTGCTTTTTAATTGCAGAAACAAATTCACTCCATACAGAAAGAATTTTACCATATTTCTTCATGTCAACTTGTGTCATGTCTTCCCACCATACCAAGGCAATGCCTCCAAGGCGTAGGCTGGACAGCTGAATCTTACTCTAGTCTGAATCGATGCTCTGCACTCTGCAATAAACATCAATCTGTCTAATCCAATTATCCAGCTTCTCTGCATTCAACTCTCTATCATATATAAGCAAATCAAATTTAACATCTAATTTAATCAAAGACATTTTCTTTTTATTTTCAGGGCTATTAGGAGGTGTGAGAAATTTTTCTTCTTTCCCTTTGCCTTTAGAGTGGTCATGGAGGAGAGATTCTTCTACTCCTTTGTCTTGTTTGGAGTTTGATGAATCTTCATCTCTACCTTTCTTAAATTCCCTATACATTTCCTCCACCATGGCTTTCATGGTCATAAAACTATCCATGAACTGGGAGTCTGATTCCAAGGGACTTTCTTCTGACATTTTCCTCTTAGGATAGACTCTTCCAATTTCTGGGTTAGCTTCAACCAACTCTCCTTCTCCTAATTTAAGCTTTGATCTAGTTAGCATTCAACAATAAAATCCAGCACAAGCTTGTCTAACCTTAGTAACCTAGAGCTCTGATACCACTTGATCTGGAATTTATCCAGGAAAAAGAATTAAAGGTATTACAGACTCATGTGCATGGATGTGCCTATGTTACTTTATGCAATGGATCGATAAGATTGCTAGAATACATAGACATTGAGGTAGTTAGAGAAAACATAACAAGCAAACATGTAAACGCAACAAGTTTAATAAGGAGTTCACCCAATGCTCCTGAGCTACGTCTCTTGGTCCAACCTTTAGTGGGGACCGATATTATGTTTTCAAAGCAGAGTTTTTACAACAGTGAGCTCAATTCGAGTCTCACTAAACAGATAAAAATCAGTAGGATTGGACTTGGATCCCCCAAGTCTTTGGAGTACATAGACTCTCCTTACTGGAACTCGACCTCTATTGGTCACAGTAGTATAAGCCCAATTTGAGACTCATACATGACAGGCCTATGCCGAGGAGTTCGCTTGAACCTCTCAAGCCTTCTCTGGAGTGCACAAACTCTCTGACTCTCTCTGGCTCTGTCTAGCTCGATGCTGCCTTTAGGTCAGCTCGACTTCTTCTCTCTGTTTTCTGCTCTTAGCTTTCTTACTGCTCTCTCTGCCTCTGCTTTCTCTATCAGTTCATGGCTTTAAAGCTAGTCTGTTCTTTGACTATTCGTTTCCGCTTCCCGACTTTCTGGTTTCCCTGCCTCTGTCCATTTGAATTCCTCTGCTCTACGTCATCATCATGGTGTAATGCCTCGCAAGGAGGTGGTCACCTGTTTCGTAACGAACTGAGTGTGTTAGGTTCCCTGAATCATATTCGAATGGCCGTTATTTTCGTTTGCTCCAAGATCGCCCACGAAACACGATTCTTTGCCAACTCATCATCCACGTCGGACTTCAAATCCCTTGTAATCTCGCCTTATAACCTCATCAAATCCGGTCATTTATCGGGATGCGCCCCCGCCGTTGATCTAGGTCCCCCAAATCCTACGGTCGTCGTTCATATCTGGCGGGTAAGTAGCATGACATTTACCCGTCCGATGTGAGTGGTTTTCTCTCTAAATCGCCGGACACGTGTCACTCAATGTGTGGCATTGGGCGGGACTCGATTGAAACTGCTTACCGCCTCGAGGCCTTCTGATATCCTGCCGGTTTTGTGGAATTCCGCACTATGGAACCGAATGAATTACTTTTCCGCATTTCATAGTCATTTCGGGTCCCTGCGCTTTAGGGCTTTCCTTCACTGAGGGGGATGCCCTGTGATACAAAATTAGCACTAATCGCGTATCAGAAACTACCCCCGTTTCTTGAATTAGCCTTTGGTTTTGCCAATTTGCGCCAGCGCGCGTTACGATAGGCCAATGGTCTGCGCGTTCAACCGAGGGTCCTCGTTGCTCTGCGCTAATCACAATTTGCAACTGTCATGAGGATTCCTTTTGATAGCTTGATCTTTCTAAGACTTGAATCTTTGGCATAATTTGAAAGAGTTTATGGAAACTTAGAGAGTGTTTAGGATCCAATTCGGATCATCACGTAAGAATTGCAGCATGCTATTTTTCCCCTCAAGTCTCAAAAACTTACAAAAATAAGGGGCTTGACAACAAGGATCCATATGCAGCTTTAAAACAAGATATTTTGTGTAATCTCAGCAGGGAGAAGTTCTTTTAGTGGGAGATTTCAATGCTAGAACAACAAATAATCAAGCTAGCATTCTTTGTTGTAAAGAGGATAACAATCCTATTTGGCTCACTGAAGACGAGAATCCCCAATGGGTGAGGTGTTCAGAAGATGACAAAGTTAGCAATCATTTTGGAGAGGAGTTGCTTACATTGTGTGGGGCTTTCAACTTAGTTATTTGCAATGGTCTAGATAGATGGAAAAGGTCTGAGAACTTCACTTGCAACACATACAATGGGGCAAGTGTCGTTGACTATGTGATGTGTTCACAAAGCTTGATAGAAAAGATAGACAAAGTTAATATTGGAGAGCATATTTGGGATTTAAAATCAAACCATAACCCAATTTATATAAGGTTATCATGGTTAGAAGAAAGGTAGCCTAGGAGGAAAACCCAATGCTCATGACAATCACTATCAAGGGGAAAAATTCTTCTAACAAAAGAAAATTGTACTATCTTCAAAACAATGTTAGAGAGATTAATTCAGAAGGAGAAAACTGGTTTCAAAAGCTTCAACAGTCATGAGTTAACAAATATAATTCAAAATGCACTTGAGAAGTGCAAAAGAGCAAAAAATAGGAAATCAAAATCAAATTGTTTTCGTGTAAATGCTTGGTTTGATGAGGAATGCAAAATGGCAAGGTGAACCTTGAAAAAGGCAGGAAATGAAAAGATGAATGTGAAGTTACAAAAGAAGATACTAAAAAGGAAAAAAGATGAGTTCATGCAAACAAGGAGAGAAGAGTTAATATATTTAAACAAGAATAACCAAAAGCTTTTCTGGTAGGAACTGCAACCAAGGAAGAAGCAAATTGAAAATAATATTACAACCAATCAATGGTTTAAATATGCAAGGCAACTCTATGAGAAAGACTCGGAGGTAGAGCCCCTCTCAGGATCAACACAAATTCAAATCTCTTCACATTACAGGAGGTGGAGAATGGAATTAAGAAGCTGAAAACAGGAAAGGTAAAGGACTTGGTTGAACTTCAAGCAGAGTATCTAAAATGGGGAATGAACGCTCTTGCACCGCATATCATGGAAATATTCAACAACATCATTCAACAAATATTCCCAAGAGACTGAACAACTAGCCTAGCAATACCCCTTTTTAAAAGTGGAGACATTAATAATCCATCCAACTATAGAACAATTATGATCAATCCTTTGTTTGCAAAGATTTTCGACAACATGGTAGAAGACATAATTAGTAAGTGGGCAGAAGTAAAAGAAAAGAGGGTAAGAGGACAAGCGGGTTTTAGGCTGAAACATTCTACAGTGTATCATGGTATCACATTGAAACACATTGTTGAAAAGGTTTGAGAGGACAAAGAATAAGTATTTTGTTGCTTTGTTGACTTCAAAAAAGCATTTGACATAGTCCATAGGGATAAGTTGTGGCGTAGAATGGAAGAACTTGAAATTCATGTGCATTATAAAGCCGTTGTCCATAGACTTTATGAAGAAGTGAAAGTCAAAATTAGAACCTCAGCAGGTATTTCAGAAAACTTTAGAAGTGACATTGGAGTCAATGAAGGTTGGCCTCTATCCCCAACTCTTTTTGGTCTATATATTGATAAATTGGAAGAGTGGCTAAATATGCAAGGTGAAGATGGTGTTCGGTTGGGGGAGTTCGTGATAAAGATTCTTTTATACGCTGATGATATTGTATTGATTTCTAAATCGGCCCATGGATTGCAAATGCGCTTATATGCCCTTGAGCATTTTTGTAGAGTAGTGGGGATGCAAGTCAATACTAGCAAGACCAAAATAATGATTTTCTCTAATAAAAGGAAACAGAGCCAACATACTTTCTTCTTTGAAGACAACATTCTTGAAGAAGTAAATGAGTACAAATACCTTGGGATTGATTTCAACAACAAACTCAATTAGGAGAAATGCAGAAAGAAGATAATTTTAGGAGGGTGGAAAGCATTATATGCTCTTCAAAACAGATGTAGAGAGGCATAGTTATGGGATTGGAAAACAACTAAAGTACTTTTTTGGACTCCTAGTTTGTCTAGTGATGCTATATGGGTGTGAATTGTGGACTAGCAGCACTCCCGTCTCAAAATGGGAACAAATTGAGAAAATCCAAATGCTTGATCATGAGCAAGTTCAAAATAAAAAGTTCAGTACCTTATGAGATAATGTTGAGTGAAACAGGAGAAACTCCCATTGAAGCAATTGCTATGGTGCGGCTCATAAGATATCTAAAAAGAATTGAGCAAATGAGAGTAGGTAGATGGCCTAATGTTATCTTCAATGAAGGCATGAGTGAAAGAAAGAAAACATGGATAAAACAAAACTACACATGGATGCAAAAATGGAATATCTACCTCAATGCTTGTCCCACAAATAGCAAGGAGCTAAAGGATTTTGTAACAAAGAGCTAAAGGATTTTGTTATGGAGAAGTTTCGTAAAAAGGTATGGGGAAAAGAGTTGGGTAGAAAAAAGAAATATTACATTGAGGAATTCAACCCTACGTGTGATCTACAACAAAAAAAAATGCATTAGAGCTAGCATTTTGTGGAGGGCAAAGGTTCTTATTGCTCAATTAAGGACCAACTCACAACAACTTCGGTGTGGAACAGGTCGGTGGAAAAGGCCTAAAGAAGCTTGGAAAGAACGGGTGTGTGCATTTTGCACATTTGGGGCTGTGGAATCGGAAAATCATTTCATTTTGGAATGTGATGCATTCAAAGACATCTGAGAAAGTTATGAGAACATGTTAGCATCAATTTCTTGGCATTGTCTTTTTAGCGAGGGGATTGTTGGAAGGTTGGGCCAACTCATCATCAATTTGAATCGGAAAAGGATTGAATTACAAAAAACGAAAAACAGAGAACCAATGGTCTCATAGACTATTTTTAGTCTCGTAGACCTTAAAATATCATTTCATTATATTAAAGTAAAGTTACACACAACATCTCTTGCATATACATATATTAGCCGACATTAAAGTAAAGTTACACACAACATCTCTTGCATATACATATATTAGCCGACACACACACACACACACACACACACATATATAATGTAATGTTATGTGACAACATCTCCCTCATGTATTGAGCTATAGAGCGCCTTTCGGCGCAATGACAATCGCTTATATAACATTATTTATTTATTAATTTAATTGAAAGAGAAAAACGTACATTATTAATTTGGAGATAAATTTCAATATTTGATTTGTGAATACTACTAAAATTTTCAATAAATGTAAATCTATACAATTCACTTAATAATTATTGATATTTAAATTAAAATTGTAGAAACCTATTTCTCAAATAAACATAACTATTAACATAATTACATTGGTATTAATAATATCAAGTTTTTAATACCATTAGAGTGTTAAACCAACAAAGTGAATTGAATTTTCCAAAACCAAACCCATGAGAATGTAACCTTGAAACATCAATCCACACAACGAACCTGTGATAAAATTGACATGTAGCTTCTTGCAAGAACTAACCACAAGCAGATAACAAGTCCAGATTGGATTGCTAGACCCATGTTTTAAACAGTGAAATTCAAAAAAATCAATAATAATTGATATATAAACCCAAAAGCAACCAAGATTGCAGATTAATAAAAAATTCTATTCTATTTAGTAAAAGTTGTTCCATGAGTAAAAATTGTCCTACAAGATTGCAGATTAATCAAAAATTCTATTCTATTTAGCAAAAGTTGTTCCATCAGTAAAAATTGTCCTACAGAAACACACTCCATTTGCAAAACATTAAAAATAAAAGCTTAGATATAGAACTTGGCTGTAAACCATACCAACCATCCATGTATTTACAAAATCTTGATTATCTCTAAACATGCCTAACAAAAGACTATCCATTTACAACGTTTACCGTCCAAAACATTTCATTTGGAAAAAATGGACGACAATCTTCTTAACCGCTTATCATCGGCCATTTTGATAGCTCAACTTCATGAATGAATTGCCAATCCTTGATGTTTGTACTGAATGCTATTGACTATAAACATTCAGTCCAAACCCATTTAAGGATCTCTTCCAGCGTGTTCATTATGTTTTCTTCGTCCCACTGCCCCTGATCCTGCACCCGGCATTGATAGTCAGTTTTAAATTCCCCTGAAAAGAGGAACGTAGAATTTCAGTTCCAAAAACTCACCCTCAAATTCTTCGTCAGATTTGTAAGCTTCAAGTTTACTTCATATGTGACTCCTCCAAAAGAAGTTTCAAATTCGAATCTATTTACACGCTGTAATTTTATGGTGCACAGCTTCCCAACTATAGTAGTCACCTTACGATGCCATGATGAATTGACTTTGAACCTGTTTCCTACAGAGTTTTCTCCAAGGGCCCAGTGCAATCCTCCTTTTGCACCATTCTGTATGCATGCAGATTTAACTATTCCTAGAATACATTCTCTCTCTTCCTCCTGTAATTTTGATGTACCCAGAGCATCACTTGTAGTTTAAATTGTTCATTTTGGAATTCAAATAAAAAACCAAATCTAGAATTTTCTAGTTTGTACCAACCAAATAATTTAAATGATAAAACGAAAAAACAAATCATTGAATGAAGCATGCAAGTACTTACGCTAAGCTCTATCGAATAATCTTCTGTAACAAGTATTAATCGCAGATCCATCAACTTGTTCACACAAGATGTATCAGCAATAAAATGTTTGCAAGGTTCCATCTTGATCTGCAAAAGAAACAGTTACACATAATCCATTCTGTCAGTCTACTTTATTTCTGTCAGACCATACAGTGTACACCGTTCTTTTTACTATGGATGGGAAAACTATAATTAATCATTAATGCTTGCTTTGAAAAGCATCCTAGAACCCTTTGGAAACAACTCACACCATTTAAACTCTGGCACATGATTCATGCATCCCAGGTCTGAATTCAAGATCATTTTGGCCGAACATTTGAATTAATAATAATAATAATAATATCTATTTTTAAGATCACAGCCAAGCCAGACACCAAATTGGTGTATGAGACCCCTTGTTTGTGGGACAAGGGGACAAGGGAACCACCTCTGTGCAGCGATTTGACTGCTAAGTCTACGAAGACATACATACTCTACCCCTCTAGTTTTGATTTTGAACCTGTGACCTTTTAGGAGGAAGGAAACACATGCTCTTAACCATTACAACTTATTTATAATGATTAGATACACGAATGTGATCACTTTGAGAAAATAGTAATAGTCATCTCTGTTCTGTAACTGCAGGGACGATGATGGGGAAGGGGAAGGGCAAGGCATAGGGACATATCTTCAACAAGAGAAAACCGTACTATATGGGGATTACCATGGGAGAAGCACCGAATAGATAGCTCCCAGACATCATCGAATGAGAGATTCTGCCACCTGCAGGAGCCGCGAACATCCAGAAGCCTGTGAAACCCAATTCAACCAGCACAAAGAAGCCACACGCATAAATTAAAGGTATGCTGTCTGTTTATCGTCTTTCTTTCTGTTTTGGAGATCTACAAACATTGGAAATAGTTTGGTTAGTATGGTCTGGTCTTTGTAAGCTTGTATAGGGACAGTCAGTCCCAATTTTGAAATTAGCTGTTAATGATGGATGTACATTGTTGCTTTTCTTACTCTTAGTCTTGTATATAATAAAAGCGAAACCTTTTTCTGATTGTAAAAGATGGCACGAGGGAAAATTTACCAATTGTGTGACGGAGCTCCTTAGGCTTTTGCAGGCTCACGCCACCGTCTTTGCCGCAAGGTTCTTCGGCCGCGCAGGCTTCATGACGTTCATCGCTGTCGTCTCAGAACTGGAAGGGCCCGGTTTCCCTTCTATTGGCAGCACTGTTTTCATCCGTTTGGACAATGGAAAACTGGTCTTTAATTACGAAAGATCACCAGAGAAACGAGGGTAAGGGTTGGAGTAGGCAGAGCTGAAAACTGCGGAGGATGAGGATTTGTATGCAAAATTCCGCCGACCCTCAAAGTAGCTTGAAGATAAATGGTGGCACTGATATACTGCTGCTCGCATTGAGAAGAATGTCGGTGATCAAGGTTTGTTTGCTAGGGTTTTCGGGGGACTACACCATTGTCGTTAGGCACAACCTAGTTAATGGCACTACTAAGGTTTTGATTAGGGCAGCGGCTCCTGCTCTAGACCCATGAATCCTGCCTGCTGAGGAGCGTCTAAAGAAACCGGATCTACATCCAGATTTGGTACAACAGAGAATTGCAACTACAGATCTATTACAATTCCCAATATTTGTCAGCCCATTTTTTGGCTGGACTCTTTGCATCAAGGTGAAATCAGTTGATCTAGTATCTACACTAGTTTCTAGACTTAAAGAATGGACAGCAATCCCTGTTGGTTTTATGCGGCTTCTTCACGAAGGAAGGCAACTTAAACGGTGGTGTCATGGGCAGGGGGCATCTTCTGCTTCTAAGCCAAGGCCCAACCCTCCGACACATAAAGATCTCTGAGGCCAGCTTTTGTGGTGGATCAATCTACGAACACTCCATCTCTTGAAGTAGAAAATGTTAAAACCAACTACGGAGCGGTAGATTACGAACGCCAAGCGATTATTTGTTGTTTTAATGGATTTTGGCTCTTGCCATCTGCTCTCCAGGAATGGGTACACCAGAACCAGTCTCAGAATAGTCTATCAATGGAACCGTGCTTTTTGGATTTTAATCCTCTTACCATGATGTCTCTGGCTACTCTAGTTTGGGTAAGGTTTCCTAAGTTACCCATCCATTTGATCCAACCAAAAATCTTAGAAGACATGGGAGATTTCATAGGCCACTTCATCAAAATAGACATTGAAAGACTCTCAAAAGGAATTCTCACATTTGTTCACGTGTTGAAGTGGCCCTCAGTGAAGGGTTACCAGATAAAATCCTACTCAATGGAAGGTGATGAGCTTCAGTGTTGCAACAAGAATGTTGCAACTCCCAAGGCTACCAACTTTAATTATCAACCCCGGGTTCGTACAAACTTAAGAGGTATCGGCATTATATGTGCAACATACAATGTGTCCTCCTTTCGCTGCCCTGACGTAATTGTGTGAATGTAATGAAATCAAACCATAAACTAATTGCATAAATGGAAATTTTGTTTTGGAAAGAAATTAATCCTAGGCAAGAACAACAAATTGTAATTGAAATCCTAAGAGCATGAATTCAAATAAATAAGCCTAATCTACATTGTAAAAAGGCAGGTCCTAAGTGGTCTTTAGTCTTCCCTAATCATTAATTTAGAGCCTAAGAGTGATGATTCAACCCTAAGGGACAAAAAATAATCTTTTTGAGCAAATCTGGGCAAATATATACATACTAGAAGAGTGCTACAGGAAACTACAGGATGCTAAAGGATGATATAATTCACCAAATGACCAAGCAAATCAAATTCAAATTGGATAGGACAAATTTTGTTATTCACTAGAATGTCTTAGGTCTCCATTCGAGGTGGAATCACTCAAAAATACCCTTGTTAACCCATGCTAAAAAAATAGTAGAAAATTACTAGTCTAAAATCTAGAAATTCGAGAACTAGTGAGCTAGTAAATCTATTAAACGCCTAACCTAATCAAGTGCAAATGCAATGGAATAATTTTTGTTATTAACTAAAATGTTTTTGTGATCTAATGCAAGTGGAATCAACTCGATTGAAGCTCGTTAACATGTTCTAAAAAATAGCAGAAATTTACTGTTATTTGCCAGAAGTTTATATTTGTGGATAAGCAAACTAATCCAAGTATCTCAATGATTACAAGGATGTCAGTGTTTGGGTAGATCAGTTACTTACTTCTCGGTAACTAAGTTGCAGTGTAGCAGTGAGCAGTGGCAGTGCTATGGGCAGCATGGGCAACATGTTGAGAGGGAGTTGCAGTACAGATGTAGCAGTGGCAGTGGCAGAGCCCTGGGCAGCAATACAGGAAGCAGCAGTGCAGTGGATGTAGGGCAGCAGGCCTAACATCAACGCAGGTACTGGTGCGGGAGAATCAGTGTGATGTTCAGTGGTGGAGCATTACTAGAGCACATTCCTCGCTAAGAGGGAGTGTTGATTTGGGGTAGCATCGGATGTGCTCTAATCATGAAAATTGGTGGAGAGGCTAAAACACATGAGATCTCCAAGACCCATAAATGGTTTGGGGAAATTCCACCCGGTTAGAGAGATATTAAAATTATTAATATTTTTAATGGGGTTCCTAAGTCTAAATTTAGGAAAATTAAAATATTAATGGGTATTAATATAAAACTGGGTGAGAATGTTCTAAACGACATGGATCAAACCAAATCTAATCTTAGTCGTTGATTAGAGACTTAATCTCGGCCGTTGAAGACTCAACGGAAAAAGTATAAGAGGAGGCTTGAGGGTGAGTTGGAAATACACCAAGATTGATCAGTCAGTTCGATTTTCTAGAGCGGGGTTCGCTGAGAAAATTCGAACAAGTGATCTGTTGTAGCGAGGGGCAGTGAGTACATAGCAGCGACGCAGAGATAGTGCCTAAGGGTCAGCGCAGTGACAAAGAGGCTATGCAGAGGCAGCCATAGCTACGCAGAGGCAGCAAGAGCCACACAGAGGCAGCATGAGACTGCACAGAGGTTGAGGGGCCTACGTGGGTGACGCAGAAGGCCAGCGAGCTGACGCAGAAGGCCAACACGCTGACGCAGAGAGGCAAAAGGCTGACACAGAGGCTTCAGGAGTGACGCTGAGGCTAGCAGAGCTGACGCAGAGCCTAGGAGAAGCGCCAGAAGGATTTTTGTGGGGTAGCCTAGTACTGAGAAGCTGAATATCTGTCTCCGAGAAGAGGTATTACTGCCGTGTAACAATCGCTATTGGATGAGCCAGTTCAGCGCCCTAGTTGTACTCAAGATTCTGCATAATAAGAAAACCCTCAGAACTGCTGCACCGGTTTTCCCGCATTGAGTTTTTCGGGGACGATTGTCCAAAAATAACGTTGTCCCTTGTGTGTTTGTTCCAATATTTCAGTTGTTGATCTATATATGAGTTAAGGTTGCATTTGTGTTTATTTTCAGTATTTATATGTATAAATAACTTGTTAATGGAATAAACAAGTAGGTGAAATAAATCAGAGAATGTAGTAGGGATTTCTAACGGGTAAGACTTAGAAATTTCAACAAGGACTGCCTTGAATGTAGTCTCCGAGGAGTGGGAGACATTTGTCCAAAGCATTTTGGGCAGAGCGACTCTCCCCAATTGGGAGGATATGTGGGCAACTCTTCGACAGGAAGATCTCAGGAGATTGACCAAGGCGGGGAGTAGCGGTGAGGGAGTTCGAATCAAGGAGGAGGAGGAGGAGGAGGATGCAGCTCTTGCATCAGCGGAATAGTAGGGTGACGCAGGAAACCCCAATCACATTTCTTTTTCCCTCCATATACAAACTTTTGGGTCTGGACTTTTGATTATGGCCATACTCAATATCGGAAGCGTTGTTAATGCTCTGTTGCCCTAAAACCCCGATATACAACCTTTTTCTTACAAAGGAAAACCCACTCAACACACATTCGCCGGACTTCAAAATCCATAAACCCGCTTCTATAATCTTTCGGGTCCGCCTCTTTCATCGGCTTTATCGCCTTTCCTCCGATCTTCGCTTTACACAAAAAACAAAGGAAGATCGCTCAAAAACTTAAAGGCCGGAACTCAAAACTTATACAGTTGGAACTATATATATCATCCAGTCTGTGTTCCACTTCAGTCCTTCCGATGCACTGCTCCTTTATATTCCCCGATTCTCCAATCAGCGATTCATCGCTATCGCTTAATCGCACATCAGCCTTCCATCGCACTGTCCACCACCTGATTCACTGATACGATTAGCAATCAAATCTTGGTCGTCCATTGCATCCTCTGATCCAATGGTCGACGTTGCGCCCGATCCACAAACTAATCGCCAATTCCCCGCCGTCGATTAAACCGCGGCAGATCTGACGGTTCACATCTATTTCGGGTAGACAACAAGCCTAGAGGTTAACCGCCCGATAAGGCGGTTTCCTCTCTCCTCCCTTTGCTACGTGTCAAACGTTCAATGGGATCGGCAGCCACACAACATTACCGCTTACCACCTTTTAATCACCCGATATACCATTTTGGTATATAAATCCACCTTTCCTTACTAAAGTTCGCCGACGCGATAAAGTGGTCCTGCTCGGCCCAATTAGATCTGGTCCGTTGATCTTATAGATCCAATGGCCACGATTCCTTCTCGCAATTATTTCCTCCTATATTGGTCTCGCTTGTTTTAATAGACTTTGCGTTATAAACACATTCTCCACCATACTCTGTTCTTCACTGTCATTACTCCATACAACAGATAACTATGATATTTTTGAAGCGACGATTGGGTTTTAAGCAGCTCAAACACTGTTATTAACAATAAGGCTTCAATTACATTTGATCGCTGCAACTCATGACTTGTGCATAAAACAAACAGAGCAAAATGCCTCAGTTATTCCGCAGGAAAACAAAACAGAGACAAGCGAAAGATTTCAGTAGAAATGACCCATTTACACACACACACAATCATTTATCCAATATAATGAATTTACAGAATCTTGCCTCTCTAGCTTGATTACATAAATAAAAGGTCCTATTTCAATCTTGAAACCCTCTCTCTCTCCTCTCTGGTTTCTCTCAAACCTCTAACTAACCTATCTAACCTCTCCAGCTTCTCTCTCGCTAACCTATCCAACCACTGAATTATACAAAAATGTCACAATTTATACAAAAGTGGATTCATGAACCAATTCTGGTTCAGAACCAGAAATCTCTCACTCTCTCCTAAAAAGCCTCTTCAACTCCACTCTTTTCTAAACAAACGCTAAATCAAGCTTCCAAATTCCTCATATTCTATTCAAACCAAATAAATCTAACTATTTGGCATGATCTCCACACAGGGAGGATCAATCAGCCACTATGCCATTTTCTCATATTTGACAATAAATAAACACACTCACACATTTAGATAACTAAAATTAACTAATCTCTTATATTCCAACCTCTTGTTAGTCACAACATGCGATCATGCTATCACATTGCTGACTAGGCCTGAATGCTCCTGCATCAGACTCCCAAAGTTGAAAGTTTCCATGACCTCCTGGTCATGTGTTTCTTCTGTTGTCCATCCAGTATCCCAAACTTTACTTTGTAACTAGTCATCACTTTCATCATGCTGCTAATTCAATTCTTCTGCCACTGTCACTTCTGTTCTTCCAGATTTCCAAATCTTATTTTGCTGCTATCCTCTTTCCTTTCTGATACAAATTCCTGTTGTTAATTTCTCTTCCTTGTTGTCCCTCTTCTTCACTGACTTCATCTTCCACAATTTCTCAATTTCCTCCTTACAATTTGTTCTCAACTAAACTCCACTGACATCTGTCTGCTATACATTTCTTTCCACCATAGAAATTATGAAATTTCTGTCCAATTCTTCTTCACCTCTGCCATTTACAAACTGTTGTTTGTACTCTACAGCTTCTCTTTCATTATCATCAAAGATAATCCTTTCCTCTATGTTATCAGGTTCATCTAATAACCTTCCCAGAAAAATACAAATTTCTTCATATTCAATAAGCATGTCATTTGCATATGACTCCTTCCTGTATAAAACATAATTTCCATCACAATTGTCAAATTCAAAATAACTATGGGTTTCAATCTTCATAGCTGATTCTGCCATCAACTCTTTATACTGTCATTCTGTAAAAGTTATGAAATTGTCATCAATTCTCATTCCAATACTTTCCCTAGCGTTACACAGTGTTCCTTGTTCTAACACAAGACTATCATTCAACAATTCAATAGCTAGGATTTCTTGGAGCATATCATTATGAAGTATCTTTTCATCCTCTATACTTATACTATTGCAACAAAATGATGTTGTTTCATCTTCTCCTACATCAGAAATAAGATTTTGGGTTTCTAAAGCTTCTTCATGGTTTACAGATTCATAAAAATAATCCTCTTTAAAATCACAGAATTCCTAAACTTCTGCACCTGTCAACATCATCTTATATTCCTTCATAATTTCCATAGTACTTTCATTTTGACTCTCTACTGAAGATATATCATCATGTTTATCATCACAAACTTTCATTTGCTTATCTTCAGCGTCTTTAATTATGACAAATTCCCTGTCAATACCATCATTCTCAAGATTATTAAATACATGCTCAAAATAACTTTCTTTTTCAGCCATCTCTTCCAGTAATCTCACTTCTTCATCAACATGCATAAGCACATTTTCCAATTGTTCATCACTTGTCAAACTTGAAAACATACACAACATGTCAGTTTCAAAAATGCAAGGCTCTTCATTTGAAGCCTCAATGATCAACTCCTCATGCTTCCCTAAACTATTATGATAGTTCACTAAATTATTGAGAAATTCTTCCTCAACATCTCTGATTTCTTCCTCATTAAAGAAAACTTCTGGGACTGCAACTTCTTGACTATGCTTGGCAACTTCATCATAAGTTTGTAGAATACCTTCTTGTCCTACACAATTTCTTCCAACACTTAGTTTATCCAAATAAGACAACAATGTCTCTTCCTCTTCTCTGATAAGACTTTGATCTTTCAAAGATTTCCTTGGCTTAACTTCTTTAGCGAAGTTCTCTGTGTTAGCTTTCCTTCTCTTCACTCCACAAGTCTGCAATGCATTTGTTTCCTTTCCTGTTTCCATTTCCCATTGGTCTTCTATCCATGCTAAAATTCCTTCAAATATGATCCAATAAGTTTTCACTAAAAGAAGACACAACCATTTAGCTATACCTTTTAATTTCCTCCACCAATTGAAGTCTTGAAAGTCCTTATGCATCTCCTTTTTTGTTTGTCTTGTCTCTACCTCTTTCACCTTTTTATACACAAGTTCAAATTCATTAGACCGCATACCTGCAAATTTACATTCACAGAAATGATTAATCCCAAAAATATGAGATCCTCTTGTCTGTGAGGATGCTACCAGCACATTCCTCTCCTTCTGATCTGCATCGATCAGTTCTTCATCACTGTCTTCTTCCCCAAGGAGAGATCCTTTCTCTGGTTCACAGATGTATTCTACTCCTTCATTCTCAACTATTCGAAGTATTAATTTCTCAGCAAACAATTCTCTGACAAGCCATTTAACTCTTCTTCCCACATAAAATCCTTGTTTCCATTTTTCTCTAATTCCTTTCAATACCAGCTTCTCCAAATGACTGAGTTCTGCCTTCATCTCAGCCAACTCTATGTCCCTTTCTTCTTTACTCATTCCTTTGAGTCCAACTACTTCAACACTCTTTTCCCTCTGTCTCTGACTTTCCTCTATACCCCTGTCATGACTATCAATAGTCAATTCCTTTCCTTCCTCTGGTGAACTTTCCTTGTTCACTAGTGAGCTGCAACTAACCTTTTCCATTTCACCTGTAACAAGTCTCCTTCATGCCTCACCAAACTTTCCTGAGTTTAGCCTTTTGGCATCTATTGGTTCTTTCCTCGAACCTTTCACTGACTAACAATTCTACCCAGCACTCCTCTTGCTGGAATTGTTATCTCCTATCCACAATCACAATTGTGGAGCTGCCTCAACAACTTCTACCCAACCACAGTTGGAAGTTGTTCTCATCTCCTCTTGAATACTCCTTGCTTTAGGCTCTGCATCTCCAATTGCTCACTTCCTTCTTTCCTTTAGTAAATTCATTTACTGTTGGGTACTGTAACCTTTACTCATCTGAGAGTTCTTCTTGCTTTATCTTCTTTAACATAGCTCATATGCTACGACGCTGGTACAACTCATTCCACCTTTCAACGATTCCACTGCTTCCACTGACCTGCACAATCTTATCTCAAGATACATCAAAGTATCTTTCTAACCTGCAATATTTCCTCAAAGATGTCTTAAAACTAATTCCCATTCCATCAGTTAAATCTTTGTCAAAGGGTTCATTTGTTCACTATTTCATTTAGACTTTCCATTCAAAAGACTCCATACAGCTAACAACTATTTCCCATTTGACTTTTCATAATAGACTCTTCAGCTTTCAAGATCAATTAAGATTAGATCTGAATTTCAATTATATTTACCAATTCATAACAGACACTATCAATTCCTTCTGATAACCTGTTTGTAAGCAAACCTGTTTTTCTTCTACAAATTCCAAAATTCATTCCTCTTAGTGGTTCTTTTTTTCAGTCATATTAAACCCAATCTCTGTTCTTTCAATCATCAATGTCATTGCCTTCAACAATACTTTAAACAATCCTCAATCATTCTCAGTTTTTCACAAAATTCTTCAAATCATTTAAATGACTTAAATACCATAGCAAACCATTCTTCTATTCAACGTTAACTTCTAAACCTTTCATTTCAATCAAATCAATCATGCAATCAACTTTTCCTAAAAGGAAAACACCTTCTCCTTTGAAATTTCAATACCTTGTTGTTCTTTAGACATTCAAACAAATCTCTGCAAAATTACCAGATTAAACATCCTTACTAGACCTTCTTCAGAGATTCACTGCTTCTCCATTCAGATCTCAGTGTTCTTTGTAGTTTGATCCCCATCTATATCAAATTCTCTTCAGTGCAAATTATACACATGCTGGAATTAAAATTCAGTCTCTAAACCAGTGTTTACAAGCGTTAAGCTAGCTCTGATACCAAAAATGACGCAGAAAACCCCGATCACATTTCTTTTTCCCTCCATATACAAACTTTTGGGTTTGGACTTCTGATTATGGCCATACTCAATATCGGAAACATTGTTAATACTTTGTTGCCTTAAAAACCCGATATACAACCTTTTTTCGAATTAGAAAGGAAAACCCACTCAACACACATTAGCCGGACTTCAAAATCCAGAAACTCGCTTCTATAATCTTTCGGGTCCACCTCTTCCATCGGCTTTATCTCCTTTCCTCCGATCTCCACTTTACACAGAAAACAAACGAATATCGCTCAAAAAACTTAAAGGCCGGAACTCAAAACTTATACAGCCGGAACTATATATATCATCGGGTCCATGTTCCACTTCAGTCCTTCCAATGCGCTACTCCTTTATATTCCCCGATTCTCCGATCAGCGATTCATCGCTATCGCGATATCGCTTAATCACACATCGGCCTTCCATCACACTGTCCACCGCCCGATTCACTGATATGATTAGCGATCAAATCTTGGTCGTCCATTGCATCCTCTGATCCAACGGTCGACGTTGCGCTTGATCCACAAACTAATCACTAGTTCCCCGCCGTCGATTAAACCGTGGCAGATCTGACGGTTAACATCTATTTCGGGTAGACAACAAGCCCAGAGATTAACCGCTCGATAAAGCGGTTTCCTCTCTCCTTCCTTTGCAACGCGTCAAATGTTCAATGAGATCGACGGCCACACAACATTACCGCTTACCACCTTTTAATCGCCCGATATACCATTTTGATATATAAATCCGCCTTTCCTTACTAAAGTTCACCGACGCGATAAAGTGGTCTTGCTCGGCCCGATTAGATCTAGTCCGTTGATCTTATAGATCCAACGGCCACGATTCCTTCTCGCAATTATTTGCTCCTATATTGGTCTCACTTGTTTTAATAGACTTTGCGTTATAAACACATTCTCCACCATACTCTGTTATTCACTGTCATTACTCCATACGACAGATAACTATGATATTTTTGAAGCAACGATTGGGTTTTAAGCGGCTCAAACATTGTTATTAACAATAAGGCTCCAATTACATTTGATCGCTGCAACTCATGACTTGTGCATAAAACAAACAGAGCAGAATGCCTCAGTTATTCCGCAGGCAAACAAAACAGAGACAAGCGAAGGATTTCAGTAGAAATGACCCATTTACACACACACGCAATCATTTATCTAATATAATGAATTTACAGAATCTTGCCTCTCTGGCTCGATTACATAAATAAAAGGTCTTGTTTCAATCTTGAAACCCTCGCTCTCTCCTCTTTGGTTTCTCTTGAACCTCTAACTAACCTATCTAACCTCTCTAGTGTCTCTCTCGCTAACCTATCCAACCTCTAAATTATACAAAAAGATCACAATTTATACAAAAGTGGATTCATGAACCAATTCTGGTTTAGAACCAGAAATCTCTCACTCTCTCCTAAAAAGTCTCTTCAACTCCACTCTTTTCTAAACAAACGCTAAATCAAGCTTTCAAATTCCTCATATTCTATTCAAACCAAATAAATCTAACTGTTTGGCCTGATCTCCACACAGGGAGGATCAATCAACCACTATGCCCTTTTCTCATATTTGACAATAAATAAACACTCTCACACATTTAAATAAATAAAATTAACTAATCTCTTATCTTCCAACCCCTTGTTAGTCACAACATGTGATCATGCTATCACATTGTTGACTAGGCCTGAATGCTCCTGCATCACAGGGGGTACAGAAGAGGAAGAAGAAAGACATCTTGGGGGTCAAGTGCTTCAACTGTGGGAGTTGGGACATTATGCGTCTCAGTGCCCCAGGAAGAAAGGCAAGGGAGAAGCTTCTGACTCAAAGGTTGCTCCAGCAAAGGCGGAGAAGGATGTCGACACTGATAATGATTATGCCATGAGTGCTCATGCGCCTTTAGAGAAGAGGTGGGGAGACATAGAGCTGTAGTCGAGAGGACTACAAGAAAAGGGCAGGATCCTTGAGGTGCCCAAATTCTCGGATCGCATACAGCTACGGGAGCCCTTAACGACAGTAGCATGATGAAAGGTGTTGGGTGGAGCAAGGTGTGATGGAGCGGCAAGGTAGTGCTAGAGTGCAGAAGTCTGTAGCAGCGCAGTGGAGGTTGCAGCAGTGTGAGAGGCACAGAAGAGGTTGCAGCAGCACAGTAGCAGCAGAGGGAGCACAAGATAGCAGCAGAGGTAGCTTCAACATCACGAGGCTTCCAGACCGACCAGGATGTCAGTGTTTGGGTGAAGTCAGTTTCTTACTTCTCGATAACTGAGTTGTAGTGCAGCAGTTAGTAGTGGCAGTGCTATGGGCAGCGTGATGCAACATGTTGAGAGGGAGTTGCAGTACAGATGTTGCAGTGGCAGTGGCAGTGTCATGGGTAGCAGTATAGGAAGCAACAATGAAGTGGATCTGGGGCAGCAAGCCAAGCATTAGCACAGAGGACCGATGTGGAGGATCAATGTGATGCTTCTATGGTGAAACATTGCTAGAGCACATTCCTCGCTAAGAGGGGGTGTTGATTTTTGTTAGCATCGGATGTGCTCTATCCATGAAATTTGGTGGAGAGGCTAAGGCACATGAGATCTCCAAGACCCAAAAATCGTTTGGAGAAATTCCACCCGGATGAAGAGATATTAAAATAATTAATATTTTTAATGGGTTCCTAAGTCTAAACTTAGGAAAATAAAAATATTAATGTGTATTAATATAAAATGGGTGAGAAAGTTCTAAGTGACGAGGATCAAGCCAGTTCTAATCTTAGCCGTTGATTAGGGATTTAATCTCGGTCGTTGAATCGTCAACAGGAAAAGTATAAGAGGAGGCTTGAGGGTCAGTTGGAGACACACCAAGAGAGATCAAGAATTCGATTTTCTGGGGCGAGGTTTGCTGAGGAAATCAAGTTAGTGATCAGTTGCAACGAGGGGCAGTTCAGCAAGGGATTTTCATCCAAGGTTGAAGAATACATAATAGAGAGGCAGTGAAGTGCCGAGAGAGACAACGCATGCCCAAGAAGGGCTGACGCAGAGGACACATAGGGTCGCAGAGGCTGACGCAGAGGGCGCAGAGGGCTTCAGAGGCAACACTGGGAAGATTCTATGGGGCGGAGTAAGAGCAGTTCATCCGGGAGAGGGTGACGCAGATCCTGAAGAGTGACGTAGTTCAGAAGCAGTGCTTAGAGCAGCTTTCGCTGTCCAAAACAAGGAACAGTCAGAGTCACTGTGGGGTTGATCATTCGGTTGCTGAGTTGCCGGAATATCTATCTTCAGATAGAGGTACTACTGCCAAGGACATTCTCTGTTGGGTGAGCCATTTTTGGCACCCTAGTTGTATTCACGAAATGTACTTAACAATACAAACCCTCTATATGCTGCAACGGATTTCCCGAATTGGGTTTTTCTAGGGAAGATTGTCCAAAAATAACGGTGTCCCTTGTGTTATTGTTTTTGTTTATTTCAATACATGATCTGTATATCTGTGAAGGCTGCAATAGTGTTTACTTCGATGTTTATGCAATTAAATAACTTGTTAATGTAAAGAACAAGTAGGAGATTGTAAACCAGTAATTGCAGTAGGGGTTTCTGATGTGTTAGATTCAAGAATTTTCACACCTACAAGTCAGCTTAAATGGAGGGACAATCCTCTATTTATAGAGGTTGTCCACTCCAATTAGAACATACTACTCAAGCTCTGAAATCCGCAAGAAACAGAGAGGACAAGAAGGTCGAAGGAAGCCAAGGTAAAGGGTCTACTAGGGCAGCGAAGAGAAGAGGAAGAACAATGAAGATTAAGGGACTGTTTCTAGGGTATACACAGTCACATGTGCGAGGGAATGAAGGAAAATTTGCGGCTATATCAGTAGTAAAATCACAGTTGTATATTCTTCATTGTTTGGGCTAGTAACTAGGCCTACAAAGGCCTCCTACTCCAGCATGGAAGGAAGACACTCAAGCGAAGGAGAGAAGAGCATATGAACCTAGTAATCCTCCCACACGTGTGAGAAACTAGGGCAGCAGAACAGCAGCACTGTCATACTCTCATATCTCAATAAGGATCTCGGTTGGTCAACGTTGAAGTCTACTTGTGCAAGGGATAGAAGAGGAACACCTCACCTAGAAGACTCACTCAAGAAGGTCTATCTCTAGACAAGATTCATAAGAGAATGAAGTGCCGAAAGAAGGAGGACGAAGTGCCGGAGAACAAAGTGCCGGAAGAAGTGCCGGGGTATATGGTGTAGAAAGGGGTAAAGACTCGACTTGTGCTTGGAGGATCTCTTAGTTAGGGGTCTAGGGTTTGGCATTGATCAATAGAAGCTTCAATAAGAGAAATTCACTAAAGGGTTTTCCTCTCAAGAGAAGAGAGGTTTTGGCCCTGGCAAAGAGCCAACATCTTGTGTTCTTGTTTTTATGTTTTGGTAGCAGTTTGATGAAGTACACACATATGCACTAATAAGAAGAAGAAGAAGAATAAACTAAAAAGAAAAGTAAAAAGACTCCACAAACTGTTATCAAGTAACGAAGAATCACACTACACTACTTTGACCTAGATTCTTCAACATGGTATCAGAGATAAGGGTGACACATAAAGGAAAAGGCAACTCAAGAACACTCATCAAGGGGAAGCATCTACAAAGTTGAAGCATCAAGCCTAGAAGTCTCAATCACTTCAAGGACAAGAAGGATATACAACCCATCATTCATTAAGGAGGTCTACAAAGCTAGAAGAAGAGTCTTACATAAAGGCACCTACAAAGAAGAGCAGATTGAAGTAGGACCTACATCAAGCTACAAGTCTTCAAGCAAACCTCATCACCAAGCAAGTCCACTTGGAGAAGACAACTTGAAGAAAATCAAGATCCAGGGAAGACAAGCCTTCAAGGAGGAAGCAAATCCATTACATCTCAAAATCTATCAAGTAAGTACATGTCCCCTTCTAAATATACATCAATGTCTTTTTACAAGGAAAGCAATAAATTGGTAGGTACCAATAACTTTCTTGCATGGAAGAAGAAGACTGATCTACTTCTCAAGGAGAATGAACTCCTAGAACATGTCAAAGGGAATATCACTATCCCTGCTAAGGAACAGACTCAAGCCTTAGCCAAGTACAATAAGGATGAGACAAGAGCTCAAAGGATTTTGATAGAATCAATCAAAGACTCTCTCATTCCTTATGTCTCCAAGTTTGAGACATCAAAAGAAATTTATGATAAGCTAGTAGAGCTATTCTCGGTATCCACAACCGGAGAAGTGATATCTCTGAGAAATGAATTATACAAGATGAAGATAACAAAGGAAGGAATAGCTCCCTACTTCATGAAAATCTCTGAAATGAGAGATCAACTTCAAGAGCTTGGGGAAGTCATGTCTGACAGAGAGATGACAACTGTAGTACTCAATGCTCTACCTGAGGAGTGGGGAAACTTCACATCAAGCATATATGCCAAGAAGGAAGCAACCACTCTCAGTGAAATGTGGTCTCTATGCAGGACAGAGGAAACCAGACTTAAGGCAAAAGAAGATGTGGGATCAAAGGAGCAAGCATTTGCTACCATGGCCAAAAGAAAGGGTAAATTTGGCAAGTTTGGTCCACGAAGAACAAACAACAAATACATGTCCAAGATCCAATGCTTTGGATGCCAAGAATATGGACACTACAAAAGGAATTGTCCTAAGCTTAAGAAGGACAACAATAACAAAAGAAAAAGGGAAGAAGCTCACTTGACTCAAGAGGTGAAAGAAGAAGGAAAGAAGAAAAAGAAGGAAGATTATCCGAATCTCTACTATGACTAGGTCAATCTCTTTACTTCTAGACTTCTTTCAAAGTTTTGAGTAATATAGGAGCATGTAGGAATAAGGATTAATATTGCATGGCTAGGAACATTCTCTAGAATCTAGAAGCATGATGTACATAGAATTCTAGATACTAATAAAGATGTAACATTTATGATAAGAACAAAAATGCATAAGTAGAAATATCTTCTAGAATATAGGAGCATGGTAGATATAGCTCAAGATAGTCATATAGAAGGAGCATACCTAGTATAGAACCTCATCCATGATAAAAGAAAATTTTGATCATGGTTAAGTATCTTAGAAGACTTCCATTATCAAAGAAAAAGAAACATTTGCAAAGCAAGGATCTTTAAGATCCTATGATGGAATCTTCAAAAGAAGGTTCATGAACCAAGGCAGATGTCTCATTGGAAATCCCATTCATGGAATTCAAGAAAAAGATGATATGCAGGCAAGCTAAGATGAAGCAAGAAGGACCACACCAAAGGATGATCAAAGGAGAATCAAGATGAGGTATGTATGCATCAAAGTTTAGTCATGCTATCATTTGTATATTGTTGAGTCATGGGATAGTTCTATTAAACATGATCAAGCATGAAAGAATCTCTTTCACCAAGAACATGCTCGAAGGCATGTACCACAATATGAAGGTCAACAAAAGAATATGATCACTTAAGGAGCATAAGATTGCTGACTAAGAAGCAAGAAGAAATGCTGACAAGTCCATAAAGGAAGCAATGAAGGAATGCTCTCACAAGAAGCATGAGATGGTTGACCTATCTATTGTGGAAATTTCTAATTCTGGCACATTAGAAACCCTACTGCATTATCTGGTTTATTATATCCTACTTGTCCATTCCATTAACAAGGTATTTATTAACATAAATACTGAAATAAACACAAATGCAGCCTTCACACGTATACAGATCAACAACTAAAATAAACTAAGACAACACAAGGGACACCGTTATTTTTGGACAATCATCCCCAGAAAAACCTAATGCAGGAAAACCGGTGCAGCAGATATGAGTGTTTTATTATTATGCAATTTTCTGAATACAACTAGGGTGCCAGAAATGGCTCAGCCTGCAAAGAATTTCCTTGGCAGTAGTACCTCTCTCCAGAGACAGATATTCTGGCTGACCAACAACCAGATGATGATTCCCACAGTGATTTTGACTGTTCCTCAGCTGGACAGCGAAAGTTGCTCCAAGCTTCTCTCTGAAACTACGTCACCCTCTACAGCTCTGCGTCTGCCTCTCATCTCTCAGTCTGCTCCACGAAAACACCCCAGCGCAACTCTTTCTACCCAGCGTCAGCTCTGCTAACCTCTGCGTCCTCAGCGCTGGCCCTCCAAGCCTCTGCGTCAGCTCTGGTTGTCTCTGCATCAGCCCAGGCTACCTCTACGCTGTCTCTTCAGCACTATCTCTACCTCTCTACTATGTATTCTCGGCTATCTGCCGAACTTCCCATCGCTGCAACAGATCACTAACTCAATTTCTCAGTAAACTCTGCCCTAGAAAATCGAATTCTTGATCAACTCGGTGTATCTCCAAGACTCCAACTGACCATCAAGCCTCCTCTTATACTTTTCCTGTTGACGATTCAACGGTCGGGATTAAGTCCCTAATCAACGGCTAAGATTAGATTTGGCTTGATCCTCATTATTTAGAACTTTCTCACCCATATTATATTAATACACATTAATATTTTAATTTCCCTGAGTTTAGACTTAGGGTCTCATTAAAAATATTAATTATTTTAATATCTCTCCATCCGGGTGGAATTTCCCAAACGATTTCTGGGTCTTGGAGATCTCACGTGCCTTAGCCTCTCCACCAATTTTCATGGCTAGATCACATCCGATGCTACCAAAAATCAACACTCCCTCTTAGCGAGAAATGTGCTCTCGTAACGCTTCACCATAGAAACATCACACTGATCCTCCGCACTGGTACCTGTGCCGATGCTTGGCTTGCTTGCCTCACATCCACTGCTGCTGTTACATCTGTACTGTAGCTCCCTCTCAACATGCTGCATCATAGCACTGCCACTGCTAACTGCTGCACTGCAACTCAGTTACCGAGAAGTAAGTAACTGACTTCCCCCAAATAATGACATCCCAGTCAGTCTGGAAGCCTCGTGATGCTGAAGCTGCCTCTGTTGCTAACCCGTGCTCCCTCTGCTTCCACTGTGCTGCTGCAAACACCTTTGTGCCTCTCGCACTACTGCAACCTCTGCTACGCTGCTATAGACTTTTGCACTCTAGCCTTGCCTTGCTGCTCCACTACACTTTGCTCCACCTAACATCTGTCATCATGTTACTGTCGTTAAGGGCTCCTATAGCCAGATGTGATCCAAGAGTTTGGGCACCTCAAGGATCCTGCCCCTAGTATGTAGTCCTCTTGACTACAACTCAATGTCTCCCCACCTCTTCTCTAGAGGTGCATGAGCACTCATGGCATAATCGTCATCAGTCTCGACCTATTTCTCCGCCTTAGTTGGAGCTGCCTTTGAATCAAAAGCCTCTCCCTTGCTTTTCTCCTTGGGACACTGAGATGCATAATGTCCCAGCTTCCCACAATGGAAGCACTTAACCTTGGAGATGTCCTTCTTCTTCAACTTCCCTTGCTGTCCTGCTGATGCTAGAGCCGCATCCTCCTCCTCCTCTTTCTTGACTCGAGCTCCCTTACCACTACTCCCCACCTTGGTCATCCTCCTGATCTCTTCCTATCCAAGAACTGCCCACATCTCCTCCCAACTGGGAAGAGTAGCCTTGCCCAAAATACTTTGGACAAATGTCTCCCACTCCTCAGAGACTGCATTCAAGGAAGTCCTAATCATAAACTCTGGATCTGGTGTAAACCCCATAGAAGTAAGCTGGTCGTGAATCTCCTGCAACCTAAGAAGAAATGGATCTATTTGCTCTCCCTTCTGCATCTGAGATGACCGCAGTCGATTCTCCAATAGCATCTTTTGCTGCACGAAAGAGCCCTAGTATAAAGTGGTCAGGGTGTCCCACATCTCCTTTGTTGTGTTCTTCTCAGCAATATGTGGTATGACACGATCTTTGACCCTGTCTAGGATCATGTACTTCGCCCTTGCCATTGCATCCTCATACTTCTCGTTCTGAGCTGGGTCAACTGGGATAGCCACAGTTTTCAAGGCATAGTCCTTGATGCGATGTCAATTCAGGACTGCCAGGATTCTGGCCTTCCAGATGACAAAGTTAGAAGCCCCCTCCAACCTGTCCTGATCCCTTAGTCCATTCACTACCATTTCAGGAACTCTTCTGGACTCCCTCTGAGTCTTGACTCCCCTCCTGGAAATCTCCCTCTAAGTCTTGATTTCCCTCTTGGAAATCCTTTGGCCAGCTGTCGAACTGCTCCTCTCCAATCCTCCTTGCAACTGCAACTTGGATCTGGATTTCTTAGCTAGAAATCCGTCGAGGTAGTGACTCCCTCTAACTTGGTTTTGTCTCCTTAGACATTGTTCTGTATTGACAGAAACAACGTCCCACCAGCTCCTCAAATCACAATCTACCCATAGCTTCCCAAGCCCCGCAACTGAAGAAACTGAGCCTTTTAGGCTTTGCGCAATCCCGGCAAAGGCCGAATCTGCTCCTCCTGGCCATAGCGTCAATCCTTCCTGGCTGAGAAAGATGACCGGGCACTGTGTAGGTATGATCTGCCCCTCTTTGCCTCTGTGTTGACCCTCCTCCTGGCTCGAAATGTTGACACAGGCCCTGCGTCACTTCCTCTCCTGCTGTTTTTTCTCTGGAACAACGTTGTCTCTTGAGACAGTTGCTTCTGCTGCAAATTCTTCAGATTTGTCCTGCTGACGTCCTCAGTTCTTTTGTGATTTGCAATCCTCTAATACCATGTGGAAATTTCTAATTCTGACACATTAGAAATCCCTACTGCATTAACTAGTTTATTATCTCCTACTTGTTTATTCCATTAAAAAGTTATTTATTAACATAAACACTGAAATAAACACAAATGCAACCTTCACACATACACAGATTAACAACTGAAATAAACTGAGACAACGTAAGGGACACTATTATATTTGGACAATCGTCCCCGGAAAAACCCAATGCGGGAAAACCAGTGCAATAGATATGAGGGTTTTATTATTATGTAGTTTTATGAATACAACTAGGGTGCTAGAAATGGCTCACCTTGCAGAGAATTTCCTTGGTAGTAGTACCTCTCTCCGGAGACAGATATTCTCGCTGATCAGCAACCGGATGATGATTCCCACAGTGACTTTGACTGTTCCTCAGTTGGACAACGAATGCTGCTCCAAGCTTCTCTGGAACTATGTCACCCTCTACAGCTTTGCATCTGCTTCTCAGCTCTCAGTATGCCCCACAAAAACACCCCAACACAACTCTTTCTGCCCAGCGTCAGCTCTGCTAACATTTGCGTTAGCTTCTCGGCCTCCTGCGTCCTCAGCACTGACCCTCCAAGCCTCTGCATCAGCTCTGGCTGTCTCTGCGTCAGCCCAAGTTGCCTCTGCGATGTTTCTTTGGCACTATCTCTGCCTCTCTGCCATGTATTCTCGGCCTTCTGCCGAACTACCCCTCGTTGCAACAGATCATTAACTCGATTTCTCAGCAAACCCTGCCCCAGAAAATCGAATTCTTGATCAACTCAATATATCTCCAACTGACCCTCAAGCCTCTTCTTATACTTTTCCTGTTGACGATTCAACGCCCGAGATTAAGTCCCTAATCAACAGCTAAGATTAGATTTGGCTTGATCCTCGTTATTTAGAACTTTCTCACCCATATTATATTAATACACATCAATATTTTAATTTCCCAAAGTTTAAACTTAGGGTCTCATTAAAAATATTAATTATTTTAATATCTCTCCATCCAGGTGGAATTTCCCCAAACGATTTCTGGGTCTTGGAGATCTCATGTGCCTTAGCCTCTCCACCAATTTTCATGGCTAGAGCACATTCGATGCTACCAAAAATCGACATCTATATAATAAGAAGAAAATGAAGAAAGTGATCAAGCATGTGAAGAACACCATGATCACCGAGAATCACTATCTGACAAAATGCTTTGAAGATATCTCCCGAAAGAAGGCAAGACAACTCTGATAAAGGAAGAAAGGACCCTTGACACCTATGAAGGCCTTGGAGATATAAAAGATGCAGATAACTGATTCTACTCTACGAAGATGTCGTGATGAAGAAACCATCCAACAAAAAGCAATGTTGAAGCAATATCAGGATGAAGTCATGATGGGCTACTAGGTCAAAGCATGTAAACAAGCAAGTACAACGAAGCATCCATGAGAAGAATATTCCGAAGCATGGACAAGATGACAAAGGAGTAGCCCTGATGTATGACATGAAAGCCACTTTCCTCGAAGGAAGCAATGACATGACAAACCAGGGAGGAAAGTGATCGATGGATGGTGCCCTACCTAGAAGAAGTTTGAACAAAGACTTCATGACATCAAGAAAGGAAGGAGATCAAGCAGCTGAAGGACCCATGAAGAAGAAGTTACTGATGAAGGAAAGAGTCCCTAGTTAAGAGGGAGCTCTGACAGGTCCCTGATCAAGAGGGAGTTTTGGATCACCCTTGATTACAAAGGAGTTACAATTGTGTTTTCCGTTTCATGGGTCTTAAAATTGGCAACTAGGGCCAAAATCCATGTGGGTCATCTTATTTATGGCAGCTGATATTTTTTTTGGATCCCTCTCATCGAGAGGTGTAGGATTGATCTAAAAATCATCCGATTCCAATAAGTATTCACGGAGATATGAATTTATTTGTGTTATGGGACAATTCATCAAGGTTGGCCAGCAACCAAATAACCCCCATGTGTGCTCAACGTTTTAGTATAAAAGGACTTAACTTGATAGTCATTTGTGCACACACTTCACTCTTGATTTCTTTCCACTTGTTTTGGGTTTTAGTGGAAGAGAAGTCTAAGAGGAGGAAGCCCTAAATGCAGGTCTAGAAAGAGACCCTATTAGTAGTTGTTGTCGCACAAATTGTCACGACAACGCTCAGACCGGGGGCTGTCACCCTGATCCCCGATCTCTCCGTTTAAGCATGTCTCCCGCGGCTAAGGGGGGTAGACCCTATGGGATAATGAATGACCAACTGGGGACCAGTTGGGCTGGGAGACACGAGGAAACAAGCACTAAATTGATTTTATTAAGTTAATAGACCAGTGCCTTGTGAAATAAATGATTAAACGATTATTTATCGAATGCTGCAGAAATATGAACTCATTAACAATCGTTTACCATCAAATAACTCAAACAAAGATTAACTTTTATCAAATGCGAGAAAATGCTTAATGGCTTAATGATACTCCAGCAATTTAAAATTTCGAAAGATAAAGTGCGATACACAACCACGTAAAATGCTAACCAGAGATCACATTCATGTAGTTAATCTTCAGATGAACATTAAAGCATGTTAAACATTAATTCCCACATCAAAATTTTAGCTTCAGCAGAAAAGATGAAACCTAAGAAATTCCCGAGCCAAGACTGAAATTGGCAAAAAAATTCCCAAAATATTTTTATATTTTTTAGATAAAACAAAACTTAAACAAAATGAAACTTTTAAATCAAAAAAATCTAAATAATATTAAAATCTAAACTAAATTAAAAGAAACCTTTTATCATTTTTTTTTAAATTTTTTTTTACTTCTAACAAAATTAAATCTAAGCTAAATTAAATCAAAATCAAAACTATAAGAAAAGAAATTCTTTATGCTTTTTAAAGTTTTATAATTTTTATGAAATTTTTATTGTTATATTTTTAAAAGAAAACTTAAAATTTAAATCTAAACTAAAAAAAAAACTTGAAATTATTAAAATCTAAATCTAAATTTTAAATCAAAACTCTCTTATTAAAATCAAAACCTAAAGAAATTGAAAAAATCTTTGAACTATGATAAAAATTTATTCTAAAATCTAAACTAAATACAACACTAACACCTGATCGCATACAAAATGAAATTATATGAAATGTCAATCCTAAATCAAATAAAGTCTGATTCTAAAAAAAAGAAAGAAACTAACTTAATCAAAACGTAAACCCTATACCATACGTATTCCAAAATACAAACTTAACTACGCTAACCCTGTAAAAAAAATTACTGAGTGTTCAGTGTATGCGGGACGGCGGAGATGGAAAACGCGTGGAGGAGCTCAACGTCGACCAAGGAGCAAGGGAAAACCTGCCAAATCGAAATTTACCATACGTATACAAAAAAAACGTGAGTTTGTTGTGCCATAATGTGTTCAAGTGTGTTAAACGTTGAATATAAGCTGCTGCGTGAGGTGGATAGAGCCACGATGGAGCTGAGGATGGCGTACAGCACTTGTGCGAGGGTTTTGAGGAACAACAGCGTAAACAATGGAGGATGGACGATTTGCGGGCCTCAGGCCAAGCCTCGATGGAGAAAGATTGGACTGCGTGAAACCGTTATGGACAGATGGCATAAGGATCAGGGCTGGACGTAGCTGCTATTGGGTGGGATTGGAGTGAGAAAATGGCAATCTGAAATCTGGCAACAATCTAGGAGCTCCACACAGCCTCCTTTTAAAGAAAAAAAATTTCGAAATATTTTTCCTGGAAATGAAATCCCTGCAGATTCTTCTTCAGATAAAATTTGAATACCCTGGATTGCATAAATAGTGCCCCTGCAAGAGATTGCCCTGATGCAATAGCAAGGGGCTGATCAAACCCTTGGACAACAAAAACAGCTTAGATAAATCCTCGGAAATCTTCAAAAAACCCTGCAACCTGTAATGGAGAGACAAACCCCCAAAAATAATATGTGCAGAAAAACGAAACTAAAACCCTAGATCAGCTAAACAATTACAGTAATTACAACTTTTCGACTCTTAATCAGTCAGATTTATCAATAATCAACAGTAATATTTTCAGAACTTCAGATTTGCTATGAAATGCTTTAGAAAAAACTCCCATGCAACTCAGAAATAAACTCTAAATGATGAACCCAGAATCAAAACTAGTTGGGCTCTACAAGAGAGTGCTTTGTGGGAGTTGGCTGGTTCAGCCGAGAACTTCCCCAAACGCCCACTGATTTTCTGAATAAGGGTTTCCTGCACAGCTCACTTCAACCATCAATAAAGAGAGAAAAAACAGTACTAAACCCCAAATGCAATGGAGATACCTGCCATTATTTCAGAAATTCTAATACCATTCAAACCCTAGTAAGTGAACAAGATACCTGTGTTCAACAATACTCTACATCAAGCTATTACTAATGGCTGAAAATAAAATTATGCAGAAAATAAAATAGCTCACAGCACTTCAGGAGAGTAACATCAGCAAGATTTCAACCCCAAAGTCTTTCTTTATTTGCACCAGAAAAAGTTTACAAGAGAGCTGTCTTCAGCACAAGACTCACAAATCGAATCTCCTCTCAAATGACCCCTAACACCCTATTTAAAGGAAAATTTCCCAACGGCTAGTTCGAGTGATCCATGTCAAACTAATCTCGACCGTCGATGAGGATCAAGATTTCTTTTAATCTCATTCGTCGAATTTTTAAATGCATTTTAATATATTAAACAATTAAAATTCTGCATTTATTTACTCAAAAATTTGACTTATTATTATTTTATTATTTTATTTTATTTTTTAATTTATTTTATAAATTTTATTTTATTTTATTTTTTAATTATTTTTTAAATTTTTAAATTTTATTATTATTTTTATCTATATTTTTTTTTAATTAATTAATTTTTTTAATTTTTATTTTTGGATCCTCGAACTTAGCCTTTGGAAAAATCACCTAGGACCTAGGACTTAGGACCTATGAGGGGATTAAAACATTTCCTAACCCTCAAGACACTTTACATCATGACTTTTACAATTTTACATCCGAAGGGGGAAAACCCATTTGACATAGACCCTCATAGATCACCTAGCTCTGCAATCAACTATAATCTAGCAGATCAACACACTAGGATTCTCTAAGATTCTAATGACAAAATTCATTCCGGCTTTGGGGTTAGGTTGAAGGAAAACTCTGCCGATCATGGATCGGTGAGACAAAAAACCTTCCGGAACATAGATTATCACTAGAAAATTAGGTCCACCTAGGCAATTTTCATACATGACTCAGCTCTGCTAAGATTATTTACAATTCACACATGCAGACTGGGTTTACAACATAATATGATAAGGTCAACGATGACTGTCGAATGGCACAGACATGTCGATTAAGCGCTATCCCTTTTGCGAAGAAAAGGGGGTGTACTGCTATGGGTAGTTGACACGTAGTGGTCAACATTTGACTCCACTTGGGGACACGTTGTTGTACTGTAGGAATGTAAGAATCCAGAATCTGCATCCATGCAACACACAACAAAGTATAAGTAGCATCCGTCCAAAAATCATCATATAACATTAAACACAAGAAAAATATAAGCTCTTCATTTATTAACTATCTAGAAAAGTAAATCTAATCCTAAAACAAAAATGAAAATGTTGAAAAAACAAGGAGTAGGTTAGAAATACAATACAAAGGATGCCCCATAGCATCAGATGTGTTCAATATAGTGTATACTGAGCATTTGCCTGCTTTCAGGCAAATCTGTCGGCTGCTTGTCGGAGGTGCCATGTCCAATTCTGCATATGGTAGGACTTTTTCCTATCCGAAAATCAAGCTGCTCGCGGTTGTCTGATGCATCAAATCTTCTTCTCGTTTTCTTTCTCTTGTGCCTTTTCTTTGTGGCAGGCTGTATCACTGCTAACGTGGGACTTTCTGCTTCAAAGCTCTCAGATGAAGTATGTAAGATATGTGTGACATGTCTTTCTTCATTCTGCATCTGCCCTGTCAAGGATGATGGATCAATCTCATAAGTGCCATGAGTTATAACTTGACCTTCTATGACTGGTGGATTAACCGTGTGAGCATCAATCTGATTATTAACTTCCCTTTTATCCAGGTCACCTTCAATGGAACAAAGAACCTCATAACAAGATGGAGCTTGCTGTAACAGATAGGGAGGCTCCTGATCTATTGACGTTCCTTGGTTTCTTTCATCTTCCGATTGCTGTTGAAATTTCTGAAACTGTATTTTAATGGCATCCATCTGACTAGAGTGCTCAACCTTTATAGCACTGATTTCCCTGGCATGGTCTTCCTCCATGGTCAGTAACTTATTCTGAAGACATATCTGATTAGCTTCCATATCTTTTATTACTCTATCGTCCTTTTCCTTTATGGTCATCAAGCAATGCTGCATAGAGTTTATCTCTTTATTATGATTTGCTTGCATGGTCGTCATATTTTCCTCTAAGCCTGATAACTTGCTTTGCATAAAACTAATTTCTGTGTCATGATTAGTCTTCATGGCCTCAATTTCCTTAGTATGTTGATTTTGCATGATCTCTATCTCCCTATTACGCTTTTCCAGGTGGGTGCATAAAATTCTCACATCATTGGCGTAATTAGTTTGATTGATCTCCATATTTTTTACCAGCAGCATTAGTTCTTGTATAATTTGCTTATGATCTTCCTTTTCATTGTCAACACTGTTTTTACAATTTGTTCCTGCTTTTCCACTATGATCTGCAATGGTACAGGTGGATGGCAAATTCTAATATGAAGCATTGTCTTGAAATCTTTCATCAACAGCGGAACCTTTTATAAGATTACTTTCATTATGTTGCACAATTTTAGGGGCACAAGGCGAACTATCTAGATCACTATATCTATCTTTAAAAGCATCGACAATGTCTTGTAAAGAAGTGAAGGAATCTTCAGGACAACTATTAAACCAATTCAAAGCATCATCTTCTAAAGAAAGGACAAATAGACGCATTTTGACATCTTCATGATTATACTGAGGAGATCTACAATACATGATCATTATACGAGTAAACCAACCTAGATGCTTTTTAACAGCGACTGAATCACCACCCGAGAACACAGGTAATTTAGAAATGGCCACCTCCGGAATATCATGGCGAACATCAGTAAAATGACACGGTTTAAACGAATAATCCATGATGAATAATAAGGGATCAAATGGATGATAGAAAGAGATTTCTGCTCAAGAAAATTAAAAAATGAAAGAAGTGGAGTCGCCACTTGAACAATGAGTCAAATTCTAGGATCCAAAAAGCAACCAACAAGCTGATATGAAAGAGGCTTCTTGTCTGGGAAAAATAAATGAAAAGAAATGGAGTCGCCACCCAAACAAGAAACGAACTGAAGAGCAGTCGCTGATATGATGAAAGATAAGGCGATAAAAAGATCCAAATGATGCCAAAAAAATGTTGACTCTGCCAGCTCAAATGAGAAAGATGAAAGAATGATGAATGTCGAATAAACCAAGGACAAAAAAACTCTCACCGGCAACGGCGCCAAAAAATGTTGGCGTTGCCGGCTCAAACGAATGATAGAAAGATGAACGATGAATGATAAAAAGTCGACAAAACACCGAGAATAAAGTATCCTCGGCAACGGCGCCAAAAAATGTTGTCGCAGAGATTGTCACGACAACGCTCAGACTGGGGGCTGTCACCCTGATCCCCGATCTCTCCGTCTAAGCCTGTCTCCCGCGGCTAAGTGGGGTAGACCCTATGGGATAATGAATGACCAACTGGGGACCAGTTGGGTTGGGAGACACGAGGAAACAAACACTAAATTGATTTTATTAAGTTAATAGACCAGTGCCTTATGAAATAAATGATTAAACGATTATTTATTGAATGCTGCAGAAATATGAACTCATTAACAATCGTTTACCATCAAATAACTCAAACAAAGATTAAATTTTATCAAATGCGAGAAAATGCTTAATGGCTTAATGATACTCCAGCAATTTAAAATTTCGAAAGATAAAGTGCGATACACAACCACGTAAAATGCTAACCAGAGATCACATTCATGTAGTTAATCTTCAGATGAACATTAAAGCATGTTAAACATTAATTCCCACATCAAAATTTTAGCCTCAGCAGAAAAGATGAAACCTAAGAAATTCCCGAGCCAAGACTGAAATTGACAAAAAATTTCCCAAAATATTTTTATATTTTTCAGATAAAACAAAACTTAAACTAAATGAAACTTTTAAATCAAAAAAATCTAAATAATATTAAAATCTAAACTAAATTAAAAGAAACCTTTTATCATTTTTATTTTTATTTTTATTTACTTCTAACAAAATTAAATCTAAGCTAAATTAAATCAAAATCAAAACTATAAGAAAAGAAATTCTTTATGCTTTTTACAGTTTTATAATTTTTATGAATTTTTTAATGTTATATTTTTAAAAGAAAACTTAAAATTTAAATCTAAACTTAAAAAAAAACTTGAAATTATTAAAATCTAACCTAAATCTAAATTTTAAATCAAAACTCTCTTATTAAAATCGAAGCCTAAAGAAATTGAAAAAATCTTTGAACTATGATAAAAATTTATTCTAAAATCTAAACTAAATACAACACTAACACCTGATCGCATACAAAATGAAATTATATGAAATGTCAGTCCTAAATCAAATAAAGTCTGATTCTAAAAAAAGAAAGAAACTAACTTAATCAAAACGTAAACCCTATACCATACGTATTCCAAAATACAAACTTAACTACGCTAACCCTGTAAAAAAAATTACTGAGTGTTCAGTGTATGCGGGACGACGAAGATAGAAAATGCGTGGAGGAGCTCGTCGTCGACCAAGGAGCAAGGGAAAACCTGCCAAATCGAAATTTACCATACGTATACAAAAAAAACGTGAGTTTGTTGTGCCGTAATGTGTTCAGGTGTGTTAAACGTTGAATATAAGCTGCTGCATGAAGTGGATAGAGCCATGATGGAGCTGAGGATGGCGTACAATACTTGTGCAAGGGTTTTGAGGAACAGCAGCGTAAACAATGGAGGATGGATGATTTGGGGGCCTCAGGCCAAGCCTCGATGCAGAAAGATTGGACTGCGTGAAACAGTTATGGACGGATGGCATAAGGATCAGGGCTGGACGTAGCTGCTAGTGGGTGGGATTGGAGTGAGAAAATGGCAATCTGAAACCTGGCAACAATCTAGGAGCTCCACACAGCCTCCTTTTAAAGAAAAAAATTTCGAAATATTTTTCCTGGAAATGAAATCCCTGCAGATTCTTCTTCAGATAAAATTTGAAAACCCTGGATTGCAGAAATAGTGCCCCTGCAAGAGATTGCCCTGATGCAATAGCAAGGGGCTGATCAAACCCTTGGACAACAAAAACAGCTTAGATAAATCCTCGGAAATCTTCAAAAAACCCTGCAACCTGTAATGGAGAGACAAACCCCCAAAAATAATATGTGCAGAAAAACGAAACTAAAACCCTAGATCGGCTAAACAATTACAGTAATTACAACTTTTCGACTCTTAATCAGCCAGATTTACCAATAATCAACAGTAATATTTTCAGAACTTCAGATTTGCTATGAAATGCTTTAGAAAAAACTCCCATGCAACTCAGAAATAAACTCTAAATGATGAACCCAGAATCAAAACTCGCTGGGCTCTACAAGAGAGTGCTTTGTGGGAGTTGGCTGGTTCAGCCGAGAACTTCCCCAAACGCCCACTGATTTTCTGAATAAGGGTTTCCTGCACAGCTCACTTCAACCATCAATAAAGAGAGAAAAAACAATACTAAATCCCAGATGCAATGGAGATACCTGCCATTATTTCAGAAATTCTAATACCATTCAAACCCTAGTAAGTGAACAAGATACCTGTGTTCAACAATACTCTACATTAAGCTATTACTAATGGTTGAAAATAAAATTATGCAGAAAATAAAATAGCTCACAGCGCTTCAGGAGAGTAACACCAGCAAGATTTCAACCCCAAAGTCTTTCTTTATTTGCACCAGAAAAAGTTTACAAGAGAGCTTTCTTCAGCACAAGACTCACAGATCGAATCTCCTCTCAAATGACCCCTAACACCCTATTTAAAGGAAAATTTCCCAAAGGCTAGTTCGAGTGATCCATGTCAAACTAATCTCGACCATCGATGAGGATCAAGATTTCTTTTAATCTCATCCGTCGAATTTTTAAATGCATTTTAATATATTAAACAATTAAAATTCTGCATTTATTTACTCAAAAATTTGACTTATTATTATTTTATTATTTTATTTTATTTTTTAAATTTTATTTTATTTTTTAATTTATTTTATAAATTTTATTTTATTTTATTTTTTAATTATTTTTTAAATTTTTAAATTTTATTATTATTTTTATCTATATTTTTTTTTTAATTAATTAATTCTTTTAATTTTTATTTTTGGATCCTCGAACTTAGCCTTTGGAAATATCACCTAGGACCTAGGACCTATGAGGGGATTAAAACATTTCCTAACCCTCAAGACACTTTACATCATGACTTTTACAATTTTACATCCGAAGGGGGAAAACCCATTTGACATAGACCCTCATAGATCACCCAGTTCTGCAATCAACTATAATCTAGCAGATCAACACACTAGGATTCTCTAAGATTCTAATGACAAAATTCATTCCGGCTTTGGGGTTAGGTTGAAGGAAAACTCTGCCGATCATGGATTGGTGAGACAAAAAACCTTCCGGAACATAGATTACCACTAGAAAATTAGGTCCACCTAGGCAATTTTCATACATGACTCAGCTCTGCTAAGATTATTTACAATTCACACATGCAGACTGGGTTTACAACATAATATGATAAGGTCAACGATGACTGTCGAATGGCACAGACATGTCGATTAAGCGCTATCCCTTTTGCGAAGAAAATGGGGTGTACTGCTATGGGTAGTTGACACGTAGTGGTCAACAGTAGTAAAAGAAGGATGCCCTAGCCACAGGTCTTGTGCAGGTTTGGCCGCAGTTCAAAGGGAGATCTAGCACGGTGAAGGAGGCCTAACAGTTGTCCCTAAACGCAGTCTTATCATATCCTAGATGCCCTAATCTATGCATTGTTGGAGACAACCCTTAGACGCTGGAAAAGAGATACCCTAACCGTAGTAAAGAGGCTCCCTAACTCGCTGTCTAAAGGATGCCCTAACCAGCAAAGAAGGTAGGGACAACGTGGGTGTCTTAGGGCTGTTGGAGCCTCTTGGTGACTGCGTGGAGGGTTGTTCTATTCTACTGCCAAGCCAAGTTTGAAGAAGGGATCACGTAGGTCTGTGAGAGCAGAAAGAGGTAAGGTATGACTGTTTTGGAGGGTTGTTAGGGTGCCGCAGGGATCTGTGGTAGGCCACGGGCCTAGCCACTCCAAAACAGGGCTGCTGTAGGCTTGAGACACTGCCATATGCCCAGAACAACAGCATATGGAGGCAACACTTTACCTTGACTAGGCCGCAGCTATTTGGAGGCTATTTGTGTGGGTTGATAAGGATTGCTGCAGCGTGCTCATGCCCTAACCAGGAACAACAATACAACAGTATTGCAACAACATGTTGGGTCAAAGTTTTGATGCAGTCAACCCTAATCCTATACAAACTTGGAGCAGCATAGCAGGATGTATAGTGCACATAGGAGCAACTATGAGTACATGTTGTACAATGCACATAGAAGTAGCAATGCACAACATGATGTACAGTGCAACATGGTGTAGATCAGTGTTGTTGGACGTTGGAGCAGCAATGGGACAGCATGGTAATGATGGACATATAGCAGCAACGAGAATGCATATAGCAGCAGGATGATGAGGTATTGCAGCATGCATTTGGGTGCAGCGTAGTGCAATGAAGAGCTCAGCATAGTGCAGCTATACAGTGATGGGTACAGTCATGATTAGTGAAACATGATGAGATGCAGCATAGTGATGATGGGTGCAGCATGGTGCAACACAGTGAGGTGCAACATGATGATAAGATGCAACACAATGATAGGTGCAGCATGGTGATGGGGTCACCTTGGAGAATCAGTTGAAGCAGCATGTCTTCAACTGAGTTCAGCTACTTCATGTATCATCTTCTTAGAGATGATCTATGCTCTTATTTAGATAAGTCAAAATGTTGAATTCTGTTGTATATGTACTATGTCTCTCTCTCTATTGAACTATTGAAGAACATATAAGAAGAATTGATCAAGGGTTTCCCCACAATGGGGTTTGTCCCTGGCTAGTGCCACATCTTGTGTCCTCTTGCCTTGGCTTGTCTTCTGCGATTTATGTTTATGTTCTATCTACAATTTACTATTATGCTGGTGTGATTGCTAACCTGGAAAAGATATCGAGTTAACTGTGAAAATTGAAATAAATTGCTCTAAGCATAGAACATCCCTAAAATTAACATGGTATCAGAGTTGAGGTGAAGACAAAGCCCAAGCAAGAGTGAAAGAGCAATCACCGAAGACAGTTGGGAAATGACAAAAGGCTCAATGGATTCCTCATCCCTCTTCAAATTCACCAAGGGTGAAGTCAAAGTAGAGAATATTATCAGAATGGCGCAGCGGAATCTTCTAATGACCTACCTAAAGATCACTTCAATGGGAAGCCCGATCTAAGGGTGGAAGGAAAGGCAGATGCCTTATTTGTAATAAGTTCGGCCATTATTCGAAAGAGTGTCCGAATGGTAGGGACACATCACGTGATGATGATAATAATCATTCCAAGGACATCTTCAATGATCGAAGGAATAACAAGTAATGCAGGTCATCAAGGAAATAGCCGACTCTTCAAAGAAAGCAAGGAGCCCTAGGTATGGAGAATCAAATATTGTTTCCGATAAGATAAAGAAGCATTATCTTATATTGGCCCTCTCCTCCAGACTCTTTGGGAATCTAGCTTATTGATTGTAGTGCTTCAAGACACTTCATTGGATAGAAGGGTTCTCTCTCTAATTTGGTAGAGATGGAAACAATCATGGGATTATACTTGGAGTCAATGCCACCTATCCCAGAAAGGGTGTAGGGAATGTTACCCCTCAATTGAATGAGGGTAACTTGATTCATTTAAAAGAAGCTCTTTATGTACCTGATCGCAAGAAGAACCTGGTGTCCATTTCGGCAATGGAAGTCAAAGGTTTCAGGGTGGCATTCATCGATGGAAAGGTACGTGTTTGAAAATAGAATTTTCAAAGATGCTTTTATCCTTGAGTTCAGGATTGGCAATTTGTATCAAGTTGCAGGAAGTCCATTGGGGACCATGTCAGTTGACACATCTCGTCTATAGCACCGGAGGTCTACTCTTTATGGGGCCCCACCCAATATGAGTAAGATGGTGACAGGGATGCCTCAATTCAAAAAGAGCATGAAGTTACATGTCCGAGATGTACCGAAGGAAAATCTTACAAGGGGAACATTCCCTTCATGTAGCAGGTCCACAGATTTGGAACAACTCGAGGGGTTTGAGATTCATGATCGGGAATCTCATGTATGTAGGTGGAAGAAAGCCCTCTATGACTTGAAGCAAAACACGCCGACCTTAATATGAGAGGATTGATAGTTGTCTGATGAAGCTGAGATTCACTAGGAGTGAAGCCGATCCAAACCATTGCTTGAAGGTTGTGGATGATATACCTCTCATAATAACACCTTCTGAAGACAGCCTCTTTTTGATAGATGCAGACCCTCTCATTTGCAAAAGAAAGAGGGAGTTGGATTTCAGATTTGGAATGGTAAACTGCAAGCTTGTGACTACCTCGACGGAGCTTAACTTTCAGAAGTTATGTGGTAAGGATGCCGGACCTGATTTGGGAAATGCCTCTGAGTTTCATAAACTCATCCTAGCATTGATGTTCTTGGTGAACTCCCGTCCAAATATATGTCTTGCAGTTAACATGTTGAGCTCATATATGGTTGAGCTTCACTGGATTGGTGCCAAGAATCTTCTGAGATATCTTTGGGGCACAATCTGTCATAGATTGATATACACTGCTGGAAATATGAAGCTACATGATTATTTGAATGCTAACTGGGCAAGCAGTGTGGAGGATCACAAGAACACTTCTAAGTGCTAGTTCTCTTTGGGTTTTGCTTCGATATCTTGGATGAGCAGGAAGAATAAGTCGGTTGCTATAAGCACTGCTGAGACCGAATACATAACTACAAGTATGACCTCGTGTGAAGCTGGCTAGTTGCGGAAGCTCTTCGGTGCACTGTTTGACACATGATGGATACCATCGTGATCTTCTGTGACAACCAAAGGGGGATTCGATTGTTGAGGAATCCCATGTGTTATGATCGCTCCAAGCATATAGACATCAGGTACCACTTTATCTGGGATATGTACATCGATGAACAAGAAGGCTCCATTGCATTGGCACTGATGTGCAAGTCGCAGACATTCTGTCGAAGCCCCGGGGAAAGGTCAAATTTGTGACTATCCAGAACAACTTGGAGTCATTGAGAGACCCTCTTATGAGGGTCCTGTATGATGCATGCATTGAGCTCTGGGAGCTCCGGGGGCTTGGGGTACTTCTTGGAGCAACAAGCAACCATAGGGGGACTCACCCTCCCCTAATGGTGCGTTTTGTACAGGGTGAATGGTTTAGCCTTCCCCTGTGATACCCTGTCGCGACTTATGGACAGGATGGGTGGTTCTCCTGTTGAGGCATCCTACCCATGCAATCTGGGACTTATGGGAAGTACCTCTCATTTCGCCAATGAGTAGGGAAATGGGGTTAGGGACCATAGTAGTACCGATGGACGCATCGTGTATCTACCGTACTCCCTATGCTAGAATGACCGACATTGATCTGGGATCAATTGGAACTGACTTCAAGTCAGTAAGAGTGACATAGCTCACTCTCTCTTGGAACTGATCTGGGATCAGTATGAGTGGTTTGAGACACTCTCTTGTGATATTGATCTGGGATCAATGAAACTAACTTTGGGTCAGTAAGAGTGGTTTGAGACACTCTCTTGTGATATTGATCTGGGATCAATGAAACTGACTTGGGTCAGTAAGAGTAATATAACTCACCCCCTTTTGGAACTGGTCTGGGATCAGTAAGAGTGGTATGACACACTCTCTTCATATGGGACTGACTTCGAGTCAGTAGAGAATGGTATGAGACATTCTTGATCAATTCTTCTTCTTCATGGTTCAACAAAGCAGAGCAGTGCAAGGCACTAATGGCAGAGATAGTACAGTCTGGCAGATGGATCAGTGGATGGAGTTCTCCCTAGTTGAGAGGGAGTGTTAAAATTGGAAACTAGGGCCAAACTCCATGTGGGTCATCTTATTTATGGCAGCTGATATTTTTCTTGGATCTCTCTCATTGAGAGGTGTAGGATTGATCCAAAGATCATCCAATTCCGATAAGTATTCATGGAGATATGAATTTATTTGTGTTATGGGACAATTCGTCAAGGTCAGCCAGCAACCAAATAACCCCCATGTGTGCTCAACATTTTAGTATAAAAGGAGGTGACTTGATAGTCATTTCTGCACACACTTCACTCTTGATTTCTCTCCACTTGTTTTGGGTTTTAGTGGAAGAGAAGTGTAAGAGGAGGAAGCCCTAAACGCAGGTCTAGAAGGAGACCCTATTCACAGTAAAAGAAGGATGCCCTAGCCACAAGTCTTATGCAGGTTTGGCCACAGTTCAAAGGGAGATCTAGCACGATGAAGGAGGCCTAACAGCTGTCCCAAAACGCAGTCTTATCATACCCTAGATGCCCTAATCTATACGTTGTTTGAGACATCCCTTAGACGTTGGAAAAGAGATACCCTAACCGCAGTAAAGAGGCTCCCTAACTCGTTGTATAAAGGATGCCCTAACCAGCAAAGAAGGTAGGGACAACATGGGTGTCTTAGGGCTGTTGGAGCCTCTTGGTGACTGCGTGGACAGTTGTTCTATGCTACAGCCAAGCCGAGTTTGAAGAAGGGAGCATGCAGGTCTGTGAGGGCAGAAAGAGGTAAGGTATCACTGTTTTGGGGGGCTGTTAGGGTGCTGCAGAGATTTGTGGTAAGCTGCAGGCCTAGCCACTCCAAAATAGGGTAGCGTGTAGGCTTGAGAGGTTTCCATATGCCCAGAACAACATGCATATGGAGGCAGCACTTTACCTTGACTAGGCCATAGTTATTTGGAGGCTGTTTGTGTGGGTTGATAAGGATTGTTGCAGCGTGCTCATGCCCTAACCAGGAACTGCAATACAATAGTATTGCAGCAGCGTGTTGGGTCAATGTTTTGATGCAGTCAGCCCTAATCCTATACAGACTTGGAGCAGCATAGCAGGATGTATAGTGCGCATAGGAGCAACTATGAGTACATGTTGTATAGTGCAGCATAGTGCACATACGAGTAGCAATGCATATCATGATGTACAGTGCAGCATATGATGGTGCAACATGGTGTAGATCAGTGTTGCTGTACATTGGAGCACCAATGGAACAACATGGTAATGATGGACATATAGCAGCAACGAGAATGCATACAACAGCAGGATGATGAGGTATTGCAGCATGCATTTGGGTGCAGCATAGTGCAATGAAGAGCTCAGCATAGTGCAACAGTGTAACGACCCATCTCTAAATACATATATTATATGCTCCATAATTAAATTAAGAAAAAAAAGAAAAAAAAATATTAATAAAATAGAATAAAGATTAAGTATTGTATCAATAATTAATTAATCTAAAGTTCTAAAGTTTATGTTAAAAACAAACATAAATAAAGTTTGTATTAAAAACAAACATAAATAAAGTTTATATTTATATTATAAACAAACATAAATAAAATAAAAGTATACATGAATATCATAAAGTCAAAAGACAAACAAATATGATAAAGTACATTTAAATGTTATAAAGTGATAAAGGATACGTTATATGGTTATATGGAGGCGTGATAGTGTTATAATAACAATAACACATATATAAAGTTTAAACATTATAATACGTTAACGCTACATATGAACACCATCATATTTAAAATTAAGCTGAACCCTAAGTAAGGCAGAAACACTTGTAATGGGAGGGTGACTCACACTGATGGGCAAGCTGTCACCGCGGGAGAAAGCGGTGGAGTCGCTGGTGTACAGGGCGGCCACCGCTAAGCCCAGGCTATAAAACCGCAAAGATTGGGCTGAGAACGGGGAAGAAAACCGAGAGAAGAAAGCAGGAGAAAACCAGGAAGAAGAAAATTGACCATTGGAAGAGCTTTAAGCATTCTGAGGTTCTGGGCACGGGGGACAATGAGCTTCTGTTGAGAAGCTTACTAGATTGAGCATTCAGGCTCTGCTCAGTCTGGCTGGGTGGAATTGGTCTCCCGGAAATTGGATCAGAGTAGCCGCAGCATCATCAACTACACCAGAGCAGGCAACAGTTCAGGTAGGTATTCAAAATCTTTTACGGTTCCTGTATTTCAGTTTTTGGTCATTACACATGGTATCAGAGCTGTCGTTCAAACCCTTCGGGACCTCACAGGCCCTACACAACCGAAAATATATATAAATTGCGCTGTCAAATTCTGCAACGTAGTTAAAAATAGAATCATATTAAAAACCAGGGTCTGCGTAGAGTGAGAAGCACAGCCTCTCTTTGCCGTCATTTGACGTGTATTCACCTGCCTGTCTGAAGAATACCCGCCTCTCTTTGCAAACTCTCGGACCTTACCAAGGTTGTTGAGATCATATCTTATTGTAGACCCACTGTATTTTTATCACTGAGTATGCAAACTGTGTCATATACTACTGTTTCCACAGTATTCTGTGCACTTTGTGATTAAATTAGCGCTATTTAGATTACTATAGCTTCTCTCCTTTTAGTTCCATTGCTGTGATTACGTTTTTATGCCACGCCGACAAATCCAAAGAAGAATTTTCTCAAAGACAGTACACAGAGTATCTGTGAATATTCACAAATTTGTGACAATTTCTTCTCTCACTGGAGTTCCCTAACAATAATACCAGCACAGTACCGTCTGAGAAAGATAATCAAAAGTTCTGTAGATAATTTAAAACAACATAAATCCTAGATAGTTGCGGTCACCTCTAATGCCGAAGCTTTTCTGGCTGCAATATCATACATCAAATGGCAAATAATGGCAGATTTAGAGTTAGACACTCCGAAGTCATTGTCGGTTTTGAACGTATTTTCAGAAGTGTGAAAAAGTAAAAGGATACGTTTTGAATAAAAGACTTTGCTGCATGCCCATTAGAATAACTGACTTTCGCGCTGCCAGGATTTGACCATGGAAATAAATTCATTAAAATTCCAGGTTTTACTGACGCAGCATAATAGAAAAGTTAATTCTAGCTAGTCGACTTAGCATGTTGCCACTGAGCGTAACTCTCAAGTAGCAAGTGAATGTCAAGAGAGCAGTTCTCGGAAGCGGTCGGACCCCTTCTTTTGGACGGCATCGAATGAAAGGTGCCACATGGGTTGACTGAAGAGTTAGCCAAATTGTCATGTTTACCTTACGATAGTCTATGACCAAATCTATTTTATTTGTAATCATCAAATTTGGGAGATTTGTGATATTCATTAGTTATCATTTATGCCCTAATCTGGGTCGACTTTGCAACGATGTCGTGTATTTCTAATTGAATATTATTTCCTAGAGAACGATCTGGCATAATGCATGAATCTATATATATTAACAAAATTTTCCTTTCTTTAAAAATAATAGATACAATTTTTCCTGTAATACATTACAGAGTATCATGGAGTTTGTGTTCCATTTTATTATGATTCCTCATAACTTTGAATAGCGAGAAATGACTATATATATATTATTATTATTATTATTATTTTTTTTTTTTTTTTTTTTTTCCCTTTCGCTTTCGCATCACTGCATTACCTTTGCCAAACTTTACTGGGTGTTCTCTATGTATATATATTCTAAATATCTTCTCATAGCATCACGCTCCTTTCGCCAAACTTTAAAGCGTGTGGATCTCTAGGTATGTTTGTTCTTGCCTAAAATTCCAGCCAAAATGCCTTTTCGTTCCACGATTTCTTGCTGAAATTTTAGCGCCCTCTTTACTTTGTCTGTATATCCATATATTTACATATATTTCCTCTTTAATATTTTGGCCAAGACGTGTTGCTTTCATAGCGGAGCTCAATTTTCTGAGAATTATTTTCTGAGCCCCTCTTTTCTCGATATATATATATTTCTGTTAGCTCGATATATATGTATATTTCTGTTATCTTTTGATAGCGGGTAGGTTAACTGTGCCTTTATTGTGCTCTACTGTATCTCTAGGAATTACGCCACATTTTCCTTCTTATTTTTTTTATTATTTGAGAACAATTAATTCTATTTTAATACTTTTAATTTTGAAAAAAAAAAAATTAATTAGAAAAAAAACTAGGTCTAGTGAAAATCATAAGTGGTTCATAAAGGTTGCATGCTAGGGGCCAATAAGCATGTGCATACCTAGAAAAATGCCAAAAGATAAAGTATCCTAGAAATTGTCATCTTAAAAGTATGTGCCATCATCTATTGACTAGTGAATCCATTTGAACAAAGAGAAAAATGATAATTTTCAAGCAACTGTAAATTGAGGTAAGGACCAGAACGAACTTTATAAGATTAGCCACAAAAGGCACTTCGTAAGTAGAGTTAGCAAACATGCATAGCTTTGAAAATGAAACACCTATAAAGGGTTGAAACAAAACCTTCATGTGATAAATGTGTCAAATACATGGTCAAATGAAGTTGAGGATTATCAAGATATGCTTTTGAAGTATGCAAGCTTATTTGGGGAAAGCATGCATCTTATATTACAGGTAGAAATAGCATTACATCAGCAAGCCATCAGTTAAATAGACAATATTGCAATTGTCCCCTCTACTATCATAGGGGAAGAGAGCAAGTGTGTCTGCCTTAGCTATGCAACTTCTGTCTGGAAAGCTATCTTATATTATAGTAAAAAGAATGATTACATCAGCAAACTGCAAGACCATCAGTTGCCTTGTATAATACTGCAATTAACTCTCCCTCCCAACTTACGTGAGCAGAGCCAATGCATTCACCTTAGCACCAGTCTGGACAGAGTCTACATCTTTTCTATACACATATATTGTGGTTGTTATCTGTTCTGCCAGATCAACTTTAAATGCAGTCAACTGTCCAAGACAGGCATTAGACTAGTCATCATTGCAAGTTGTTATACACCTCTTCCAAAGGAAAGTGAACCCTTCTAACAGGTTCCTTTTTATGTTCCTTGACAGTAATCAATTCTAACTTGATAGGTTCCCTGTTATGTTGTTTGATCATTCATAGCCTCCTAGAATTGCCAGTTCCAGTTGAAAGGAACAGCTAAGAGGGGTGTAATTTGAGAGACCCATACCCAATAAGTTCAAGAAACTATACAGTTCCAAAACACATATTTTACAGTTTCTTCCTTTGGTGTTTCTCTCAGTGTGCAACTTTTGAAGAACCATGCATAAAGTACCCTGGTATTATTAATTCATCTTCTGGAGTACAAGAACACCTCCCCATCCTTCCTTTGGAAGACTTAGTAAATACTAAATACTAAACCATGTCATAGAAGGAATTAATAAGTAAAATATATATGATATTAAGAAAATCACAAAATTACCCATACATTATTTAGTCACATAGACAGTAGACCTCTTAACTGGTGAAGATAAAAAGAATCTACTCAATCATTCGCATCAGATAATTTGTCTACCACAACTGGAAATAATAATCAAAACATGATTTCTTTGTTGGATTCTCATTTTACCATCGTTGTCAATATACTCAGGGTTATTTAATAATATAAATATGTATGACCTTCTTTAAATGTAATAGCCAGATTGAGGTATGACGGGTATGTTACCGATGTACATTGTAACGAGACATTTAACATTTTCATTTTGTGGATGCTATTAGTAAATAAACTTTAGATGTTTTACCTTAGGAGCTAATGACCATACACTTCTGCATTATTCATATTAGGATAGAATACCCTGCATTAGGACAAGGAGGTCGCGAGACCACCCTCCTTGACCTCGGTACTAGTAAGATCCGCCTAGCGGATAAAAATAGCAAAACTATACCCGTTTATGAATGTGAAGTTGCAAAAGAAATTATATGTTAAAATTCAATTGTCTACCTCAAAATTTTTATAAAATTTTATGATATGTTCAGGAACCATTACAATGGTAAGGACTTATGAGCGACGACGACGTGATCGGGCAGCATCACCACCATTAATGCCGCCACCGTCGCCATCATCGTCCCCATCGTCACCACCAAGACCATTATCAACATCAACCGCCCCATCGCCAGAGTTGACTGTGATAATGAACTCTTTGGAAGCCTTATTGGAGACATTGAAAGAATCAACTAAGGCCAAAACCAAAGAGGAATTTCAACATGTAGCCACCAGTTCAGCGGAACCAAATAATTTTGAGCCCAGAAGATCGAAAGAAGACATTTCTAGGGAGCTTCAGAAAATTAGACTCCCAGAATTCTCAGGAGGTCGAGCAGGTGAGCGCGCTGAAGCATGGTTAGAAGGAATGAACAGATGTTTTAGGTTAAGAGAATATTCTTCTTCGGCAAAAACAAAAATTGCCGTGTTTCAATTAAAGGAAAGTGCCTTGATTTGGTGGGGAAATCTGGAGAAGCAGCTGCACCTTACATCGGATAATGTCCCTTGGGAACTATTTGAGGAAAGGTTCCGCGCAAAGTATTTACCTCCATACTTTCAACAACAGCAAGCCAGAGCCTTTCATACATTAATTCAGGGAATTAAAACGGTGGAAGAGTACGAGATAAGGTTTATGGAGCTTGTAAAATACATTCACTACTTAGATTCTGATGAACGTCAAGCTGAACGCTTCATATTTGGGTTAAATCCTCGCATCAGAGCCTTGGTAAGCATGTGGAAACCATCATCCGTAGCCGAGGCAGTCGAATGTGGTCGTTATGCAGAAGAGCACCTTGGAATCAAAAAAGATATGGGGCCAGCAGGGCCTTTCCAATCAGGATTTCCAGGAAAGACTCCCCGAAACTTCTTCAGAGGAGGTAGCTCGAGGCCACCTTACGGTAACAGGTTTACCCCAAGAAATGTAGGGACAAGAGCTCCCATGGCAATAAACACTATAGCCGCAGAATCATCAAACACCAGTCCATGGACATCTCGAGGGACTGCCAGTAGAGGAAGAAATTCGAGAGGAATCAACATGAGAGGACGAAGCTCGTTCTCTAGAAATTCACGACCTGATTCAAGAGGATCAACGCAACTTAATTGTTGGGGATGTGGGGGACCGCATTTTCAACGTGACTGCCCAGAAGCTTCGTCGAATATATTGCATAGGACTGGAAAGGAACCAATATCAAACAATCGAGGTAATCATAGAATTCATGCAGTAGTCAACAACGACCAAGCAGCACATCAATCCACTGTAGTGGAATCTTCAGGTATTATCAATGGTATAAAACTCAAAATCTTATTTGATACTGGTGCCACAGATAGTTTCATTTCGTCATATGCATTAAACAAATGTGGGTTGGCAGCTCGTAGACAAAATGATTTCCATCAAGTGGAAATGGCCTCAGGAGAACTCCAAACCGTGGGCTTGAGTGTGGATCAATGCAAAATTGACCTAGGGGTCTGTACGACTAAACTAAAAGTTTATGTCACAGCCTTAGGAACGTATGATCTTATCATAGGTATGGATTGGCTAGAAGCTCATCAAGCTTGGGTAGACTGTTATGGGAAGAGAATTCTAGGCATGAATGATGAAGGAGAAGTAATCCAAATTCAAGGAATCAGGAGGAAGGTATCTTTACGCTACATTTCAGCAATGAAAATGAAGCGTTGTTTAAGGAAAGGTTGTCAGGCTTATGTAATTCAAGAAGTAAGCGAAGGAAAAGGACCATCCTTAGGACAATATCCGGTGTTAGCCGAATTCCCGGATGTATTTCCAAAAGAGTTACCAGGATTACCCCCGGTAAGAGAGCTGGATCTCACTATTGAATTAAAACCAGGTACCCAACCAATCTCTAAAACGCCTTATAGAATGACAGCTCCAGAACTTCAGGAACTGCAAATTCAATTGAAGGAACTACTGGATATAGGGCATATTCGGCCCAGTACATCACCTTGGGGTGCTCCTGTAATTTTTGTGAAAAAGAAAGATGGATCTTTAAGATTATGCATAGATTATTAGGACTTGAATCGAGCTATAATAAAAAATCAATACCCTATGCCTCGAATCGATGATCTTTTCGATCAAATGAAAGGAGCTGCTGTCTTTTCAAAAATTGATCTTCGATCAGGCTATCATCAGCTAAGGATTTCTGAAAATGATATTTCTAAGACTGCATTCCGGACACGTTTTGGACATTATGAATTTACTGTGGTACCATTTGGATTAACAAATGCACCAACAGTATTCATGAATCTTATGAACAGTGTTTTCCGTGAATATCTTGATCAATTTGTGCAAGTATTTTTAGATGATATTCTCATCTATTCCAAGAATAAGAAAGAGCATGAAGATCATTTGCGGATAGTATTGTCCTGCCTTAGAGAACGTCAGTTGTATGGAAAACTATCCAAGTGTTCATTCTTTCAGGAAAGGATTCATTATTTGGGTCACATCATATCAGGTGAAGGGATTTCAGTAGATCCTGAAAAGGTAAAAGCGATCATGGATTGGCCAATACCGAAAAATGCACATGAGATACGAAGCTTTATGAGTTTAGCCGGTTATTACCGAAGATTTGTGGAGGGATTCTCCAAAATCGCAAAGCCAATTACAACCCTTAAGCGTAAAGGTGTTAAATATGAATGGACCGAGGAATGTAATAAAGCATTCTCTGAACTCAAAAGACTACTCACCAGTGCACCAATCCTAAGAGTCCCAGACATGGACAAAGATTTTACGGTATGTACTGATGCATCCAAACAAGGGTTGGGTGCAGTGTTGATGCAGGATAGAGGAGTGATAGCATATGCTTCCAGAAAGTTAAAACCTCATGAAGAACTCTATGCTACTCACGATTTAGAATTGGCCGCTGTAGTGCTGGCTTTAAAGATTTGGAGACACTACCTAGTGGGACGAAGTTTTACACTTAAAAGCGACCATCAAAGTCTACAATATTTGTTCACCCAAAGAGACTTAAATGCCAAACAAAGGCGATGGAGTGAATTCCTAAGTGAATATGACTTCGGAATATCATACATTAAGGGAAAAGAAAATGTAGTAGCAGATGCTTTAAGCAGAAGACCTCGGATATTTTCTCTCATACCCATTAAAGTAGACTTAAGACAACGAGTACTGGATCATCTTATAAAAGACAGCTGGTATTTAAAAGTGAGAGCAAGTCTTGAGGGTAAAAGGGCAAAAGAATCTAAATTTGAGGGATATGAATTAGAAAACGATGGGATCTTACAATTCCATGGAAGGATGTATATTCCTGATGATAAAGATCTTCGAGATACCATCCTTGGGGAAGCCCACAGAGCAGTATATTGTGCTCATCCTGGAGTAGGGAAAATGTATGCGGATACCAAGAAACTCTTCTTTTGGTCAAGCATGAAGCGTGATATCATTCAATTTGTTGCAAAATGTTTGGAATGTCAGCAAGTAAAGGCAGATCATTGTCACCCAGCGGGCCTCTTACAACCCCACGACATTCCTATGTCTAAGTGGGAGACCATTTCTATGGATTTTATCACTGGACTACCTCTTACTTCTCAAAGACACAATGCCATTTTGGTAGTGGTGGATAAATTAACAAAAAGCGCCCATTTCATTCCCGTAAGAGATACTTACGATGTTGCTGACGTAGCTCGAGTATTCATAAATGAAATTATCAGATTTCATGGAGTACCTAAGAAGATTATATCCGATAGAGATTCACGATTCACTTCTAGATTCTGGACTTGCATGCAAACAGCCTTAGGTACTCAGCTAAATTTAAGCACTACTTACCATCCTGAGACTGATGGGCAAACTAAAAGAGTAAATCAAGTACTTGAAGACATGTTGTGAATGTATGTGATGGATCAGCAATCACACTGGGAAAATTATTTACCCTTAGTCGAATTCGCATACAACAACAGTTACCACAGTTCGATTGGAATGCCTCCATTTGAAGCTTTATACGGCCGACCTTACAGAACACCGTTAAGTTGGGACAGGTTAGAAGATCGAGTGATAATAGGACCAGAATTAATCCATGAAATGGAAGCGCAGGCAAGACAAATTAGACAACGATTAAAGGAAGCTCAAGATAGACAAAAGAGTTATGCTGATGCTCACAGAACTGATAGGAGGTATGAAGTAGGGGATCAAGTTTTCATCCGCATCAAACCAAATAAAAGTACTATTCGATTCGGAAAATGGACAAAGTTATCACCCCGATTTATTGGACCATTTAAAGTCGTGGAAAGAGTGGGACCTGTTGCCTATCGTCTTGCCCTGCCACCTCACCTGCATAGAATTCATAATGTATTTCATGTTTCTGTATTAAGACATTATATAGCTGATCTATCTCATAACCTTCAATGGAAGGAATTGCAGGTATCGGACGAGGGAGTCATATCATCGAACCTTTACGTATTCTGGAACGTAGGGTTCGACAGCTCAGGAACCGCCTAGTGGACCAAGTTAAGGTCCAATGGGACAAGTATAGTCCTAGATCAGCAACTTGGGAAAATACAAAGGACATATGTCAAAGATACCCTAGTCTATGTCAATTTTGAAGAACTTTAAACTATGTTTAGTATATTTTACTTCACTACAATCAGAGACCCAGAAACATTTTGAATGATTATAGATAAACGTGAAATTTTGTGACATAATATATGTTTAACTCCTGCTGGTACATGGATACCAAAATGATATATGTGGTTCATTTTATTAAATTATAGTTGTCAAAGGAAAGTTAAGACAGTTAAAGGATTTTACTTCTAAAAGAAATTAAGATATTGTAAATCTGTTTTATTTATACACGTCAATATGATCAATGGAATAGAAATCAGGAAGTGAATACATTTTAGATGGAAGTCAAAAGACATGCATAGAATATGGTAAAATATGTTATACTGTAGTATCATATGTGAATAATACATGAGTTATTTTGAATATGCTGATGCACATTTTACGAATGCATGGGTAAGTGTATGATTGCAGATAATAAACAGTGACCGGGATGACCACGTGATGACAGAACCTCAGAACAATTAAAGCTCCAAGTGATTCTATGATAGGGTGTTAACCCTAAGTTCTACTGGGAGGGGTGGAGGTGTTGCCCACCGTTTATCCTCCGAACCCTGGAGTCATGAGAGGACTATGCGAGTCACGCTCCCCTAGACGTGTGATGATGACTACCGGATGCCTACTGGGAATCAGGTCAGTGTAGCCGACGCTGTCACCTTAGAGTTTATGAATGGTTAGGTCAGTAAAACTGACGCCATGGCATACTCCAGTAGAGAACAGATAGGATGGGAGCAGAAGAAATTAAGAAGGATAGGATGATTTTAGAATAGCTTGGGAACCTGGATAAGGAAAGACATGTCCATTAAAACCTTAAACCTAAAACTCTAACTTCGGGACGAAGTTTTCTGAAGGGGGAGTGTATGTAACGACCCATCTCTAAATACATATATTATATGCTCCAGAATTAAAAAAAAAAAAAAAAATAGAAAAAAAGATATTAATAAAATAGAATAAAGATTAAGTATTGTATCAATAATTAATTAATCTAAAGTTCTAAAGTTCATATTAAAAACAAACATAAATAAAGTTTGTATTAAAAACAAACATAAATAAAGTTTTATTTATATTATAAACAAACATAAATAAAATAAAAGTATACATGAATATCATAAAGTCAAAAGACAAACAAATATGATAAAGTACATTTAAATGTTATAAAGTGATAAAGGATACGTTATATGGTTATATGGAGGCGTGATAGTGTTATAATAACAATAACACATATATAAAGTTTAAACATTATAATACCTTAACGCTACATATGAACACCATCATATTTAAAATTAAGTTGAACCCTAAGTAAGGCAGAAACACTTGTAACGGGAGGGTGACTCACACTGATGGGCAAGCTGTCACCGTGGGAGAAAGCGGTGGAGTCGCTGGTGTACAGGGCGGCCACCGCTAAGCCCAGGCTATAAAACCGCAGAGATTGGGCTGAGAACGGGGAAGAAAACCGGGAGAAGAAAGCAGGAGAAAACCAGGAGGAAGAAAATTGACCATTGGAAGAGCTTTAAGCATTCTGAGGTTCTGGGCACGGGGGACAGTGAGCTTCTGTTGAGAAGCTTACTGGATTGAGCAGCCAGGCTCTGCTCAGTCTGGCTGGGTGGAATTGGTCTCCCGGAAATTGGATCAGAGTAGCCGCAGCATCATCAACTACACCAGAGCAGGCAGCAGTTCAGGTAGGTATTCAAAATCTTTTACGGTTCCTGTATTTCGGTTTTTGGTCATTACAAATAGTACAGTGATGGGTACAGTCATGACTAGTGAAGCATGATGAGATGCAGCATAGTGATGATGGGTGTAGCATGGTGCAGCATAGTGAAGTGCAACATGATGATGAGGTGCAACACAATGACAGGTGCAACATGGTGATGGAGTCACCTTGGAGAATCATTTGAAGCAGCATGTCTTCAACTGAGTTCAGCTACCTCATGTATCATCTTCTTAGAGATGATCTATGCTCTTATTTAGATAAGTCAAAATGTTGACTTCTGTTGTATATGTACTATCTCTCTCTCTCTCTGTTGAACTATTGAAGAACATATAAGAAGAATTGATCAAGGGTTTCCCCACAGTGGGGTTTGTCCCTGGCTAGCACCACATCTTGTGTCCTCTTGTCTTCGCTTGTCTTCTGCGATTTATGTTTATGTTTTATCTGCAATTTACTATTATGCTGATGTGATTGCTAACCTGGAAAAGATATTGAACTAACTATGAAAATTGAAATAAATTGCTCTAAGCATAGAAAATACCTAAAATTAACAATGGGTCATGCACTAGAACAGGACTAACAGCCGTAAGTCTAGATGAAGGCCATGAATGGAAATGTAGACACAAGATAGACACAACATTCTTGTCTTCACTTGGAAAGAAAGAATGGGAGGATTGGGTAATCATCTGGCATCCAATACTCTTTGAGGATGTGTAGGGCATCCAAGACAATAGTAGGCAAGAGGACCAATATTCTTTGAAGGTTGGGAACCCAAGATAATAATAGTCCTAGAAGGTCATACTCGGAGAACACTCGGGTGAGTATGTACCTTGAGAGATAATGATGGTGTCTATAAATCATTGATATCGCCAGCATTGTAGCTCATGGTCTTGTAAAGAGATGGAGCTGTTAGTCAAGGCCTTGCACTATGACAATGCTGATGGATATGATGTTATAACGGATGGATTGCTAATCCAGTTTCTCTTATGTGAATTCTTCAAGATTGATAATAGCCAAACACCTTGTAATGTTGTATGAATACCTCCCTAGTTAAGAGGGAGTGTTGAAGGAAGTGTAACTAGGTTCGGTCTTCATAAATGTACTTTTGATATTTGTACTTATTCAAGAAAAGAAATATTATTTTTATAATATATGACAATGAGTTTCTTTCTCATTGAAGTAGGTCTAGCACATGTCAAAGTGCTATAGGTGAGTCAAATAGTCAAGAGTAAATATTGAAGGCCTTAAAGGCATGTTACACCATGTATAAATATATATTAAAGTCAAAGGGAAAATCTCCAAGCAAAGTCAAGTCTACTCCTATGCAATGGAACCTTCAAGAAGCTCCTTCAAGCATGCTACACCACCATGGAAGCTATCCGCAAACTGCTCAACAAATCAGCCTACAATCTGCCCTCAAAGTCGGCCTACAAACAACCCTCAAAGTCGGCCTAAAAGCAGCGAGTCAAGTCGGCCTACAAGTCGGCTTAAATGGAGGGACAGTCCTCTATTTATAGAGGTTGTCCACTCCAATTAGAATGTACTACTAATGCTTTGAAATCCACAACAAAAAGAGAGGACAATAAGGTCGAAGGAAGCCAAGGTAAAGGGTCTAATAGGGCAGCGAAGAGAAGAGGAAGAACAACGAAAATTAAGCGACTATTTCTAGGGTATACACAATCACATGTGCGAGGGAATGAAGAACAGTCTGTGGCTATATCAGCAGTAAAATCACAATTGTATATTCTTCATTGTTTAGTAACTAGGCCTACAAAGGCCTCCTACTCCAGCATGGAAGGAAGACACTCAAGCGAAGGAGAGAAGAGCATATGAACCTAGTAATCCTCCCACACGTGCAAGAAACTAGGGCAGTAGAACAGCAGCACTGTCATACTCTCATATCTCAACAAGGATCTCGGTTGGTCAACGTTGAAGTCTACTTGTGCAAGGGATAGAAGAGGAACACCTCACCTAGAATACTCACTCAAGAAGGTCTATCTCTAGACAAGTTTCATAAGAGAACGAAGTGCCGGAAGAAGGAGGACGAAGAGCTGGAGAACAAAGTGTCGGAAGAAGTACCAGGGTATATGGTGCAGAAAGGAGTAAAGAATTGACTTGTGCTTGGAGGATCTCTTCGTCGGGGGTCTAGGGTTTGGCATTGATCAATAGAAGCTTCAATAAGAGAAATTCATTAAAGGGTTTTCCTCGCAAGAGAAGAGAGGTTTCTGCCCTGGCAGAGAGCCAACATCTTGTATTCTTGTTTTTATGTTTTGGTAGCAGTTTGATGAAGTACACACATATGCACTAATAATAAGAAGAAGAAGAAGAAGCTAACAAGAAAAGTAAAAAGATTCCACAAATTGTTATCAACGAAGAATCACACTACATTACTTTGCCTTAGATTCTTCAACAGAAGAATCATTTGGGCTTTCCCCTTGTGGGTTTTGCCCTTGTCATTGGACCTAACTCTCAGTGTCTCATATTTATGCTTGGTTGTCTTCATATGATCCTTAAGTTTATGTTCTATCTACAATTGTTGATCTGAAAAGTTGTGAAGAATAAATATGCATTCTAAGTAATTGTAACAACATAACACATTCAATTTTCTACAAAGTACATTCAGTTTTCTGGAAAGTATATTCAACTTTCTGCAAAGTACATTTAGCTTTCTGCTAAATACATTCAGTTCCATTCAATTTTTTTGCAAAGTACATTCAATTTTCTGCAAGTACATTCAGTTTTCTGCATAGAACTTTCAAGTTTTTGCAAAGAATTTTTAAATTTTTGTATAGAACTTTCAGATTTTAATATTTTTATCATTTAATTTTTGAGCTCTTATGACTTGTATAAGTGGTGACACCTATTCTCACTTCAACTCATCATCGCTTGGATTTTCAGCCTCCTTGAGAAAATTTGGACCTGCAATTTGTGGATGGTTTTTGGAGATTTTGGATAATTTCGCTATCTTTCTTGGAGCTTCTCTTTGGCATTGTTATGGATGGATATGTTCTTCACTATCTTGTAAGTGTTATTTAATGTTGTATTTCTGATTTTTTTGATGTCTAATGCGTGGAATATTGTCTCATCATTATTAATGTGCCCTAATTGATGAAATATTTTCTAAAATTTGTAACTATTGGGAAATTTTGCACGTATTACTCATAGATAGTGAATGAATGAATATTCCTAGGGGAATTATTGCATTTGCATCCTTGAAACTCCATTAACAAGTGTCATCAAAGTGTAAATATCTAGAGGTGTTGTGTAGCTGCTTCCATTAAGGGTAGCGAAGCTGTTTCTAGATCTCCTTTAAAGAGCGAGTTGCCAAAGTTGAGATTATTCTTGACTCCATAGCATCCCAATGGTTAGGCACTGATCCTAAATCCTTGTTGATCACTTTCAACTTGAAGATCATCTTTCTTTTCACCTTTATTCCTCATCCCTTTAAGGATAAGGAGGCCTCTCTAGGGCTTGGTGCAAAATCCTTTGGAGGAGGACGTTTTGAATTTTGATTGGATGGGACTCTTCCCTTGTGTATCCTCCAATGATCCTCAAGTTTTGGTGGAATTCCCACAATGGAATGTTCGGAAATTTGATGCCTTAGCAATCACATCAAGAGGGAACCCTAGAAGCTAATCCTTCAACTTGAGCATTTCTTTGAAGGCATGTGCTTTAGTACTTGTTGAAGTAAATCTTACATTGCCTTTTCTCTTGTCTACCTTGACCTTGGATGCACTCATATCTCATTATATATCTCAACCCTAGGTCTCGTGTAGCCATCTTTCAAAGGTTATCCATTGAATGAGCCACCTTCCCTCACTTCAAACCTACCATAGATATACATCTATCAAAAGTGAGTATTATTGGGACTCCTCCCAAGTGAGTATTATTGGGACTCCTCCCGTCAGTGAAAATCAGAGAAGAGTAGGGGACTTAGGCTGTGGTGATATTGAGCCTCTGTCCCAAGTGTTGCAGTGTCATCTAGGTCTTGCCTCTTTACAAGACCCGCTAGTTTGTGCAACAACAATGCCTCCTCATATAAATAGAGAGGATCGTTTGTAAATCCATCATCACTTGTACTTGTGAATTCAGCCTCTTTCGATATTTCTGCCCCCTATTCTAATGGGAAAGATGTGATCTATGGAGTGAGACTTGTCTTGAGCATTCACTCTTATATTTGGAGAAGTCACTTTGGATCGATAATTGTATCTTTTCATGCACATTGTGTTGTAAGTGCCATGTTTATTGCAAATTTCTGATTTCGTGTCTAATGTATGGAATGGATTAATGATCTAGGTTAAATTTTGTGCCCTAATTTTGTTGAATATCAATTGAATGAAAACTAGGTCATATTATTGCATGCATTACTCATAGTATGATATGTGAATGGCAATCCCCTTGGTGATCTCATGTTAGCTCTCCCAAGTGATCTTTGATCCCCCACAAAGGTGATAGTTAGGGTTTTGATGCTAGGGCATCAAAATATCCTTACTCCTTTGCAAGATCAAATCAATTTTAAGAACCCATAGACTCCATTGACCCTAGGACTAGGCATTAGCCTTCCTTGTTGGTGATCAATTCAACTTTTTATCCACAATTTTTTCTCCCTTTCTCTCTTGACCTAATTCGTGTTGATTTTCCTTGTGCAAATTATACAAGAACTTATTTCTGAAATTTGATAATTACTTCCAATGATGTAACTGATTACTTTTCACTTTCAATGTATCATTAAGCAATTACACATTCATAAATTCAACCATAGAGACAATAGAGAAATAGAGATCACAATGCACAAAGAGACAACAAGATTTTACCCTAGGAAAACCCACTAACTGGAAAAACCCAACCAACCTTTTCCTTAGAGAATCAATGCAACAAGAGATATATCAAATTCAAACTAACCAACAAGATGACAACCACAAGATGCCTAAGATGCCAAGTCAAGACTTCTCAAATCATTGCAAGATGCCTTCCCACAAACTCGCACTAGGTCTGCACTAGGGCCAAATTTCGGCCTCTCCTTATTTCAGAATTTTGGACCCTGATTAGACTTTTACTATGGAGCCTTGGACCTGCAATAACATGAGAGAGGGCAATAGAGAATTTACACATGCGAGGAGACTCTTCTTTCTCGACTTCTTTTCTTTCTTCAACTCGACCTTCCCTTCTTCACTGAACTAGATCAGAGATATGCTTGCTAAGATGAGAGATGTGAATGGCTTGGAATGGAGCCAAGTCCTCTCTATATATACACATTTTGAAGGGGTTGATCGTTGAATAGGTGTCTCATGGGCAGGGCTAACTTAAGCATCTTATGGTGTCAAAATTGCAAATTCAAAATTTCATTTTCCCACTCAAGATAAGGTCATGAAGAACATGCCTTATAAAAATTTCTTTTGAATATAAAACAAAATAAATAATTTTCTTTTGTTGGAAAATCAGAAAGACAGAAATATTTTCTCTTGTTGATAATTACTTGTAATTATTATTATAATATTTCTTATGTTCTTCTTTTATCTTAGTTCATCAAACAATTACCAAAACCAAAACACGAAGATCAAGGACACCAAATGTAGACGCACAGCCAAGGAAAAACCCTATATAGGGGAAAACCCAATGAAGAACTCTTCCTTCATTAATTCAAAAATGAGATAGACCAAGACCCTAGACCAAAAGATCTTTCTCCTCCACCAAGTCATCTCTTCATTCTGATAGAAAATCTCTTCCAAAGTTACCAAGTGCCAGCTTCTCAAATGTAGTTTCAACCAAGAATTTCGACTCCCAGCTTCAAAATTTCGACCCAAATTTAGGACTACAGTTTCGATCCATCAACTTCAGTGACTTCAGCCTAGCAGCTTCACACCTTAGACCTTGATGCAACTTCACAACTTCGATGCAACTTCACAGCTTTGATGTAGTTTCCCATCTTCGATGCAGTTTCCCAACTTCAATGCAGCTTCAGGATTTCGTTGTACATGAGAGAGAGATGTTGATTTGGGGTAGCATCAGATGTGCTCTAGCCATGAAAATTGGTGGAGAGCTAAAACACATGAGATCTCCAATACCTAGAAATGGTTTGGGCAGATTCTAAACAGTTTGGGAGATATTAAAATAATTATATTTTTAATGAAGTCCCTAAGTCTAAACTTAAGGAAAATAAAATATTGTGAATTAATATAAAACTGTGTTAGAAAGGTCCAAAAGTCATGGATCAAGCCAGAGTTAATCTTAGCCATTGATTAGGGACTTAATCTCGGTCGTTGATTTATCAACGAGAAAAGTATGAGAGGAGGCTTGAGGATCACTTGGAAAACACACTGAGGAAGACCAGTCAGTTCAATTTCTGGAGCGGGGTTAGCTGAGAAATTGAACCAGTGGTCTAGTGAGCAGTCAGGGGCAGCAAGTACGACACGGAGAGACGGGATCAGCCACTAGAGATCAGTGCTAACGCAGGAGAGGCAGACACAGGGCATTTCAGGCAGACGCAGAGGCAACAAGAGATTGCGCAGTCATTAACTAGGCCTATGTGGGTGACGCAGAGAGGCCCAGGGCTAACGCAGTCAAGCAGGGGCTGACGCAAAGGGTCTGAGAGCCACGCAGAGGTCAGTCAGGCTGACGCTGGGATTGGGAGAAGTGCTAGAGAATTTTTTCCTCTCTGTGGGTAAGCCAGTTTGGCACCCTGTTGTACTAAAGAATTGTTGAATAATAAAAACCTCCCTTGCTGCACGGTTTTCCCACATTGGGTTTTTCTGGGGATTGTTGTCCAAAATAATTGTGTCAATGTGTTGATTCTTGTGCATATGTTTGTTTCTGTATTACGGTGTGATATCTGCAGCAGTATTTATTTTAATGTTTATTGACGTAATTTCATAAATAACTTATTGTGGAATAACTAGGAAAAATAAATCAGTTGCTGCAGTAATAGAATTTTCACATGGTATTGGAGCGAGTAATCAGAGACAGGAAGAGAAAATCAGTTATGGGTCGAGACCACGATGCGGAGGCATCCACATCAGGGGACTCACACAGATTTTCAGAAGATTGCATAAGAGAAAGAGATTTTGATTTCTCTATGTTAGCTTACAAGCTAGAAGAAGAAGTGGCATGTATGACTAGTGCTACATCATCAGAAGTATGGTATATAGATAGTGGAGCCTCGTGGCATATAACAGGAATCAAGGAGTGTTTCTTAGAATATCGAGAAGAGAAGATGAAATTTCAGATCACCATGGGGAACAAGGCAAAGTGTACTCCAGTAGGGAAGGGTACCATAGTCTTTCAGACAGAATCGGGAGAATGGTTTCATGCTACAAATGTTCTGCATGTACCAGGATTGGGGATGAACTTACTTTCCGTGTCACAACTACAAGGCAAGGGCTATGACGTCTACTTCATCAAGGAAAAGGTATACGTCTAAGTCACAGGACACGTCCCCTAGGGTCCCGTGTCCCGTATTTTACATATTGGACACGAAAACGGCCCTAATACGTGTCCAATACGATTTTTAACGTGTCATAAAAATCGAATACGTATTCGACGTTTTCCATTCGTGTCATAAATTTTGAATATGCGTATTTCGTACATAAAATACGTTGCCCTAACGTATTTCGATGTTTTGAATACGTATTGAAAAAAAAACATGGTTTATAGCGTAAGCGTTGGTCTATTCCGGCCCCCGGGTTATTTTCGGTTGTCTGGAGCTGTCATAGATTCTCCCATCTTAGACATTTCTTCTCAATAAATTAACTTTTTATATAATGCAAAAATTCCCTTAAAAATAAATAAAACATATGAAATTTAGCAAACTGAACATTTCATTGAATTCAAAAAAGACCCACGGATTCTTTGGGCTGCAACTCCTGTTTTGGATCCAAATGCTTAAATTTTAATAGTAGTCTTCAATGGCTGGCCTCCTAATTCCCCATGGAGAATCATAAAACCACAGTACAGACCTAGAGCTATTGAAAATGTGATTTGGTACTTATCAGAAACCGCTGGGGAGTCAGTTGGATTGTCGAGGCAGGTGATGGATCAGTCGAACAACTGCACAGATTTCTCATTGGACGACAAATTGGCATCAAATTCGGCATTGGCTACGAGGTTTAGAGGTGTGTTCAACTGGAAGGGTTGTTTTAACTTTATAGTGTCCAACCGGAAAATGGTAAAGCTTTATCAAAGTGAAGTGATTTTGTCCTTAGGGTCATGTGGAAGTTGGTTGGTTTCACTGGTTGTAGTCGTAAAAATTTTCAACTTAAATATGAACAGTTTGCGATATTTAGAATTGTTTAACTATGCTGATACGTGTGACTTTTTTAAAATAAAATTTTTATAATTTTGAGTTTAAAATGATGGTGTGGAGGTAAGTTGGTTTGATAAGGTGTAATGGTAACTTTTTTCACATAAAATATGGAAAAATGTATATTAGTTTAGGTTTATTTTAACTTCAGAATTATTTAGTGTTGAAACTGATTAAATTTTTGATGTCTAATTTTTTTAAGATTGAAAAGAAAATTTAATCTTTTTAGAAATTTGGTAGATCTAGAGTTAAAATAAATCTAAATTGATTTAATATCAAATAATTAATTAGTAGTAAGTACTTACTACTTAGTTTCTTATGTGCTTGTAAGTTGTAAATTTTGATTCTATTTATTTTTTTAAAGTGAACTATGAACTTTGAGAAGTAATTATATTTTAATTTGATTAGATAAGCTGCAACCTGCAATTTAATATGGATAAAAAACTATATTTCGGTATATATATATATATATATATATATATATATATTATTAAATATATATAAAACGTGTCCCCCGTGTCCTGTTTCCAGGTCGCTGCGTTTCGTATTGAATACCTCGTATTTACGTGTCCTCCGTGTCTCGTGTCCTCGTGTCATGTGACTTAGGTATACGTCAAACACCCGAGCTGGAAAAAGAAAGTGCAGATCGGGATAAAAAGTAATCGATTGTATAGATTACAACTAGAATCACCAATGGCACTAATAGGCAGTCATGGAGACAAGGAATTGAACGAACTATGGCACAGAAGAATGGGTCACTTGCACATGGAGCTCTGAGAATTCTCAGGAGCACTGTAACAGGAGTTCCGGATCTAAGTACGAAATGAGATAATGTATGCAGAGGTTGTGCTCTAGGAAAGTATGCCAAGGCAGCATTTCCTAGGAGCAAACACAGGGCCAAGAGTGTACTAGGATTGATACACTCAAATATCTGCAGACCTATGTCCGTGAAAGCTCTCAATGTTGCCGAGTATTTCCTTACCTTCATTGATGCCCACTCAAGGAAAACCTAAATTTATTTTCTGAAAACCAAGGATGAGGTTTTCTGTCAATTCAAGGAGTTCAAGGCTCTAGTGGAGAATCTCACTGGGAAGAAAATAAAAGTTTTGTGCTCAAATAATGGTGGAGAATATGTCGATAAGGACTTCAATGATTTTTGCGCTGAGGAGGGCATCAGAAGAGAGTGGACAACTCCCTACAATCCGGAGTAGAATGGAGTAGCAGAAAGAAAGAACAGGACTATTGTAGAAGCAGCTAGGGCCATGATGTATGATCAGGATATGCCAAAATTCCTGTGGACGGAAGCATGCAACACAACAGTCTATGTTCAGAACAGTACTCCTCATCGGGCATTGAGCAAGATTACTCCAGAGAAAGTCTTCACAGGGAAGACAGCTGAAGTCAGTCATTTCAGGATATTTGGGAGTATAGCATATTGTTGCATAACCGAAGAAAAGAGGAAGAAGCTGGATCAGACTGCGAAAAAGGGATATCTGGTGGGATATAGCGAGAACGCTAAGGCATACAGAATCTATCTTCCAGGGAGCAGGAAGGTAGTAGTATGACGAGATGTAGAGTTCATGGAGGAAAGAGCTTTCAGAAGATCTCGCAAGATGCCTTCCGAGGAGTAGTCGAAAGAGGATCCGTTTGTTAAGCCTCTTCAACCAACAAAAGTAAAGAATTCTTCCTCAGAACAGGAAGATTCTTAGGATGAGGAGGAGGAGTGAATAAAAGCACCTGCTGGTAGAGGAAGAACTAGCAGAGAACTTTGTCAGATTTTGCGAGATGCAAAGGACTTCATCGGTGTGCCAAGAAACAATAAGAGGGAGCGAAAACAACCAGATAGATATCAGGCATTAGTAGCTCAGGATGGAGAGCCTGCTAGTTTCAAGGAGGCAGCTCAACATCAAGTTTGGCTAGATGCGATGGTAGAGGAATACAACTCCATAATGGTGAACAATGTTTGGGAGATGGTGCCAAGGCCTCAAGATAGATCAGTGGTAGGTTCAAGATGGATCTACAAGATCAAATACGCTGCAGACGACAGTGTTGAGAAATACAAGGCCAGGTTTGTGGCTAAGGGGTATGCTCAAAAAGAAGGGATTGACTATGAGGAAACCTTCGCCCCGGTAGCCAGTTATACATCTATTAGGACTGTGATATCTCTTACAGCCCAGATGGGATGGGAGATCCATCAGATGGATGTCAAAATGACATTTCTGAACGGGGTAATAGAAGAGGAGGTATACATTGAACAACCAGAGGGCTTTGAAACTCATGAGAAGAAGTCTCATGTATGCAGATTGAAGAAAGCCTTGTATGGGTTGAAACAGGCACCGAGAGCATGGTATGGTTGAATAGATGGCTACTTGCAGAAGATGGGATTTGTCAAGAGTGACACGGATCCGAATCTCTACTATCTGGTTGTAGAGAACGAGTCGCTAATCTTAGTATTGTATGTGGATGATCTCTTTTTGATAGGATCATCCAGACTCATTGGGGATTACAAGAAGAATCTAGCCACAGAATTCGATATGAAGGATTTGGGATGAATGCACTACTTCCTAGGGTTGGAAGTTTGGCAGTAGAAGGGAGAAATCTTCCTTGGGCAAGGGAGGTATGCTACAGAAATCTTGAAAAGATTCGGGATGGAGGACTGTAGACCTATGGCTACGCCAATGATCACCAACTGGAAGAAGATTGATGCATCAGAAGACAAGGATGTCGATCCCACCCTATACAGGCAACTCATAGGGTCCCTGATGTATCTGGTCAATACCAGGCCAGACATTTGCTACGCTATAAACACCCTTAGTCAGTTCATGGTGGAACCAAAGACGGCACACTGGGCAGCAGCCAAACACATTCTCAGGTATATACCAGGAACAGTCGATTATGGACTCTTGTACACCAAGATTAAGGATATCAGATTGAGTGGATTTACTGATGCAGATTGGGCAGGAAGTTCAGTGGATCGGAAAAGTACCTCTGGGTACTGTTTCAACATTGGATCGGGAATGACCTCCTGGTGCAGTAGGAAACAGAAGTTCGTGGCTCCGAGCTTGTCTAAGGTAGAATATATGGCAACAAGCACAACTTCGTGTGAGGCCATATGGCTTAGAAAACTACTTGTGAACCTATTTAGAAGGAATATGGAGGTGACCAGGATCATGTGCGATAATCAGAGTTGCATCAAACTCTCTGAGAATCTAGTGTTTCATGATAGGTCGAAGCATATTGATATCCGGTGTCACTTTATCAGGGACTGTGTCCAACGAGGAGCTGTACAGTTGAGCTACACTCCTACAGGAGAACAGGTGGCAAACATCCTCACCAAGGCCCTTGGAAGGACAAAGTTTGACTACTTCAGGGAAAAAATGGGGATGGAAAAGAACCTGTTTCAACAGCAGAAATGGGAGTGATAATAGCATAGATGCAGAGGCAATTGCAGTACAGGATGCAGCAGTGCAGAGGATGTTGGGCAGGGAGTCTTAGCATCAACACAGGGACCGATGTCGAAAGATCAGGGTGATACTCAGTGAGGAGTATTTACTAGAGCACAGTCCTCGCTAAGAGGGAGTGTTGATTTGGGGTAGCATCGAATGTTCTCTAGCCACAAAAATTGGTGGAGAGGCTAAAGCACATGAGATCTCCAATACCCAGAAATGATTTTGGCAAATTCTAAACAGTTTGGGAGGTATTAAAATAATTAATATTTTTAATGAAGTCCTTAAGTCTAAACTTGGGGAAAATAAAATATTAATGTGAATTAATACAAAACTGTGTTAGAAGGGTCCAAAAGTCATGGATCAAGCCAAAGTTAATCTTAGCCGTTGATTAGGGACTTAATCTCAACCGTTGATTTGTCAATGAGAAAAGTATAAGAGGAGGCTTGAGGGTCACTTGGAGAACAAACTGAGGGATACCAGTGAGTTCAATTTCTGGAGCGGGGTTAGCTGAGAAATTGAACCTGTGGTCTAGTGAGCATTCAGGAGGAAGCAAGTACAAAACAGAGAAACGAGATCAGCGCTGAGGCAGGAGAGGCAAACGCAGAGGCAGCAGGAGACTGCGCATTCATTAACTGGGCCTGTGTGTGTGATGTAGAGAGGCCCAGGGCTAGCGCAGTCAAGCAGGGGCAGACGCAGAGGGTCTAAGAGCCACGCAGAGGTTAGTCGAGCTGACACTGGGATTGGGAGAAGTGCTGGAGAATTTTTTTCTCTCTGTGGGTAAGCCAGTTTGGCACCCTGTTGTACTAAAGAATTGTTGAATAATAAAAACCTCCCTTGTTGCACGGTTTTCCCACATTGGGTTTTTCCGGGGACTGTTGTCCAAAATAACTGTGTCAATGTGTTGATTCTTGTGCATATGTTTGTTTCTATATTACGGTGTGATATCTGCAGCAGTATTTATTTTAATGTTTATTGAAGTAATTTCATAAATAACTTATTGTGGAATAAATAGGAAAAATAAATCAATTGTTGCAGTGATAGAATTTTCACAAGAGAGAGACCCAAAAACTTTGATTCCAGCTTCCTTCTTGAACTTCACACTTTTTCTACTCTCAACTATTGCAATTCAAACTTGTGAGATGAGTGACAAATAAGGTCAAGTTGCTCCAATATATAGGCTTCTTGTGAGCTTGAATTCCCATGTTGAGGCCGACTTGTCCTTCCTTGAGGTTGACTTGGTGGAGGAGGCCTAGAAGACCTAAAATACAATAAAATAAATTTCTTCTTTGACAAATAAATCCCAAGAACGGTTCTTTGCAATATGGAAATGGACAAGGACACTTGACATAAACCCTAAAGGCCTACAATGAAGACTTTGACCTAAAAAGAATTGACCCAAGCATGAAACCCATGCTTTAATAAGCCAATTTATTTAGTAATATAATTTCTTTTTCTTTCTTTTGACAAATACATTTCAAATATAATTAAGAATACTGACACTAGTTACATTCTTCAACATCTTTTTCTTGCAAGCATGAAGAACATGCTTTATATGGATTTTCTGTAACAAATATAATTTATATCTCATCATTATAAGTACAAATGAAAAAATATGAAGACTGGCCATAGCTACAAAATTCAACAATTTGGCCCCTAAGGCCAAGCAGCCAAGCTAGGGCTTGGTGCAAATTCCTAGGGAACAAGAAATTTTGATGTTGGGGAGTTTAAACGTCACGAGGATACTGGTTGTCACAAAATCCTTCCTTTTAGTGGACATTCACTTCAATTATGTCCATAATTTTCTTTGCCCTAGTTGTTTTCCCTAGCGTAAACCCTAGTTTGGTTTCATCTTCAACTAAAGGGATTTTTTTGGGTTTTATGTGCCTTGTCCTTGTTGAAAAACATTGTGGGAAACCCTTTCTTACCTTGACCTTTGGCCATCCCAACTATCAACCTATTAATCAAGCCCTAGGTCTTGTGTTGTACAAAATTGGCCTCTCTAAGGAAAGCGAATTGCCTTCATTCATTGATTGGAGCCTTGTACTTAAGTTGTCTTTCTCTTAGAAGCCTCTTGGTCATCCTAATACCCAATTCTTAAAATATCCTTCCTAGGTGACCTTATACTGGGACTCCTCCCATTAGTGAAAGTCCATAAAGAGTAAGGGGTTTTGGTTGTGGTGACAATGGGCCATTACCCCATTGTTGTCACTTGGTCTAGTTATAGCCTTGTAGGGTACCCTTCTCCAAGGCCTGCTAGATTTTGCAACAACATTTTTGGCACCGTTGCTAGGGACAAAGTCAATCTATCTCCTCATAATTAGGATCCTTAGCCTCATTCCTTTGAAGTGGGATAATCTCAAACGACAAGATAGATTGTTGATTTTGGGTAGCATCAGATGTGCTCTAGCTCCGAAATTTTGTGGAGGGGCTAGAATACATGAGTTCTCCAAAACCCAAAAATTGTTTGGAGAAATTCCACCCAGATGAGGAGTTATTAAAATAATTAATATTTTTAATGAGTTCCTAAGTTTAAACTTAGGAAAATAAAAATATTAATGTGTATTAATAAAAATATGAGTGAGAAGGTTCTAAGTGACGAGGATCAAGCCAGTTCTAATTTTATCTGTTGATTAGGGACTTAATCTCGGCAGTTGATTCATCAACAAGAAAAGTATAAGAGGCTTGAGGGTCAGTTGGAGATACACCAAAAGATCAAAGAGTTCAATTTTTCTAGGGCGTGGTTTGCTGAGAAAATCGTGCTAGTGATCTAAGTTGCAGTGAGGGGCAGTTCGGCAGAGGGACTTCAGTCCAAGGCCGAAGAATACATAGCAGAGAGGCAAAGCAGCACCAGGAGAGACAATGTAGCTCCAGAGAGGGTGACGCAGAGGCCATAGAAGCTGATGCAAGTGACGCAGAAGTTAGAGGGTTGATGCAGGCCCTTAGAGGCATTGTTGGGATTTTTTGTGGGGCAGAGAGGGAGCAGTTCAGCATATCGACTTTCTGAGCAAGGGAGGCTCACTTAGAGGGTGACGCAGTCCTAACACAGAGCTTGGAGCAACCATCGCTGCCCAGCACTGGGGACAACATTTGTCATATGTGGGGTTTGATCATCCAATTGCTGGATTTGCCGAAATATCTATCTCCAAATAGAGGTACTTCTGCTAAGGTTATTCTCTGTTGGGTGAGTCGCATTTGGTACCCTAGTTGTATTCAAGAATCTGCTTAATAATACAAACCCTCTATATGCTGCACCGGTTTTCCCGCATTGGGTTTTTCCGAGGACGATTGTCCAAAAATAACGGTGTTCCTTGTGTGATTATCTCAGTTTATTTTAGTTCATGATCTGTATATATGTGAAGGTTTCAATAGTGTTTTTCATCAATGTTTATGTGATTAAATAACTTGTTAATGCAAAGAACAAGTAGGAGATGTTAAACCAGTAATTGCAGTAGGGGTTTCTGATGTGTAGATTCAGAAATTTTCACATGGTATCAAAGCATTGCAGATCATAGGAGACTGAAGACACCAGCCAAGAAATCTGGAGAATTTGCAGCAGAAAAGCAGTTGTCCTGAGTGACAGCGTTGTTCCAAAGCCAGAAATGCAAGAGTGACGCAGTGCAGAGAAGGTGACGCAGAGGCTCATGCAGTGCCTGCGTCAGCACTCTAAGCCAGGTGAGGGTGATGCAGTAGCTGGGAGGAGCCCACGCAGTAGCTGCATTAGCTGTCCAGGCCAGCGCAGAAGCAAAGGGGGGCAGATCAGGCTCACGCAGTGCCATGTCATCCTTTTGAACCAGGAAGGATTGACGCAGTGGCTAGGAGGAGTTGATCCAGCTCACACAGTGATTGCGCAGAGCCAAAAGGGCTCAGATTCCTCAGTTGTCGAGGCTAAGGGAGATGAGAAGATTTCGATTTGAGGAGCTGGTGGGACGTTGCTTCTGTTGGTGTAGAACAGTGTCTAAGGAGATTGAACTAAGGTAGAGGGAATCACTGCCTTGACAGATTTCTAGCCAAGAAATCTAGATCTGGGTTGCAGCAGCAAAGGAGGATTGGAGAGGAGCGATTCGACAGTTGGCCGGAGGATTTTCGAGAGGGAAATCAGGACTTAGAGGGAGTCTAGAGAGGAGCTTGTTCCTTAGAGGGTTTCTTGCGCCCAAGGAATCCAGATCCAAGTCCTGCTAGATTGACAGCAAGAGAGGGAGAAGAGAACCAATCCTATTTTTGAACAGAGATGGAAATGAATGGGTTGAGGGATTAGGACAGATTGGACGAAGCATCCAATTTTGTCATCTGGAAGGCTAGGATCCTGGCAATCCTAGATAAACATCGCATCAAGGACTATGCCTTGAAAGTGGTTGTTGTTCCGGTTGACGCTGATGCGGCAAAGAAGTACGAGGAGGCCCAGGCAAAGGCAAAGTGCATGATCCTAGACGGGGTCAAAGATCATGTAGTACCACACATTGCTGAGAAGGAAACAACAAGGGGGATGTGGGAGACCCTGACCACCTTGTACCATGTCTCTTCCGTGCAACGGAAGATGCTATTAGAAAACCAGCTAAGACAGTACCAGATGCAGAAGGGAGAGGAAATAGATCCTTTCCTTCTCAGGTTGCAAGGGATTCGTGACCAATTGACTTCCATGGGGTCTACACTAGATCCTGAGTTCATGGTTTGAACTGCCCTGAATGCAGTCATCGAGGATTGAGAGACATTTGTCCAAAGTATTTTGGGCAGAGCGACTCTTCCCAGTTGGGAGGAGATGTGGGCAGCTCTTCGACAAGAAGAGATTAGGAGGATGACCAAAACAGGGAGTAGCTGCATGGGAACCCGAGTCAAGAAGGAGGAGGAGGAGGATGCAACTCTCGCATCATCAGGACAGCAAAAGAGGAAGAAGAAAGACATCACCAAGGTCATATGCTTCAACTGTGGGGAGCTGGGACATTATGCCACTCAGTGTCCCCGGAAGAAGGGCAAGGGGGAGGCTTCTGAATCAAAGGTTGTTCCAGCAAAAGCGGGCAAGGATAGTGAGGATGATGATTGTGCCATGAGTGTTCATGTGCCTCTAGAGAAGAGGTGGGGTGATATGGAGTTGTAGTCGAGAGGACTACATACGGGGCAGGATCCTTGAGGTGCCCAAACTCTTGGATCACATACGGCTACGAGAGCCATTAACAACAGTAGCATAATGACAGGTGACAGTTGGAGTGAGGTGTGATGGAGCGACAGTAGCTGAGCTAGAGTGCCAAAGTCTGAGGCAGCGCAGTGGATGTTGTAGTAGTGCAAGAGGCACAAAGCAGTTTGCAGCAGTGCACTAGCAACAAAGGGTCAACACAGATTAGTAGCAGAGGTAGTTTCAAGATCACGAGGCATCCATACTGACCAGGATGTCAGTTTTTGGGTGAGTTTTCAGTTGCTTACTTCTTAGCAACTGAGTTGCAGTGCAGCAGTTAGCAGTGGCAGTGCTATGGGCAACATGAGGCAGCATTTTGAGAGGGAGTTGTACTACAAATGCGGCAGTGGCAGAGTCATGGGCAGCAGTACAGGAGGCAGCAGTGCAGTGGATGAAAGGCATCAGGCCAAGCACCAGCAGCACAGAGGACCAATGCAGTGGATTAGTGTAGTACTTCTGTTGAGAAGTGTTATTAGAGCACATTCCTCGCTAAGAGGGAGTGTTGATTTGGGGTAGCATCGGATGTGCTCTAACTCCGAAATTTTGTGGAGGGGCTAGAATAAATGAGATCTCCAGAACCCAGAAATCGTTTGGAGAGATTCCACCCGGATGAAGAGTTATTAAAATAATTAATATTTTTAATGAGTTCCTAAGTCTAAACTTAGGAAAATAAAAATATTAATGTGTATTAATAAAAATATGGGTGAGAAGGTTCTAAGTGACTAGGATCAAGCCAATTCTAATCTTCATTGTTGATTAGGGACTTAATTTCGGTCGTTGATTTATCAACAGGGAAAGTATAAGAGAAGGCTTGAGGGTTAGTTGGAGATACACCAAGAGATCAAAGAGTTTGATTTTTCTGGGGCGTGGCTTGCTGCGAAAATCGAGCTAGTGATCTGAGTTGCAGTGACCGACAGTTTGGCAGAGGGACTTCAGTCCAAGGTCGAAGAATACATAGCAGAGAGGGTGACGCAGAGGCCATAGAGGCTGACGTAGGTGACGCAGAAGCTGGAGGGGTTGACGCAGGCCCTTAGTGGCAGCACTGGGATTTTTTGTGGGGCAGAGAGGGAGCAGTTCAACATATCGACTTTTTGAACAAGGGAGGCTCACTTAGAGGGTGACGCAGCTCCTAGAGGAGGTGATGCAGTCCCAACGCAGAGCTTGGAGCAGCCACCGCTACCCAACACTGGGGACAACATTTGTCATTTGTGGGGTATGATCATCCAGTTGTTGGATTTGCCGAAATATCTGTCTCCAGATAGAGGTACTTCTACCAAGGTTATTCTTTGTTGTGTGAACCACATTTGGCACCCTAGTTGTATTCAAGAATCTGCTTAATAATACAAACCCTCTATATGCTGCACCGGTTTTCCTGCGTTGGGTTTTTCCGAGGACGATTGTCCAAAAATAGCGGTGTCCCTTGTGTGATTGTCTTAGTTTATTTTAGTTCATGATCTGTATATATGTGTAGGCTGCAATAGTGTTTTTCATCGATGTTTATGTGATTAAATAACTTGTTAATGCAAAGAACAAGTAGGAGATGTTAAACCAATGATTGCAGTAGGGGTTTCTAATGTGTATATTCAGAAATTTTCACATAGATCCCATTCCAGTGATTCCTGATTTGATTCATACTACATCCCCTAGTAGCTCTTCTGAGGATACTCCTGATAGAACTATAGCTCCAAGAACGAGAGGTGCTACTAGAAGGGTTGTGGATGTAGGTACTTTCCCTATCAACCCTGTTGTCGCACAGAATGTCTAGGCACCATGAAAACGGCTCAGATCGGGCGCTGTAACCCTGATCCCCAATCTCTCCGTTTAAGTTGTCTCCCTACAACAGGCTAAGGGGCGTAGACCCTATGGAAAATGGAAAGAAGAAGAACTAGTTAGGGACCAACCAGTTCGGGAGACACAATGAAGCGATTAAATACTGGATTAAGATTTAGTAAGACTTATAGGATTTGATTAGATTTTAGATGATTGATACCAGTGCCTTATGGAGTCAACGATCTTTCTAGGGAAATTAAGACCAAGTAATCGATTTGCAACTGCTGCTTGGATGAATGACTATCTTATATGAAGTGCAGATTCTAAAGCTAATATGAGATGCAAGAATTTTGGTTAATTTTAGTTAAATTCCTATCTAAGTTTTAACCCTTCGATCCTTTCTATATTGACCCTGATTTCGTAGTAATTGGCAGAAAGAAGATAAGGTGAAGCACACTAAGGTGTGATTAACGATACCTCTCCTGAAAATCTAACATCCCCGGTGCCTCCTACGCTACAGAGAGCTGTGGCGCTGACGACTGCAAGGTCACCGTTTAAGTACTATTAAAAGCAGGCTTCTCAAGCAAAGATGGATGGATACCTATCTCTCTATCGACCAAGCTTATGCTTGGAAGTAAATTTTAGTTATGCAGAACTAACTTAATATGCAAACGCACGAGATGATTAGAAGATGAGATGAAGTTAGATTCAAGGATGAAAAGTGTTTATGCTACAATCTGTTTCAAAGTTATATATCAAAGCCCTTAATTGTCAAAATGAATGTTCACTTCACTAGACAAAGATTGAAAGATAAACTTCTTAGCAATATCATAATTAGACCACAAGCTTACTTCAAATCTTCTAGATTCTTTCAAATGCAATTATAGCTCAAAGAGAACAAAAGCGTCTTCACAAATTAATATCGGATGCTCAAAAAATACTCAATTTATGAAACAAAAGATATGCATTTTATCACAATTCCATGACAGAGTACTTAATTTTCAAAAATTAGTTTTTAGGACAGCAGTAAGAAAAACTTTATCACAGTAGCAATATGACAATGAAAATAATAAGCTATCAATGATATCTTTATGCCAAAAATTTACCGAAATTTTTCCAAACTTGCCCACATGAATTATCAATAAAATTTCAGCCTGTTATGATGTGATTTCCATAATTATATCAAATCTGATATACTTATTACAGCCAGCAATTAAAACATGAAATAAGCCTAATGATGAATGTCCAACTCAATAAATTAATTCCTTAATGTATTAGACAACTTAAGCACTGATTTTAGGCTAACCGACATGAAATTTTGCCACTGTTATATTTCAGACTTCAGAAACAGAATTACTCAGAGATAACAGTCACCCAAAATGTAAATCTAGGCCAAATTTTTGATACACATTAAACATAAATGACTCATTAATGTATTTAGCAATTTTTTTAGTTAATTTCAAACCACTTAGATGTGTTTTTCACCACTATTAGAAAGGTATATGACTGTTGTAGCAAACAGTGAGGAAAAATATGGTTTAAAGATTAAACCCTTAGGCCCTAGGCCTTGAAGATCACTTGTCCAAGTTGCCAAAAAAAATTTCAATACCTGAAACACAAATTTTTACCAAATTTTCTGCAAAAAACCCACAATGATTAGCTTCAGAAAATCAAATATTCAAATCAGAAATGGAGCAAGGGGAATCTAGGGCCAATGAGAGCTAGCACTAAGCTGAATAGAACTAACGTTGGGCTACAATGAAAATTTGGGCTTAGAAGCCCCAAAACTTGAAACCCTTGTTCTGAAAAAAAAATATTTTGCTTCAGATCTTTAGATTTATTGCAAAATCTTTAATGGTTGGCCCTACAAAAATATTTGGGACAAGATATTGCCCTCCAGGGCCTAGATCTGTCTCAAAACCCCCAGATCTGCTTGAAAAAATCTCAGATCTGAAGATTTACTTGGCTGATTTCCCAGATCTATTCCTACAAACAATCTTTGAGCCCAGATCTTGCCCTCCAGGGTTTAGATCTAGCTCAGACCTAAAGATTTTCTTGGCTGATTTCTCAGATGAGTCAGATCTATTCCTGCACAAATGAAAAGAGAAAAACCCAATACCCAATATGTACAAAAATAGAGAAAATCCAAAAAGCCCAAATGTTAAAATTCAAAATTATGTTACAAAATTTCATATCTACACAAGTAAATAACAGATCTATACAAATAATTTACAGATCTATACAAATAATTTATAGATCAATCAAATCTGAGGAGTATGAGTCCAACTCCGCTCCCATATTTGATAATCTAAGGCTCTTAATAGCCAGATCTATCAAAATTTCCACAAAATATTTAAAAGATTTCAAAATTTTAGAGAGGTACTAGCCCAAAAACACCCTGCAGAAAAAAGATTATCGTTAGATAAATCCTAAGGCTTATACAAAGTAGGCTCTTCAGAAAATGTGTTGAGAGTTGGCTGGTCCAACCGAGGACTATCCCCAAATGCTTAATGAGAACCTGAGAGATCTTCTACAAACACTAGATCAACCATCAAATCAAGTAGAGAAATAGAACAACAATAAAATTATGAAGAAATAGAGATACCTGCTACTTCAATCAAAATTAAAAATGTTACCCTAGATCCAACAAACTGAATAAGATACCTGTATTCAAATTATTCTAAGGGAGCTATTGATTGATAGTTTTCACATAATATTAAGCAAGAATTAAAAAAATGTTACCATAAATTCGTGAAGAGGAACACTACAGCACGTTGAAACCCCAAAGACTTTTACATTAATTCCAAAAGAAGTATACAAGAGAGCTTGAGAGCTTAGTACACGATCCAGAGATCAGATGAATTCACTGACAAATGACCTCCTATTTAAAGATAAATCCTCCAACGACTAGTTCGAGTGATCCTCATCAAAGCAATCTCGACTGTTGATAATGATTAAAATTTCTTTTAATCTCATCCATCGAAATTTTAAATTATTGAAGAAATTTGAATTTTTCAATTAAATGCATTTTAATTAATTCAAAAATTAAATTTTTGAATTAATTTCTTCAAAATTTTGACTTTGATTTAACCCCAGGGACCAAAGGCTTAAAATTTAGCAAAATAATTAATTTACCTTAGTCCCTAGACCTCTTAAAATTTAATTTTTAAGGACCAACGAATTTTGCCTTCGGAGAATTTAAACTTATTTAAGACCTAGAATTAATCAAATTTCTGGCTTAGGATTTTAATTAATTTTGGCCAGAAAATTTAATTAATTAACCTACAAGGGGATAAATTATTTTTTTAACCTTCAAACACTTTACATCATGATTTTTACATTTTTACATCTCAAGGGGGAAAACCCATTTGCAAAATACCCTCACAGACTACCCAGTTCTGTGACACAAATATAATCTAGCAGATCAAGCAATTTGTAATAAAATAACCTAACCAAATAGTTAGGATTATTCTCAAATCACTTTTACATTGACTCGATCTAAAACACTAGGACTCCCCTAAGATCCCAATGACAAAATGCATTCTGACTTTGGGGTAAGGCTGAAGGAAAACTCTTCCGACCATCCGAGAATGGATCGGTGAGACAAAAAATTCCCGGAATGTAGATCGTCACCAGAAAAGTAGGTTTACCTAGGTAATTACATACACGACACGGATCTGCTGAGATTATTTACATTACACACATGCAGACTGGGTTTACATTATAAGATGATGATCAAGCTGATGATGATAGCTAGATGGCATGAACACATCGATCAGGCACTATCCCTTTTGTGAAAAAAGGGGGTGTACTGCTATGGGTCATTGACACATAGTGGTCAACAAACCCAACCACACTTGTGGTTAGGAAATTCTTTCCCAATCCTCCCCCTACCAAAACCATGAATAGGCCTTGGAATCTCGCTATCTTCAAACCACTGGATTTTAGTAACCTTCCTGATGCGCCCCATACGTTACCTGATAAATATCATGATTGGTTGCCAAGGTTCAATGGCAATGATGTTACCATTGTTGAGAGACGCATTCACAACTTCTATTGGGAAGTGGATCATATGCTTATTGATCATGAGGATGTTGTCATGATGCTCTTTGCCCTCTCACTTGATGGGGATGCTAGAGAATGGTACTTTAGCTTGCCCCAAGGAAGTGTCACTGATTGGGACACATTCCATAATGCATTCAAGAAGAAATGGGCAATTGAGATGGATGGAGGTATGTCACTTGATAAATTCTTGGCTGCAGTAAAAACTGATAAAGAATCCGTTAAGGAATTTCCTCAAATGTTTGATAACCTCCTTAGGGAAATCCCTGATAGGTTTAAACCTTTTGATACCATCATTATTGATAGATATATCAAGGGATTTCATTTTCACTTGACTTATGCCTTCAAAGATAAGAATCCTCAAACCTTGGTTGCTTCTAAGAAGATTGTTGTTGAAGTTGAACAAAATCTAAATGCTTCCAACATTGATATGTTCAACTATCCTAGGGCCAAAGTCGAGTCTAAGCCTAAACCAAGCTCTCAAGCTGACCCCATCATACAAGCTTTCGTCCAAAAGTTAGATAAGTTCACCACTAAAATTACCGAGGGTCAAAAGTCTCTCATGAATGGGAGGGCTGTAATTGAGAGGAAGGAAGAGTCTAGGTCAAATTTTCCTCCTAAGAACCAATTTAACAAAGACAAGTCCTTTCCTAGGAAGGCCATCAATGAAGACTGTGTCATGCAACAAAATGTTCCAAACACCCTTGCTCCAACCAACATGGTTGACCAAGGATGGTCAACATGGTATCAAGCTTCTGAAGATCCTCAAGAGGGTAGTCTTTATGAACAGGAGAAAGACCCCAAACACTTAAATGTTGTCGATGAGACCCATCCTTTCAATAACTTGCTTGGTGATGCATACTTCCACCCACGACCTAGCCAAGCCCAAAATAATGTCCAAAATGATTCTGTGCTAGCCATTGAGAATAGTGGAAGGTTCAAAGATCTTCAATACTCTAGGAAGACTAAGGACCAACCCCAAGCAAACTCTAGTTTAATATAGATAGATTTTGCGGCAACAAGACCTTAGGCACTTCCATTTAATATATTGAACATGGTTTCCAGCTTTGCTTTCTGCGCTGTAGGTTGTGGTTTTTCTATTCGCTCTTTAGAGACACTATGCAATTTAAATCCTGTTTGGAAATCCAATTGATTGCATTGGCATCTATGGAGATTGGTATTTTCTGTAATGCCCAGCATTTGAAATACAGAAAACATGTAAATATTCATAAACTGGAAAACAGGAAGCTTAAAAACTTAATTTTTGCACTTACCTGAACTGCTTGCTGATCTTGTGAAGCTGTCGATACTGTTGCTGTTGAGCTCCAATTACCCAGGGAGACCAATTCCGCCCAGCCTGATTGAGTAGAAGCTGGCTGCCCAATCCAGCAAGCTTCTCACAGAAGCCCACTGTCCCCCGTGCCCAGGACCTCAGACGAACTAAAGCTCTGCCAGTAGCAAATCTCTCTCACTGCTCAATTTCTCCTCCTCTGGTTTCAGTGCTCCATTTTCCCCCTCTGGTTTCACTGCTCCATTTCCCCCCCCCCCTGTTCAGGTTCAGGCCTCCGCTATTTATTCACGGGCCTGGCGGTGGCCGCCCTCCCACTTGCAGCCACCGCCTCCCACGCATTGATGGCTCTCCGATCCTTCTTACTGTCCTTGGCGCTCAGTAATAAATATTTAGCAGGTTCCACCCACTTTATTAATGCACTGGTATACATATATAGATTCTTTTTAGGGTCATTGATATTTACGATCATAACATTTCTTGTGTATGTTATAACATTTTTATAACTGATACTTTTATAACGTTTTTACTATAATGCTATAAAGTTTTATGTGATATACTTTATAACCTTTAAATTATATATGGTATAAGTTAAGTAATATAATTTCATAACATTTAAATTATATATGATATAAAGTATATTTCATAACATTTAAATTATATATGATATAAAGTTAATTAATATAATTTATAAATTCATATTATAAGGTCTAACCACATACTTTATAAAATTTAATACATAGATATATATTTATAAAGTTTAAGGTCTAAAATTTTATTAATGGGCTGTTACATACACTCCCCCTTCTGAAAACTTCGTCCCGAAGTTAGAGCTTTTAGGTTCAAGGATTTAATGGACATGACCTTTTCTATCCAGGTCCCCAAGCTATTCAAACTCATCCTATCCTCCCTAATCTCTTCTGCTCCCATCCTATCCGTCCTCTACTAGAGTATGCCATGGCGTCAATCTTACTGACCTAACCATTCATAACACGAAGGTAACAGCGTCGGCTATACCGACCTGATTCCCAGTAGGCATCCGGCAGTCATCATCACACGTCTAGGGGAGCGTGACTCGCACAGTTCTCCCATGACTCCAGGGTTCGGAGGATAAACGGTGGGTAATACCTCCACCCCTCCAGTAAAATTAGGGCTACTACCCTATCATAGAATCACTTTGAGCTTTAACTGATCTGAGGTTCTGTCATCACGTGGTCATCCCGGTAATTGGATACTTGAATCTGCAATCATACACTCACTCATGCATTCGTAAAACGTGCATCAGCATATTCAAAATAAGTCATGTTTTATTCACATATGATACTACAGTATAACATATTTTTACCATTTTCTATGCATGTCTTTTGACTTCCATCTAAAATGTATTCACTTCCGGATTTCTATGCCATTGATCATATTGACATGTAAAAATAACAAAACCGATTTATAATATCTTAATTTCTATTAGAAGTAAAATCCTTTAACTGTCTTAACTTTCCTTCGACAACTATAATTTAATAAAATGAACTACATATATCGTTTTGGTATCCATGTACCAGCAGAAGTTAAACATATATTATGTCACAAAATTTCACGTTCATCTATAATCATTCGAAATGTTTCTGGTTTATGATTTCGATACTTTAATGGTTGATGCAAAACGCTTTTTGACTGAAATAGGGTTTATAGAGGATTCATACACATTTATAATTCTAAAGTAACGAAATCCTTTTATTCACATTCAACACTGATGTACTTAGCAGTCCTAGGCGACTCATTTTATTTCTTCTTTACAAATCTGGAAATTACAGAAGCTCACCATATTCCAGATCTTTCCTAAGAACTAGAAGTCTAGATACACTGTTTTCATACCTAAATCCTAGACTAGAGTTTGAAGCTAAAAAAAAACTACAAGTTGAACCTTCTGACAGCATACTTTAAGACTCAAGAGCAGATTTATATGTGCGTAAAAATCTGTCTGTCAAACAGATAACAGAACCTTGAGATCGTACCTTCATCACTGATCATTTTTAGCCCATAACACAAGTCATACTTATCATCCCATTTGAATAGGTTGATGCATATATATACTGAGCTAAATGTCATTCAACCCAAGACCTATTTCATAGTACCATCTAGATGCATGCAAGTTGTAACTATGAATATTTTATGACCATGCTATTGACATACTATAAGATGAATTATATTTGTCATCAAGAAAATGTAACCCAATTTATTCAAGTGTCACGCACCAAAGGGTCATTCCATTAGTGTTTGTACCCTTAAGGGATTAGAGCATATATATAATTGTATCAGTTTATTTCACAAAATATTCTCCTAAACAGGGTAGAATTTCTCCGTATGATTTATGGGTCTGGGAGATCTTATGTATTCTAGCCCCTCCACAAAATTTCGGAGCTAGAGCACATCGTATGCTACCAAAAATCAACAATATGCATCCTATGCATGTGGAATAACTTCATCTACCAGACTGACATGGATAAGATAATTTAGAATGAGAGCTTCTATATTTCTCTCATCATAACTTTCTCTTCTAGCTACCTCATCAAGCCTAGTTTCTAACCCAACGGTAACATACCACAACTTTTAGAGTTAAAGTTTGTCTTTCTTTTGGGCTCCCCGACAGCATAAATTTTCTGATTTAACTTTGGAAATCCATCATTAATATATTCTGTGATTAAGTAAACATTTGATACCTGTATTTGGAAACTACAACCCCATCAACAATGAGGTCAGGTCAAGCCTTTTGGGCGACCATGAAACTATATCAACTTCCCACAAAAAAAAAAAAAAGTGGCTAAATTGACAACAACTCCAAAAGTTTCACCAAGCCATTAATTGTTCTCTTGTATTCAGAGTAAAATGTTTCACGCATCCCCTTGAAAACCTGAGGTTGGGAAGTTGCCAGAGATGAGAAGGATATGTTTCGGTTGCATTCCAATAACGATTATAGACAGGATACATATCAACAAATATGTCCTAAAAATTTCAAAGATCAATAGCTATAAGGTATTACAAATATAAATTCATCCAGGGAAGAGTGTTACCAAAAAAATCATTCAACAATCAACAAGAATCGATACTTAAAAAGAGCACCAAATGCACAATTAAGTCTATAACAATATATGTAAAACCATTTCATCTGTGCTACTTCCTTTGACTCTCAATCATATGTGCTTTGGCTCCATTCTTCATGGGAATTTTAAGCAGTGAATATTGGTCTCCAACAGCTGACTGAATATATAAGATAAACCAAAACGCCCATTCCTGATCAGAGTTGACAGTATTAATCAATTATCAAAAGTTAGGAGTGCAAAATTACACTATAACTGCTTTCACCGTCAAACCATCTCTTTTGCCTTTGAGGTCAATAATTAAGCTTTCGCTTCATTCTTCTGTTGAGGTATTGGACACTTGTATTCACAAGGGTCCTGGAAACAAAGCTTAAAAGTTAATGCACTCAAGCCAGAAAGTATTAGGATCCTCAGATTTAAGAAATAGGTAGTACTGCCTTATGATTCTCACAATTGATTAATTTTTGGGTTGGGTTTCTCATTGCCAAACCAGTCTTTCTGGCATGCACCAGGTAAATGCATGGCCTGAAGGAAGGAAAAGATGGCAACCACTTGGCAACCACTTTACCCCGGCCAACTCTTGAGAGTTTACTTGTCAAACTCTTTACTAGATGCAACCATTGATTTAATTTTATCAAGTATAATATGTACCTGTAAATAAATTATGTTTCTATGTCATTTTTCCTCAAGTATCTCTATGTATGATAGAGTTTATTACCAACGACCATTTATTTAATCAGCTCATGCAATTCCATGCACGAATTTCTTATTAGTTAAAATAAAGAAACTCCACAGAATGATAAATCAATTTCCAACTTCCATATCAACAGTCTGAATCAAAAGGTTACTTACATGTTTGAAACCAGCAGAGAAACCTAATCTGTATCAGTATATATGTGAGAAAAAGCAAAAGGTGTTTTGAAAGATGCAAGGTGTAAATTCATAAAATCGTAGTCTATTTAGGATTGTGTGACATGTTTTTGTAAATCCCGTACAATCAAATAAAATGTCAACAGTCAAACTCATTCGCTAGTAATGACAAACTAATGAAGCGAGGGACTCAATTCTAGCACCTTAAAAATAGAAATGATTGCTAAACATGTTGGCTGAATAAAGGTAAGCCATAATAATCATTCTCAACTTATCTGCCTCTGTCCTACATCCCTTCTATAAGAAAATCTGAGCTCCCTATTTCTTACTCTTAAGGCATTCTTGGAGCTCCCCTTTCTCTGCCATCTCTGTCAGAATATCAGCACCCCCTACAAACTCTCCCTTTATAAACACTTGAGGGAATGTAGGCCAACTACTGTAGACTTTTAATGTTTCCCTCAAACCAGGGTTGTAATCTTCATCTAGAATATTAACCGATTCATAATCTAACCCGTGTTCATTCAATATTGTCAAAACTTTGTGAGAAAATCCACACTGTGGGGCCGTTCTTGAACCTTTAATAAATACTACTATCTCATTCTCCTTTACCAATTTGTCAATCAATTGTTCCAAAGTCACTGTCAGTTGCACATGCCGGCCAGGTGTAAGACGAAGATCAGGCTTGGTCTGTCTCTTCTTTACCCATATGGTGTTACCAGATTCATTTCCAGGAGGAACCTTACCTATAGCATTTATGTGCTCCTCCATCCAAACTTTCCATGCATCAGTCAAAGCAGTGCGATCAGGTACATCAACAAGGGCAATCTGTAAAGCGACAGGTTTTGGATGAGGCAAACATGCTTAAATTTAGATATATTCTCACATCAAAGAAGTTCCGCTTTTAGTCTCATAGAATTCCATCAAAAATTTAGCTTTTTAATTTCTAATCATTGTATTCTACGCAGACTCACTAAACTTAATAACAAACTTGTTAAGTGAAACACCAAAGAACTGTACCCTGATGAAAGCAATTCCTTCAGATTTATTAGAGTTATTTATATGTCACATTGTCTGATCCATTGTGCATGACCAATATTGAAATAAGCAGAAAATGCACTCAGGGGAATAAAATTAGAAATAAGTACAACATTAGCCCAGCCTGAGATCCCATGCTGACTGTGACACACATTCCTCAGATCCTCTACATCCATCAGCTGCACAGTGACCCACTGAAGTAGCATGACTCCAGAAAATTTACCTCAGAACCATCCACTGACATTAAACTACAGAAGATTATTAGACCTCACACATCCAAGAGGTCTAATTATGCGAGTTGATAGGAATCGAAGAATATGTAGTAGAGCTTCATAGAGCAAGAGGAGAGCAGGGAGCAATGAAAAGGTGATTAAGTAAGAACTTCCTTAGATTACTTCACATTTACTTTGCATGATTTTGCATTTACTTGCCTTGCAATTGTATGGATCTTCCAGCCATAGTTTTAAAAACTAAAACTGGTATTCAAACAGGCCACCTATCAAACCATGTTTTGAACTGAAAGCAGATCCAACAGGATTCAATGAACTGGTTTTTTTTAAAAACATATAAAAATGATTAATTTTTAATGAAAAAAAATCATTTTTAAGATTACAAACTATTAAAGGCAATATACAAAGTTTGCTCACCTATATATCATGTAAGGGTGAACATACCAAAATGGCACCAAGTGCAATATATATCAGCAACAAAATACATAACAAATGAGGCTCTAAATTGCCTCTAGAGTCCAAAACCATGCAACAAGCTAGTGGGCCACTAACCTACTACAAATCACTGATCAACATGATCACTCAACAAACTCATCACCACTACTAGAAATGGGATCATCAGCAGGAGCTACACAAACATCATCTGGCTTAGAGTCTTTAGACTCTTTAAATCCCTCAACCATGTAATATTTTAAAAAAAAGCTTCTTAACATGTCAAACCAAATAATACATCAAAATCATATCAACTATATTTTTGTATCTGGTCATATTGGGATAACATCATTTATTGCGTATCACCGCAAGTTTTGTTACTCAAACTTTTTTTTTTTTTTTTTTTTTTTAACTGTTGTTGATGTGGAAGCATTCATGACAAGTCAAAGTACGAATGTGAACAGCACACTCCATGGAGAATTCAAACAAGATCAAAATGAAGCATGGATGTAAGGCAAAGTGAAATAGCATGGGCATAGAAGAGCATGCTTGTGCACAACAGCTTGGAGCAGCACCAAGAGAGATGGACAAAGTAAATGAAGGTGCAAAGATGGATTTAGGCAATAAGATAAGTCAACATGATAAGTGTGGAGACAAAACCAAGCCTGCAAAACCAGTGCGGTCTGGAGATGAATAGTGCTAGAATGAGCACATGGCTTGGCACTGAGTGGAAACAGCACAAAAGAAAGATGAAATGATATGTGCTAAATGGATGGATTCAAACAATGAGGCACAAAATATGAACAGGCAACAAGAAAGACAAAATCTCAGGACAATTCCCTACGCTCCCAAAACAATTCATGTTGCTACCATACCACAGGAGAAGAAATTCGAAATTGTTTGCGGCACGAAGCTTGAGAAAGCGTAGTAGATAGTAGAATTATTTTTCTTTTCAGTTAACGATATAGATTCAATAGTTAGAATTTATTTGTCTTGATTATGGCCCACTTGTAAACATTCTATGAAAATTGAAGTTGAAACTGTCATTTTCCAAACTGGTGGCAGAAGAGAAGGAATTTTCTCTTCCGTGCTCAATGAAAGGTCCTCCCTTTCTGAAAAGGGAAAGACCTGAGGAATACAAGATAACATTTTCTCAATATAGTCTATCCATTCTCTCTTTCCTCAATCAGAAGCAAGAGCCAATTTCAGCAAAATCCATACTTGTAATACTAATAGTATCTATTTCCAGTATTACCCTTCATAATAACAAATTGAGTTTACAGTTCTTGTCGACTTCTATCAATTAAAGAAAACAATCTGCTGACGCATGGACTCAGGGTTAAAAAAAAAATCAAAGCACTAGAGGTTGAGATGTGTTCCAATAAGACAACTGCTGAAAAAAAATGTTTTCCAAGCGTCAATTCCAAGCGCCTATTCAAGCTGCCATCAGTGCCTTCAACGATATGCCCTCTAAGTTGCAAGCAATCGTGATTCTTGTGAAACTCTCCCAAAATAAAATAAAAAATTGAGATAATTTCTTGTACCTTAAAATATTTGTAAGTGAGCTGTGCTTCAATTCGTGAGAGCAACTCCTACATCCAATGTCACTTTATCTACTGCCAGAACTCTGGAGTCTGCAGTACGAATATGTCACACAGTCACAGCTGAATAAATCAAGTTGATTTCAGTTTCGACCCCTAATATCTTTAAAAAGGCCTGTACCGAAATAAAACAACGGCTTCCCTGCGATTTACAGCGGAACTATCGAACCTAGCAAAATTTACCTTTGGCTGCGTTTGCTGGAATTAATCACGGGACGGCATCTTCAGTCAGAGTTCGGATCCCGTAGCCTTTCTAAGAAAAAATTTTAGATGGAAGGCTCGGGGACGGGCAAAAGCTAAAATGTCCATAATTGAAAAAAAAACGAACTACACCATGGATGGCGAATTTTATCAATTCATGCACCTTCGCCACTTAAAATTAACCGAATTCGGTCGAAGCAGAATGAAAATGCTAATAGACTCAATTTAGGTTTTGAAGCGGCTTCGATATCTGAAATATCATTTTTCCAAAGAGTTCACGTAACCAAGGATTTCTTCGCGAAATGGACCAAAGCGCATATCGGACGAAAGTTAACACCTCCAGGAATGTGAATATGGCGTTTACTATTTGAGTGTCGTTCTCATCTGGACCGACAATTAGCAGGCATTCGCAATGAACAGCGGAAACCTGACACGGAATTCATGAAAACATGATCAAATTAACGTGCCGAACAGTTCGAGACAGGGATCTATCGCAGAGTTTGAAACAAATGGGTTCAAATCCCAGCAAACCAACACCAGAGAAATGGGTATAATCTGCCGCCTCTGCAAAGTTACAAACGATTCCACCTTCGTAACTACGACAATTCTATTAAATTTCGCGCTGACGGAGGAAGTCTCCTGATGCCAAACTAAATTTGATTGTGTACACAATTACATCCCACAGAAATCCATTTATCAAATAACATTGTTACGGGTGCTTACCATCTAATTTTTTTTTTTCAGTACTTAAGAAATGGTGTCGGTTGTCCAATATTTGGGGCTACACTGGCTTCTGTGATCCGCAATCATTCATCACCAGCCCCTGCCCCTAAATTTAGGGATTTATACGAGATTCTAGCTGCGTAGGGCCTGTGAGGTCCCGAAGGGTTTGAACGCAGCTCTGATACCATGTGTAATGCCCAGCATTCGAAATACAGAAAACATGTAAATATTCATAAACTGGAAAACAGGAAGCTTAAAAACTTAATTTTTGCACTTACCTGAACTGCTTGCTGATCTCGTGAAGCTGTCGATACTGTTGCTGTTGAGCTCCAATTACCCAGGGAGACCAATTCCGCCCAGCCTGATTGAGTAGAAGCTGGCTACCCAATCCAGCAAGCTTCTCACAGAAGCCCACTGTCCCCCGTGCCCAGGACCTCAGACGAACTAAAGCTCTGCCAGTAGCAAATCTCTCTCACTGCTCAATTTCTCCTCCTCTGGTTTCAGTGCTCCATTTTCCCCCTCTGGTTTCACTGCTCCATTTTTCCCCCCTGTTCAGGTTCAGGCCTCCGCTATTTATTCACGGGCCTGGCGGTGGCCGCCCTCCCACTTGCAGCCACCGCCTCCCACGCATTGATGGCTCTCCGATCCTTCTTACTGTCCTTGGCGCTCAGTAATAAATATTTAGCAGGTTCCACCCACTTTATTAATGAACTGGTATACATATATAGATTCTTTTTAGGGTCGTTGATATTTACGATCATAACATTTCTTGTGTATGTTATAACATTTTTATAACTGATACTTTTATAACGTTTTTACTATAATGCTATAAAGTTTTATGTGATATACTTTATAACCTTTAAATTATATATGGTATAAGTTAAGTAATATAATTTCATAACATTTAAATTATATATGATATAAAGTATATTTCATAACATTTAAATTATATATGATATAAAGTTAATTAATATAATTTATAAATTCATATTATAAGGTCTAACCACATACTTTATAAAATTTAATACATAGATATATATTTATAAAGTTTAAGGTCTAAAATTTTATTAATGGGCTGTTACATTTTCTTTCTTTTCCACAAAATACTAGAAATTTATGACAAAAAGACAAAAATTAAGAACCTTGGACAAAGGCATTCACTCAATTAAAAATTATCTATGGATCTACACCTATATCTTTATTCAGTATAAGCCAAGCAAATTCATAAGCCTGCCGACTCTACATGCTTGCACATGTATTTTGTGGAAGCATAGTTTCCTCCCAAATCAGATATTTTACAGATTAAACCCTCTCTTACTTTCTAAAACAACCTACATTTTACAGACGTAACACAACTTTTATTACAATAGAAAACATAAGGCTGAATATAGATTATGCAAATATATAGAGCCATACCTTCTTAAGCTGAAGTTGTTCACCATCTTCACTATTGCTTACACATGTCAAACGCCAATTATAACCAGGACACAAATTATCTTCAAGCTGCACAAATAAAGTCAACTTGGAGAGTTTATCCCATCGAGACTGCACATGGTACTAGTTAAAGCATTGTATTTGAATGATTATTTTTGAACAGAAAGCTATGTTCAACAATTATAAGAATATATTATATAGTTGACAGGTAAAACTTACGTGGATAAAATAATTTTCTTTCTCCTCAAATTCTGTTGTTTGCAATTCTGCAAGAATCTTCTCTTCTATGGCTTCAACAATATTTTTTTGAATATTTGTGTCCAAAGTTCTCAATACTGACTTTTGAGAACTAGTTTCAGCCTTCAGAGCCTCTTCCAACATGTCCATAGTAAATATTTCATGGCAATCTAACCCATAACTGCATCACAATGATCAATGAAAAAATCTTCTTAATTTGCAGTGTACTTGCATTCTTTGATTAGGCTCATAGTGAATAGTCAGCAGTGTATTGCTTTTGTGCGTATAATATATATTACCTCATGCCAAACCAGGTCAAAATTAAACCATTAAAAACTACAAAACTGATCAGCAATTACAAATAGAAATTATCACAATAGGTGATAATCCTTTAGAGGTCCATATTATCACTATAGGTGATACTCTTTTGGAGGCCCAGGTTACTATAAACTGTCCATTTAAAGTAAAAACACGAGAGGAATTGGCAATCCAAGAAACATCTATTCATGCAGCTCATGTAAAAAATTTGTCTTCAAGGCATCAATAAAAACATGTGAAGAACTTTCCAATAACGCACTCGTTTGCTTTCTCAACAGAGAAAAAAATTCATCAAAGAAATTTAACTTCAGAGGCTTACTGACTAAAATACAGATATTCATTCACAGGATATAGGCATACCCATCTATTGCATTATACACAAAAACATTAGAGATACTGGAAAATCACAGATAGTGAGATAGTATTGCTAACTGAATTTTGTCAATGCTTGGGAGAAATGAATACAAAGTCCACTGTTTGATGAACTCAAAGCAAAGTTCTGAAAGAGAAGTTCAGATGATGGGAATTGCATTCCAGAAGAGTGGAGTATTGGGCAAGAAAAGTCAAAATCAGGAACCAATATTTGAATAGGTTGAAGATGATCAGGAAGTTGTTTGCACACTGTATGAACCCCAAATGGAACCCCCTTGGACAGCAAATTAGAAAGCTGGAATGAGGATGAGTCCTAGAGATTGAGATTAGAGTAGGTGTAACCCTCAACATATATGTGTAAGCTCTTTGAGATAAGATAATTTTATTAATGTCCTCAAATGACAAAGACAAAGTAGGTCAGTGGAACTCAAAAGTACAATTCAATAATAACAAACAATGAGACTGCCAAACCAGCTCCTGGTCAAAAGCATAAGCATAGATACAACATTATAAAGGGCTACTCATCATCGTAAGTGGTTCAAAAGGAGGGGGAAGAAAACCCTAGTGACCTCATGAAAAAAAAGCCGTAACAACCCCTACCTAGTGTACCACCAGAACAGATTCATTTCAATCTTGAATCAATTAACCACTGAGAGGGATCAAAAAAATAAAAATTGAGGCAGTGTTACCTCCCATGTTCTCACTGAGTGTAAAAGTCCTAAGCACAAGGATGAGACCCCAAGGGTAACTTAGGCAAGCCACCATTGTCACCTTAGTGACTTTGCCTTTCTCACTTTAGACTATGAATGGTCCTAGTCAAGGGGGGCTTCCCTAAAGTCGACTAAATTCAATGTGTGTAATATTCCACCTTGGAAAAATCCCAAATGGTCACTGTATTTTTCAGAGTTTGTAAAGTTTTCCAATGAAGTCTTTTTTCAAACAATTTGATGAAGGTAATGTTGAAAATTGTAACTAGGTTCAGTATTCATAATTATCTTTGTACTTGTATCGATGTATATTTCATGAAAAAGCAAAAGAAAAAGAAAAATTATTATTATTATTATTATTATAGTCAAACATGTTATTCATGCTTCTAGGGTTTATTGAGTCAAGAAGAAATTGTATCATGTGTCAAAGTCCCATTTGGACTATTTGTATCAAAAGAAAAATATTATTTTTGATTCTAGAAGAGTCTTTTTGACCCCCAAGACCAAGTCAGCCCTGCCAAGAGAAGTCGGCCTAGAAGAGGGCTAATTGGAGTTGAAAGGCTATAAAAGCAAGAAACTTCATCCTCATTTGCACACTTACACTCACAAGTTCGATCTCTAAGCAAGAGAAGAAGAAAAGTGCGAAGGTCAAGGAAGAGAGAGAAATCCAAGAAGGAAAGTAAAATCTGAATCTCTGCTTGTTTCTGTCCACACGTGTGAGATTTCTAGGGTTATTCTGCAAGTTGCAAGGCCGAAGTTGCAAGTATGAATTTTAGATCTGAGTTGCAGGGCTGAAAATTCTGAGTTGCAAGGCTGAAATTCTGAATTGGACCAGATTTGGTGAAGTTTGACAACATTGACCTTGTGGACTTAAACTTGCTTGAGGAAGGTTCTGAAAGAGGGCTGACTTGGGGCATGATAAGGTCTTGGTCTCTGGGTCTTGGATGTCTCACTTTGATCTGATTCTATAAGAAGAGAAGAGTTGACTGGGTTTCCCCCTTGTAGGGGTTTTGCCCTGACTTGGAGCCTATGTCTTGTGTTCTTTGTGTTCTTATGATCTTCATGCATTTTATATTTTGGTAATTACTTGATGAAGAAGACATAAGTAATAAAAGGAAGAAAAATACTCACAAATAATTATCAAGAAAGAGGAACCAACCCTAATCATCAAGTACATTCATTTCTCAACAGGGTATCAAAGCTAAGGTGAAGGAAGTAAGTCAAAAGATCTCATTCTTGTTGGCACCCTTGTTGGAAGACATTCTTGAAGCAATTATCTATTCTTTTTCTCTCTCTTCAATGGAAAACTATATGAAGAAAGGTCTCAAGGCTCTTAGAAGTCTCCTTGAAACTACCAAAGGTTGCATCATCATGTTCATCTCCAAGCTATATAAAGATGTCATGGATGGAAATCTCTATCTCTTTTTTGCTCTTACAGGTACTTTTGAGGATGATATTATAAGGATAATCAACAATGGAGCCTCTAGACATATGACAGGGGAATGTGGTCAACTCTAGACCTTATCAAAAGGAATCTCTGATTCTCTTCTCATTTAGTTGAACTTGGAGACAAGAAGAACTACTCAATTAAAGGAATTGGATCTACTTCTTTGGAGTTGGAAAACATTGGAAGCATTCATCTCAAAAATATACTCTATGTTCCAGGTTTGAAGAAAAACTTGCTTTCTATTTCTTGTCTAGAAGATAAACGTGATAGAGATGCTTTTGTTGATGGCAAAGTTATTGTATGGGCTAAGGGATCTAGTACTGAAAATGCTAAGACTATTGGGATTCGTGAGGGGAGGTTGTATAGACTGTGAAAATTCCTACACTGGGATCCCTACTGCAGCACACTGATGTTACTTCTCCCACTGATTAAATCATACAAGTTATTTACTGTCTTCTACGGTAAATTTCGAAGTAAATACATTTGCAACCTTCACTTAATTAATATATTTGCGGAAACAAAATACTGAGCAAGAAAGAACAATGCAACACATAGGACACAATTATTTTTGGACAAATAGTCCCCGGAAAAACCCAATGCAGGAAAACCGGTGCAACAGCTCTGAGGGTTTATTATTATGCAGGAGAAAATTCTGAGTACAAATCTAGGATGCTCAACTAGCAATCCTTTACAGAGAAAATACTAGACAGATGACTGGTGAAATGATCTCACCCTGTCACTGGAGAATCAGTGACTAATCCTTCAGCTCTGGAGGCTCTGCGTGGCTTCTGCGCAGAACTGCGTCACCCTGGGCAGCTTCTGCGTCACCCCTCCTAGGTATTACGATGCTTCTCTGCTCTGGATCCTCTGTTGGCTGAGAAATCGACTTTCCTGCCTCCCAAACTCGCACCCTGGCTTCCAGCAACTAAACTTTGAATTCTCTCAGCAGAAACTCAACTTCCCCTCTTTGGTTGCGCTACCTTTGCGTCAGCACTGCATAGGCCAGCGTCAACCTTCTTCTGGACATCTTTCTATCCTCTCTCTGCCTTGTACTCTCCAAAAATTCCTTCTCCCAGATTCTCATTGCCCCTCTGCTGCAAGATCTCCTCAATCGATTTTCCTCCTGAGAACTTCTCACTTCAGAAAATCAATTTTCTCAATCTCTCTATGTGTTTTCCAAATGACCCTCAAGTCCCTTCTTATATCTTCCTGTTGGGCAACCAACGACCTAGATTAAAACATAATCAAAGGCTTAGATCGATTTGACTTGATCCATGGGTTTTTCTAGAAGTTTCACCCTGATTAGATTAATATCCATTAATATTTTAATTTTCCTAAGTTTAGGCTTAGGAACCCCATTAAAAATATTAATTATTTTAATAAAATCAGTTCTGGGTGGAATTTCCCAAAACGCTTTTTGGGTTCTTTGGAATACCTATGCCCTCCCTACAAAATTTGAGGCTTAGAGCACATCTGATGCTACCCCAAATCAACAATCCCTCTTAGCGAGGAATGTACTCTAGCAATACACTGCCTCTCTGCATACTGCTCTGACTCTGAAGCATCGTCTCTACGCTGCTGATGTCTGACATACTGTCCACCAACCACTGCGTTGTTGCTGCCACTGTACTGCTGCCTTTGACACTGCCACTGCCAATGCTACATTTGTACTGCAACTCCCTCTCAAATGTTGCATCTGCTATGCTGCTAGCACTGTCACTGTTAACACCACATCCATAATGCAACTTAGTTGCTGAGAGAAGCAACTGAAAACACCCAAACTGGACAAGTATCCAGTGGATACTCCTCAGTGCTGGCATCCTGAATGTTGCTAGTCCCACTCTCTCTTTTGAAGCTCTGCACTGTGCCTCCTTGCACTGCTACCTCCCTACTCTGCGCTACTCAGTTTATGGCTCTCCTAGCCACTGCATCTGTCAAATCATCACTCCATGGCACCAACTGAAACTCCACCATCCTACTACTCCTGATCATGGGCTCCCGTAGCAAGGTGATGATCCAAGAGGTGGGCTCCTCAAGGATCCTACTCATCTACAGTCCTCCCAACTACAACTCTATATCAACCCACCTCCCTCCTGGAGGTATCTCGGTTGTCATGGCGAACTCCTCCTTGTCATCTTCGTGGCTACAACTTTTGGATCATGCTTGTCATCCTTGTCCTTTTTCTACAATGGACACTGGGATGCATAGTGGCCCATCTCACCACATCTGAAGCACTTCACCTTGGAGACGTCCTTCTTACGTCTCTGTTGCCCCGGTTGTCCCTTCGATGCAAGGGTTGCGTTATCCTCTTCCTCCACTTTGGGCTTCGACCCACCGCTGTTGCTGCTCCTGTCAAGTTTTACCTCGATCAGGTCTCTCCTCAGCGCTTCTTGTTTCAAAGCTGCCCACATCTTGTCCCAATTTGGTAGTGCTAACCTGCCCAAGATACTTTGGACAAAGATCTGCCAATCATCTGAGACAGAGTTTAGAGCCAGTCTCACTAACTCCGAGTCTTGAGGAGTATGTCCCACAGCTGACAGCTCATCACGGGTCTCCTTCAGTTTCGTAAGGAACAAATCCACTCGCTCCCCCTTCTGCATCTGAGCAGATCTCAGCTTCTACTCTAAGTACATCTTCCGCTGCTCGGAAGTTCCCTGATACAATGTGGCCAAGGCATCCCACATTTCCTTAGCGGTCCCTTTGCTGGCAACGTGGCATACCACATGATCCTTGACCCCGTCCAGGATCATCCTCTTTGCCTTAGCCATCTCAGCTTTGTACTTTTTCAGCGGATCTGCATCCACAGGTTCAGCCACCACATTATCAATGTACATCTTGAGGGCATGCTCATCAAGCAGGAAGGTCATCCTAGCCTTCTAGATGGCATAGTTGGAAGCCCCATCCAACCTATCCTGAAACCTCAAGCCACTGGTTGCCATCTCTTCCAAAAAATTGTCGAATTGCTCCCTCTTTCTCCCTAATGCGTAGCTCCTAGACTGACTTACGCACTCCCTAATGGAGCTGGTAAGTCGTTGCTCCTCTGCTACTCAGCAATTGAGAAATGCTTATTTCCTTGAAAAGAAATCATTGAGGAAGTATTCCCTCACTATGCTCCACTGCTTCTTTCTTCTGACATCTTTTCAGCCCGGCAAAGCTGCCTACTGAAAAATCTGCGTCCACCAACTGCTCCTCACGCTGAGGCTCAGCGTTGCTCCCTCTGCCACTGCAAAAATCGAACTGGAAGCTCTTTCTCTCCGTCAACTCACTCGGAGAGAGACTCCCTCAGATTTTCAACCCTCTGGCAGGAACTGCACAAACCCTCTAGGGTTTTGACTTGCTGCCTCTTGCAACTTTTCGACTTCCCCTTCTGCTCAGCGCTAGGGTTTCTGATTCTGCTCATCTTATTTCTCCTGCACTAGCTCTGATACCATGTGAAAATTCCTACAATGGAATCCCTATTGCAGCAAACTAATGTTACTTCTCCTACTTGATTAAATCATACAATTTATTTACTGTGTTTTACAGTAAATTTCGAAGTAAATACATTTGCAGCCTTCACTTAATTAATATAGTTGCGGAAAAAAAATACTGAGCAAGAAAGAACAATGCAACACAGTTATTTTTGGACAAATAATCCCTGGAAAACCCCAATGCAGGAAAACCAGTGCGATAGCTCTGAGGGTTTATTATTATGCAAGAGAAAATTCTGAGTACAAATCTAGGATGCTCAACTAGAAACCCTTTACAGAGAAAATATTGGACAGAAGTCTGGTGAAATGATCTCACCCTGTCACTGGAGACTCAGTGATTGATCCTTCAGCTCTGGAGGCTCTGCATCACTCTCTGCGTGGCTTCTACGCAAAATTGCGTCACCCTGGGTAGCTTTTGCGTCACCCCTCCTGGGTATTACGCTACCTCTCTGCTCTGGATCCTCTGTTGGCTGAGAAATCGACTTTCCTGCCTCCCAGACTCGCACCCTGGCTTCCGGCAACCGAACTTTGAACTCCCTCAGCAAAAACTCGACTTCCCCTCTCTGACTGCGCTGCCTCTACATCAGCACTGTGTAGGCCAACGTCAACCTTCTTCTGGACGTCTTTCTATCCTCTCTCTGCCTTGTACTCTCCAGAAATTCCTTCTCCTGAATTCTCATTGCCCCTCTGTTGCAAGATCTCCTCAATCGATTTTCCTCCTGAGAACTTCTCACCTCAGAAAATCGATTTTCTCAATCTCTTTGTGTGTTTTCCAAATGACCCTCAAGTCCCTTCTTATATCTTCCTATTGGGCAACCAACAACCTAGATTAAAACATAATCAAAGGCTCAAATCGATTTGACTTGATCCATGGATTTTTCTAGAAGTTTCTCCCCTAATTAAATTAATACCCATTAATATTTTAATTTTCCTAAGTTTAGACTTAGGAACCCCATTAAAATATTAATTATTTTAATAAAATAACTTCTGGGTGGAATTTCCCAAAACGTTTTTTGGGCTCTTTGGAATACCTGTGCCCAAGCCTCCCTGCAAAATTTGAGGCTTAGAGCACATTCAATGCTACCCCAAATCAACATAGACTTCTAACATCTCTTCCTTAAGCTCTAGTACACCTAGATATTAGCCCTTGTGAACTATGGCATAGAAGGTATAGTCACCTTCACTATAAAATATTGCCATCAGTGAATCATATGGTTACTGGTGTCCTCGAATTGAAAGAAGAGCATGAAGGAGTTTGTAAGGTGTGTGCTCTAGGCAAAATTGCGAAGAAACCTTTTGCAAGCAGTGATACAAGATCCAAGGAGATATTGGATCTCATACATTCCGATGTTTGTGGACCCATCACAGATAAGTTTCTTGGAGGTCATCAATACTATGTGACATTCATTGATGGCCTTTTTAGAAAGACATGGATATATCTTCTCAAGTCTAAGGATGAAATATTCGAGAAATTTCAAGAGTTCAAGGCAGAAGTGGAAAATTTGACAAAGAGGAAGATAAAAACCCTAAGATCTGATAATGGTGGATAATCTACTTCCAAAGAAATTGTAGCTTTTTGCAAAGAAGCAGGAATTAAGAGGTAGAAAATTGTTCCTCACAACCCTCAACAAAATGGTGTGGCTAAAAGAAAGAAATGATCCATTGAAGAATCTGTTAGAGCCATGCTTCATGACCAAGACCTTCCCAAGTTCTTATGGGGAGAAGCATCTGTAACTATGAAAATTCTATCTATTGCAGCTACTGGAGATTATTCTTCTAACTCAGAAACTAATTCTGCATTTTATTTAATACGACAAATAACAAATAAAACCACAATTGCAATTTTCACCATACAAATATTGCAGAAAATAAAATACTGGAAACTGAGAAATTCTAACACACACAATAAAATTGACATAGTTATTTTTGGACAATTATCCCGGAAAAACCCAACTTGGGAAAACCAGTGCAGTAGATGACGGTTTTATTATTAATGTTCAGCAGCAAATTTGAGTACAATAATTTAGATGCCCAACTGCCAATCTAATCTGAAGAAAACACTGGAAAAAATATTATGACAATTTTCTCTCACCCCACAACTATTTTCTGTCTCCGAAATAGCTTCCCCACCCTCTGCGTGAGATGCCTACATCAGCCTCTACGCAGTGCCTACCCTAGCCCTCTGAAGATTTCGACTTTCCTTCCTTCAATTGTTCTGGGAACTGAAAACTTTCTCCCGAAATGCTTCTCCTCTCCAACTACTCACCCTCTAGCTCTATCTTCTCTGTTGGGCTGGTGCTACTGAGAAAATCGAATTGCCTAGGCAACTGAGTATCTACACTGGATGATCTCCATCACCACATTGACTTTCTTTTATAATCCATTGTTGGAGCACCACCGGCCAAAATTAAAACTAAATCAATGGCTAGGATCATTTCTGGGTCAATCCGTGTGAGTTTCTAGATGATTCACGCCTTATCTCAATTAATATTGATTAATTAACCATATTCCCTCAGTTTAGACTTAGGAAATATTTTAAAAACGGTTAATAATCTAATTGAGACACTTATAGGCGGAATTTCCAGAAACGATTTTTGGGTTTTGGAGATCTCATGTATTCTAGCCTCTCCACAAAATTTGTGGCTAGAACACATATGATGCTACAAAAACTAACACTCCCTCTTAGCGAGGAATGTGTTCTAGCGTTGTTGCCCCCTGTAGCAACACCCTATCTTTGCATCATCTTTTGTCATGATGTTGATGTCTGGCTGCTACTACCCACCAACCACTGTGCAACTCTAATATACGTTCCATATGTGTTGCTGCTAACTCTGCAAAGTTGCTGCCAACGCTGCATCTGCACTGCAACTCCCTCTTCATCTATTGCTGTTGCAACTACAACATCTGAATATCGAGAATAGCCTGTCTCTGCTATTGAAATGGGTTTTCCACCATACCCATCTGTTCTCTGAAATAAACAAACTTAGCTCTCCCTAGAGCTTTCGTGAGTATATCTGCAAACGGCTCTTCTATGGGAGCATACTATAGTTGAATTGCTCCTCGCTGTACACAATCTTTGATGAAGTGACATTGAATATCGATGTGTTTCGATTTGTCATGAAACATTGGATTCTCAGAGAGCTTTATGCACCTTTGACTATCACAATAGACACTGGTCGCCTCCATCCTCTACCTGAACAAGCTTACTAGCAGCTTCCGAAGCAATATAGCTTTGCACGTAGCTGTGGTAGCTACCATATATTATGCTTCTGCAGAGCTCAGTGCTACTGACTTCTACTTCCTGCTACAGCAAGAAACCATCCCTAATCCAACACTGAAGTAGTACCTAGGGGTACTTTCACTGTCCACTAAACTACCAACCCAATCCGCATTTGTGTACCCACTGTCTGACGTCATCCTCTTGAGTATATTTCAACCCATACTCGTATGTACCTCAGAATATGCCTCGCTATTGCCCAATGTACCCTTTTCGGTTTCACCATGAACTAACTAAGGGTATTGACTGCGAAGCAAATATTTGGCCTAGTGTTGACCAAATACATGAGAGACCCAATGAGTTGTCTATACAAGGTGGGGTCAACATCCTTGTCATCTGATGCATCTGTCTTCTTCCAGTTGGTAATCATGGGTGTAGACATGGGTCTGCAATCCTGCATTCTGAACCTCTTCAAAATATCTATAGCGTATCTTCCTTGCCCAAGGAAGATCTCCCCATCCTTCTGCCACACCTCCAATCCTAGGAAATAGTGCATCAACCCCAAATCCTTCATGTCAAATTCTGCTACTAGGTTCCTCTTGCAATCCTCTATGAACCCTGATGATCCTGTCAAGAATAGATCATCCACATACAAAACTAGAATGAGGGGCTCATCCTCTACCATCATATAGTAAAGGTTGGGATCTGCATCACTCTTGACGAATCCCATCTGCTACAAGTAGGTGTGAATTCTACCATACCATGCCCTGGGAGCCTACTTGAGCCCGTATAGAGCCTTATTCAATTTGCACACATGCATGTGCCTCTCCTGAGTCTCAAATCCCTCTGGATATTCTATGTACACTTCCTCCTCTATCACTTCATTCAAGAAGGTCGTCTTAGCGTCCATCTGGTGAATCTTGCATCCCGTATGAGTTGCTAGAGATATAACTAATCGAATGGAAGTGTATCTGGCAACTAGGGCGAAGGTTTTCTCATAATCTATCCCTTCCTTTTGTGCATACCCCTTTGCCATGAACCTAGCCTTGTACTTTTCCACATTGTCGTCTGCCGCATATTTGATCTTGTAAATCCATCTCGAGCCTACAACTGATATGTCTTTTGGTCTAGGCATTACCTCCCAAACATCATTCGTCATGATAGAGCTATACTTTTCTACCATGGCATCTATCCACACCTGACGTTATGTGACCTCCTGAAAGTTGAAGGTTTTGTAACCTGAGCTACCAATGCTTGGTATCTGTCACGCTATCTGCGTTGTCTCTTGCTCGTCCTAGTAGTCCCAATAAACTCCTTTGCATCCCTTAATGTCCAACCAACCTCTCTGCTGGCTTGACCACTTGTCATTGGAGGTTCTGTCAGCTCCTCCTTATCCTGTCTTTGCTGCTCCATCTGCTGAGAACTACCCGGATTTCCTGCCCCTGAGGAAATACTGGTACTGGTCACAGTGCTTGATCCCTGTGACTGTCCTCTTGCTTGTCCCACTGGCTTCTCCTGTGGCTGCCCCTGCTGCTGGACTAAAGGAGCTTCCACTAACTGATTCTGATCAGTGGCAGGCATCTCTCGAGACCTCCTAAAAGCTTGGTCCTCCATGAACTTCACGTCTTGTCTTACTACTATCTTCCTACTGCTAGGAATGTAGATTCTGAATGCCTTTGAGGTTTCATTGTACCCAACGAAAAACCCCTTCTCTGCAGTCTGATCCAGTTTGGTCCTTTTATCATCTGGCACGTGACAATAAGCAACGTTGCCAAAAATTCTGAGGTGGCTGACTTTTGGCTTCTTCCCCGTGAAGACTCCTTCTAGCGTTTTCTTCCCCAATGCTCTATGAGGAGTCTTGTTCTGAATATACACTGTCGTGTTACATGCTTCTGCCCATAGAAATCTAAGTAGATCCCGGTCATATAACATAGCCTTTTGCAGCTCCAACAATGGTCCTGTTTTTCTGCTCCACTACACCATTCTACTGTGGATTATATGGAGTTGTCCATTCTCTCTTGATGCCTTCCTTCGCACAGAAATCTATGAAGTCTTTATCAATATACTCTCCACCATTATCTGAGCGAAGTACCTTGATCTTCTTCCCTGTCGCATTCTCCACGAGAGCTTTAAACTCTCTTAAACAATCGAAAACCTCATCCTTGGTCTTCAAGAAGTAGATTTGTGGTTTTCCTAGAATGATCATCAATAAAGGTGACGAAATACTCCGGCACTGCTGAGAGCTCTAGTGGACATCGGGCCACAAATATCTGAGTGTATAAGTCCTAACACGCCATCAGCTCTGCTGTCACTCCTTGGAAATGTCGCCTTAGCATACTTCCCAAGTACGCACCCTCTGCACACATCATCGTGTTCAGTCCCTAGTTCAAGAACCCCTGTTACGGTTTCCTTGAGCATCCTGAGTGCTCCATGATGTAGATGTCCCATTCTTCTATGCCATAATTCATTTAGCTCCTTCCCACTGCTACTATTGCTGCCTATCAGTGCCATTGGAGAATCGATTTGTAATCAGTACAACTTGTTACTTCGAACTCCAATCTATCTTACTTTCTTCCAGCTCAGGTGCTTGACATACACTTTCCTCCCTACGAAGTGAACATCGTACCCTTTATCCTGTAACTGGGATACTGAAATCAGGTTCATACCCAATCCTGGCACATGCAATACATCTGAAGCACTGGTGCTTGCTCCTGACTCCCCCTGAAAATCTATGGTACCTCTCCCTACTGGAGTACATTTCGTTCTGTTTCCCATAGTAATTTGGAAATCCATCTGCTCCTCTTTGTAGCTAGAGAAATATTCTCTAACCCTTATCATGTGAGCTGAAGCTCCACTGTCTATGTACCAGACTCCCTGTGAAGTTGATCCTGCTAAGCAAGCAAATTTGTCTTCCAATCTGGAAGACAAATCTGAAGTCTCCTGAATGTTACTTCTGTCCATGGCTAAACTGGAACAAATTTAGTGTGTTATTTCTCTTTTCCTCTTGACGCAGATTCTACAGCCTGCAGCAAAACTTTTTTGCATCCAACCAGTATTCTGCTCAGCGAAAAATCTGAGTTGCAACTACTCCCTCTAACTGCTGGAATCACTAACTAGGCAATTCGATTTTCCTGCCTCCTCTCAACTGAAAAATTGAACTGCTGCCCTAGCAACTCGAACTGCCTGTTCTAGGCTCTGCACAGTCTCTCTGGGAATTTCGATCTGCTGCTCCCTCTGAACAACGAAATTCCTTTTTCTACTTCTGAGCTTCCTAGCTGATCAATTAAGCTCTGATACCATGTGAAAATTCTATCTATTGCAGCTACTGGAGATTATTATTCTAACACAAAAACTAATTCAGCAATTTATTTGCTACAACAAATAATGAATAAAATCACAACCACAATTTTCACCATACAAATATTGTGGAAAATAAAATACCGGAAACTAAGAAATTCTAGCACACACAATAAAATTGACACAGTTATTTTTGGACAATTGTCCCTGAAAAAACCCAACTTGGGAAAACCAGTGCAGCAGATGAGGGTTTTATTATTAATGTTCAGCAGCAAATCTGAGTACAATAGTTTAGATCAGTGTTGCACGAAGCGCCCCCCCCCCCCCCGCTCCGAAGCGCGCCCCGTACGGAAGCGCCGTACGAAGCGCCTTCCGAAGCGCGCTTCGGAAATTCGGAAGCGCGATTCGTAAATTTTTTTGCGCTTCCTGGAATTTCCGAAGCGCGATTCGTAAATTTTTTTGCGCTTCCTGGAATTTCCGAAGCGCCGGCTCCGAAGCGCGCTTCGTACGGCGCTTCGGGCCGCCGAAGCGTGGCGCTTCGGAGCAGGAAGCGTGCGCTTCACGCACGCTTCCGTACGCTTCGGCGGAAAGGGGCGCGCCCAAGGGAGAAAAACAATTTTTTTTTTTATTTTTTTTTAAAGTTAAGTTAACTCAACCTTAAGGGGGTGGGTTAGGGTGAGGTTAAGGTGAGGAATGAAAAGAATAAAGCCCCCATTCATTCCTCATTTTCTCACTTTGAGTTTATGAGAGTTGGAGAAGAGAAGAGAGGAGAGCTTGGAGGAGTGAAGAAGGAGGAGCTAGGAGAAGGAGGAGGAGCTTGGAGCAAGAGCTTGGAGGACTTCATCTACAAGAGCTAAAGAGGTAAGTTCAAACCCCAAACTCCCTTGTTTTTTTGAAAAAAAATTTGTATTTTTCTCCTCCCTCTCCTACTCTTTCCCATTGTTTCTACTTGCTCCTTTATTTACAGGTTGCCGTTGTCCACCACCTATATCCATATTCCAAGATGGTGTTCTTTTGGCTTCTATGTATCATTCCACTCTTGGTTTTAATGATGGCAAGGGTGAGGAATAGAAGGGAAGAAACAGAAGAGGACATTGGTGATGGTCCTAATAGTAGTGACCCAATGTATGATGAGGAGGAAGGGTTTGAAGAGGAAGGGGATGAACTTGAAGGGGACACTGAAACACAAGATGGGAAAGCTACATCAACACCCTTGTGGAACTATGTGACCAAACTTGATGGGGGAAAGGGTGGTGGATCTTACAAATTTGTGTGCCCTCATGGTTGTCATGGAGGAAAACCATATTGTGGTTCATATACCCGTCTGAGGAGGCATCTTTGTGGGGTGCTGGACAGTGATGAAAAAAAGGGTTCTGTGGGGGTACAAATTTGCCCAAACATTTCAACTGAAGAAAGAAGAAAATACATCCAAATAGAGATGGCTGCACAACAAAAAAACAAGAAACAAAAAACTCATTCTGAATCAAGTGCAACCTCTAAATTTGGTAGTTGCTCATCTCCTCATGGTACTTCTGCAAGCTCTGGAGGTAGAAGAACAATAGGGGATTTCCTTAATGTTGCTGGGAGGGATGATGTGGATGGAAAGATAGTCCGTTTTCTTTGTGCTTGCGGTGTACCATTCAATGTGCTTCGCTCTCCCTATTGGCATGAAATGGTAAAGGCCATCAATGAAGCCCCAAAAGGATACAAGGTCCCCAACTATGAGAAAGCTAGAACAGTGTTATTAGAAAGAGAAAAAGCTAAGGTTCAAAGAGCTTTGACACGTTTTACAAATGAGTGGGTAGATTCTAGGGTATCCATTGTATCAGATGGGTGGACAAATATTAGAAACCAACATTTGATAAATGTTCTTGGTGTTTCTTCTAGTGGTGCAGTATTTATTGCATGTCATGACTCCTCCTCCATCACTGCATCTGCACAAAACATTGCAGATCTCCTATTGAAATCAATCAAAGATGTTGGTCCGAATAATGTGGTTCAAGTGATCACAGATAATGCAGCAAATTGTAAGGCAACAGGAAAAATTATTGAGCGTACTCATCCACACATCTTTTGGTCTGGGTGCCTGGTTCACACATTGAACCTTTTGATGCATGATATTGTGAAACACAAAGAATGTGGGTGGATTGCTGAGGTTTACAGGAAAGGGAAGCAGCTCATTAAATTCATCACAGGGCATACAAGGGTAAACTACTTCTATGGCACTTACTCCAAGTTGCAATTGCTTAAAATTGCAAAGACAAGATTTGCTAGTTATTACCTCACCTTTAGGCGGCCAGTGAAGGTGAGACAAGCTTTAACTAATCTGGTGTGTGCTGAAACATGGGATGAAATTAACACTGACACAGATGGTGCTAATGCAGTCAAGGACACTGTTCTTGACAGTTACTTTTGGTCACAGGTTAAATATGTTTTGCAATTCACCAAACCAATTTATTACATGATCAAGTTTGCAGATTCAGATTGACCAGTAATTGGGGAGGTGTATGAGCAAATGGATAGCATGTTGGGGCAGATTAAAGACATTGTTGAGCCTAGAGATACCACCTTGTACAATTATATTCGTGTAGAGGTGCAAAACCGATGGGAAATGCTAAATATTCCATTGCATGCATTAGCATATGTTTTGACACCTAAATACTATCATCCATCATGGCTTTCAACACCAGCACCTGGGGGGGGAAGCAGGAGAAAACCACACCAAGATCAAGAGGTTCACCAAAAATATATGGCTGCATTGAGTAAATTAATCCCTGATGAGGAGGACGCTGCATTGGTACGGAGACAGGTGAGCAACTATACGCTCAACACTGGTCCATTTGGGAGCATGCATGCAATTAAAGATCGAGAGAATTTTTCTGCTCTTGAGTGGTGGAACATGCATGGAGGGGGTACTCCACTTCTACAGAGTTTGGCATTGCGGGTGCTATCACAGGTGGTAAACACTTCTTCTGCAGAGAGGTGTTGGAGCTCTTATTCTTTCATCCACAGTGTTAAAAGGAACAGGTTGAGTTTAGACCGGGCAGAGAGCTTGGTTTATGTTCATTACAACTTGCGATTGTTGTCCCATTACTGTGAAGATGCAAAGTCTAATAAAGACTTGTTGATTTGGGACAAGAATCCAGAGGAGCCCAATTTGGAGGATGGAGTGTTGCGACTAGAGCAATTAGAGGATGCTCTTATCCAGGTATGTCCATTGTGGTATGAATTTTCCAATTTTCCCTTATAAAGCATTTCTCTAATTTATGTTTTTAATTTTTTTGTTAACTAGTGTTTTTTTTTTGCATGAATTTTTTGAGCGATTCTAGGATGATGATGACCGTGTTGATATGCCACCACCCCCACCCCCATCTGGTCCCTTGGTTCCTAGGTTCCATGGTTCAACACCAACAGCAGGGGGTTCTTCTTCATCAGTTTCAGTGCCACGACTTACATAGGCATCATCTTCTTCATTGCCACCACGTGGAGGCCCGCCACCACGTTCTATTCGTGGTGGAAGGAGGAGAGATTAGTAGATATATTCACAATCTACTACTTTTTGTCATAGATTACTCATTAGACTTGTAGACTTGTGAATTTGAATTTTGAACCTTTTTGGCTTGGCGGTGACCAAGTGACATATTTTGTAAACATTATTATTTGAATTTTGGATATGACAAATGTTGACAGTTGCTCACTTGCTAGATAAATCATAATATGCTCTATGTTTTATGTTTTATAATATGCTTAAATGTTTTATGTTTTATAATATGCTTAAAAATTTGATGTATGTTTGTAATAGCTAGAATATAGATGATTGTTGTACATACTAGTAACTACAATGGAATCATGGATGCCATATCTATCTTGATTTATGCAAAAATATGCATGTTTTCATGTCTTCTACAATTAATTTGGTATTTGGGATGTTTGTTTTGAGTATAAATGCAAAAAAATATAAAAATATATATATATATATATATAGCAGACGCTTCCGCGGACGCTTCGCTTCCTAGATTTTTGGAAAATGACGCTTCCGCGCTTCCGCTTCCGCTCCCGCTTCGCTCCCGCTTCGTGCAACATTGGTTTAGATGCCCAGATGGCAATATAATTTGAAGAAAACACCTGCAAAAATATTATGAGAATTTTCTCTCACCTCAGTTATTTTCTGCCTCTGAAATAGCTTCCCCAACCTCTGTGTGAGATGCCTGCATCAGCCTCTGCACAGTCCCTACACTGGCCCTCTGAAGATTTCAGCCTTCCTTCAACTCTTCCGAGAACTGAAAACTTTCTCTCGGAATGTCGCTACTCTACTATTCCGCCTACTACTCACCCTCTAGCTCTATCTTCTCTGTTGAGTTGTTGCTATTGAGAAAATCGAATTGCATGGGCAACTGAGTATCTGCACTGGATGATCTCCATCACCACATCAACTTTCTTTTATAATCCATTGTTGGAGCACCAACGACCAAGATTAAAACTTAATCAATGGCTAGGATCATTCCTGGGTCGATCTTTGTGAGTTTCTAGATGATTCACGCCTTATCTCAATTAATACTGATTAACTAACCATATATCCTAAGTTTAGACTTAGGAAACATTTAAAAAATGGTTATTAATCTAATTGAGACACTTCTAAGCGGAATTCCAGAAATGATTTCTGGGTTTTAGAGATCTCATATATTCTAGCCTCTCCACAAAATTTCGTGGTTAGAACACATCTGATTCTACAAAAACTAACAGTAACAACAATTTATATACAAAACCGAAGCCGTCATAGAATTCTTAAAGATATGACTCTAGAAGAAGTGTTTATAGGAAAGAAGCCAAGTGTTGATCATCTCTGAATTTTTGGATGTCCCATTTATATTCACATTCTAAAGGACAAAAGGAAGAAATTGGACCGTATAAGTACAAAAGGCATCTTTGTTGGATATAGTACTTCATCAAAAGCATATAGAGTCTACATCAAGGAAGATCATCGTATTGAAGTAAGCAGAGATGTCATATTCAATGAGAATATTGCATACAAAAAGTCTAAAGACATTCCCATTGATTATGATGAAGAAGAAGTACCCTTCTTTGAAGAAATCTCAGGACATGACAATAATCAAGAACCTACAACCAATCATGAAGATATTAAAGGACCAAGTGAGCCTGTGCAACAAGTCATCATTCCAGAACTCAAAAGAGGCTAGCTTGGTTAAGGACAATTCTATAGGAAGCCGAAGGACATGTCGCAACAAGGGGAACTTTCAGAGAGAGTAAGAAGCCTAAAATTTATTCAAGTTATGCAACTTACATGACTAAGCTTATCGAAGCAGAACCCTCCACTTATGAGAAGGCAACCAAACATCAAGAATGGAGGAAAGCAATGCAGGAAGAATACCAGTCTATAATGAAGAATGATGTTTGGGAAATTGTTCCTAGACCTAGTAACAAATCTATTGTCACTTCCAAATGGATATACAAGATCAAACATGTAGTTGATGGGAACATTTACGAGAATAAGGAATGGTTTGTGGCAAGAGGCTTCTCTCAAAAGGAAGGAATCGATTATGAAGAAACCTTTGCTCCTACAGCTAGATATATGATCACTAGGTCATTAATCTCTCTAGATGCTACCATCGGATGGAACATTCATCAAATGGATGTTAAGACAACTTTTCTGAATGGAACGATAGATGAAGAAGTTTACATTTAGTAGCCCAAGGATTTTTAGTCTACAATAAGGAAAGAAATATCTGTAGGTTGAAGAAATCTCTATATGGCCTGAAGCAAGCTCCTAGAGCTTGGTACGCAAGGATGGATACATATCTTCTAAGACTTGGTTTCATGAAGAGTTTTACAGGCCCTAATCTCTACATCAAAGTGGTTAAGAATGAACCTGTGATCATACTTTTGTATGTGGATGACTTACTAGTTACAGGTGTAGAGCATCGTATTCAAGAATGCAAGAAGCAATTGGCAACTGAATTTGACATGAAAAATATTGGACTTATGCATTACTACTTGGGGTTAGAAGTATGGCAGAAACTTGGTGAGATCTATCTTGGTCAAGGGAAATATGTGATCAAGATATTGCAGAAGTTTGGCATGATGGATAGTAAACTGATGACAACTCCTATGATCACTAATTTGAAAAAGTTGAGGAGTTCAGAATCAATCCCTGTTGATCCTACATGCTACCGACAATTGATTGGCTCCTTGATGTATCTTGTGAACACTCAGCCTGACATATGTTTTGTAGTAAATGTTCTCAGTCAATTCAGCTGGAGCCAAGGCGTGATCATTGCACAACAGCCAAACATATTTTGGGATATCTTCGTGGGATGATACATCACCGCTTGAGATATGCTGGTAATGAGATACAACTATTGGACTATACAAGCTCTAATTGGGGTGGCAGTGAGACAGATGGAAGAAGCACCACTGATGTATGTTTTAGCTTGGGATCTTCTATGATCTCATGGATGAGCAAGAAACAAGATTCAGTTGCATTGAGTAGTGTTGAAGCTAAGTATATTGCAGCAAGTGAATCTAGTAGAGAAGTTGCTTGGCTTAGAAAGCTACTATCAAATTTGTTTAAAGGACCGTTGGACCTTACCATTATACATTGTGACAACAAGAGTTGCATAAGGTTGACTAAGGACCCAATGCTTCATTCTAGGACAAAACATATTGTTAAAATTGGCAACTAGGGCCAAACTCCATGTGGGTCTTCTTATTCATGACAACTGATATTTTTCTTGGATTTCTCTCGTCGAGAGGTGTAGGATTGATCTAAAGATCATCCGATTCTGACATGTATTCATAGAGATATGAATTTATTTGTGTTATGCAACAATTCATCAAGGTCGGCCAACAACCAAATTGCCCCCATCTGTGCTCAACGTTTTACTATAAAAAGAGGTGGCTTACAAGTCATTTGGCACACACCTCTTGTGATCTCTTCCTCTCCACTTGTCTTTGGGTTTTGGTGGGAGGAGAGATCTTAAGATGTTACGCTGCACTAGAGGATGCCCTAGACCCTAACGCTGTCATGGAGAAGACACAGCTTCTTATACGCTGCCAAGGAGAGCCCTAATCACAGTAAAGGAGAAGCCCTAGACGTGGAGGTGAAAGCGTTTTCTAAAGAGACCTACGCTGCCATAAATACAGTCATGGAAACACAGCAAGGAGTGGCTAAAACGCAGGTCTATAACAAACCCTAATACACTGTCATTAAATGCCCTAACGCTGCCCTAAACACAATCATGGTGAAGAGACCTTAACATTGTCTATAAGAGACCTATACGTTGCCTTATCTCAGCCCTAAAGGAGATCCCTAATACGTTTTCCTAGGCCGCAATCAATAAGGGGTTTATCTACAACAAAAGGAGGCATTATGCACTCCTAACGAGAGCCCTAGTTGCAGTCCAGATTTGCTCTAACTGTTGGGCTTATTCCGCACTAGAAGTTGCCCTACATCCGCAATTGAAGAAGGCTTCAAGCATGCCCTATCATGGAGGAAGTTGAATGATGCCTAATCTGTTTGGATAGGGATAGTGTCAAGCTTCAAGCAGATAAGGAAGGTCTAGAAGTGACTTGAATGACATGGTGAAAAGTGCTGAAGGGTGAGCATTGAAGTTTGTCCTGCAAGGAGTTTTTGGACAGCATATGTTAGGACTGTGTTGACAATAAATGCAACAGAATTATTGTTGTATCACTGTGTTGAATACCTTCATATAGTGACCTTTGAAGCAACAAAAGGGGATTGTTAGAGGACAGTTAATATAGGCCCTTTGTTCAGTGACCTTGGTGGAGCTTCGTCATTGATGAGCTGATCATGCAAGAGAATATGAAGGGGCAGACTCACTTGTGAGCAGCAGAGGTTTATGATGCTAACTGAAGATTGTGTGTTAGGCCGCAGGCCATAACACCACAGTCAATATTTCGTATGGGTATGAGGGCTTATATATGCCCAGATCTTCAACTAACCTAGGAGTTGTCTTGTGAGACATTCTGTTGTGATCTCAAGCCATCTTGATGTCTATTAGAGGGTTGTATGGTGCTGTTGCAATATGAGATGGACAGAGCTATAATCATGGGTTCACATTACTGCATTGAGGATTAGACAGCTAGCTAGGTGCAGCATGGTGATGGAATCACCTTAGAGAATCAGATGAAGAATGTTTTCCTTCACCCAAGTTCAGAACTGCAGTCCTTGTCATCTTCATGGTGAAGATCTCTGATGTCTGATCTTGTCAAGTCAAAATGTTGACTTCTGATGTATATGTACAATCTCTCTCTCTGCTGAACTATTGAAGAATATAAGAAGAATTGATAAAGGGTTTCCCCACATTGGGGTTTGTCCCTGGCTGGCGCCACATCTTGCATCCTCTTGTCTTGGCTTGTTTTCTGCGATTTATGTTTATGTTCTATCTGCACTTTACTATCATGCTGATGTGATTGCTAATCTGAATATTGTCATTGGGCTAATATGAAAAATTGAAGTAAATTGCGCTAAGCATAGAACATACCTAAAATTAACATGGTATCGGAGCTGAGGTGAAGACAAAGCCCAAGCAAGAGTGAAAGAGAAATCACCAAAGACAGTTGGAAAGGACAAAAAGGCTCAATGGGTTCCTCATCCCTCTTCAAATTCACCAAGGGTGAAGTTGAAGCAAAGAAGATTATCAAAGTGGCACAGCGGAAGCATCTGGTGGCCTACCTACAGGTCACTTCAATGGGAAGTCCGGATCTAAGAATGGAAGGAAAGGTAGATGCCTTGCTTGCAATGAGTTTGGCCATTATGCGAAGGAGTGTCCGAATAGAAGGGACACATCACTTGATGATGATAACAATCATTCCAAGGGCATCTTCAATGATCGGAGGAATGACAGGTACAATGGTAAAAGAAAAAGGAATGCAGGTCATCAAGGAAATAGCCAACTCTTCAAGAAAGCAAGGAGCTCCGGGTACGAAAAATCAAATGTTAATTCTGATAAGCAAAAGGAGCATTAACTTATATTATCCCTCTCCACTTCTTCTCCTCCGGACTCTTTGGGAATCTGGCTTATTAATAGTAGTGCTTCAAGGCACTTCATCAAATTCAAGGAAGCTCTCTCTAATTTGATAGAGAAGGAAACAATCGTGGAGATTATTCTTGGAGACGATGCCACCTATCCCAGAAAGGGTGCAGGGAATGTCTCTCTTCAAATGGATCAGGGTAACTCGCAAGAAGTTCTTTATGTACCTGATCTCAAAAGGAACCTGGTGTCCATTTCGGCAATGGAAGTCAAAAGTTTCAAGATGGCATTCATTGATGGAAAGGTACATGTTTGAAAAAGAATTTTTAAGATGCTTTTACTCATGGGTTCAAGGTTGGCAATTTGTATCAAGTTGCTGGAAGTCCATTGGGGACCATGTCATGTGACACATCTCTTCTATGGCACCAGAGGTTTGCCCATATTCATTGTAAGGGCCTACCCGATGTGAGTTGGATGGTGACAAGGATGCCTGAATTCAAGGAAGAGCATGGAGGTACATGTCCGAGATGTACCGAAGGAAAACTTACAAGGGAACCATTCCCCTCATGTAATAGCATGACCACAGATATGGATCAACCCGAGAGGTTTGAGATTCATGATCGGGAATCTCATGTATGCAGGTTGAAGAAAGCTCTCTATAGTTTGAAGCAAGCACCCCGGGCTTGGTATGAGAGGATTGATAGCTAGCTGATGAAGTTGAGATTCACTAGGAGTGAAGTCGATCCAAACCTTTGCTTTAAGGTTGTGGATGATAGACCTCTCATACTGGTACCTTATGAGGACGACCTCTTTCTGACAGGTACAGACCCTCTCATTTGCAAAAGTAAGAGGGAGTTGGATTTCGAATTTGGAATGATGGATTGCAAACCCGTGACTACCCCGATGGAGCCTAACTTTAAGAAGTTATGTGATAGTGATGCCGGACTTGATTTGGGAAATGCCTCTGAGTTTCATAAATTCATACTAGCATTGATGTTCTTGGTGAACTCCTGTCCGGATATGTGCTTTGCAGTTAGCATGTTGAGCTCATATATGGTTGAGCCTCACTGGATTGGTGCCAAGAATAATTTGAGATATCTTCGGGGCACAATCTCTCATGGATTGAGATACACTACTAGAAATGTGAAGCTGCATGATTATTCTAACGCTGATGAGGCAGGCAGTGTGGAGGATCGCAAGAGCACTTATGGGTGTTGGTTCTCTTTGGGTTCTGCTTCGATATTCTGGATCAGCAAGAAGCAGAAGTTGGTTGTTTTAAGCACCGATGAGGCCGGATACATAGTTGTGAGTATGGCTTCCTGTGAAGTTGTCTGGTTGTGGAAGCCCTTATGTGAGATATTTGGACATGTGCTGGATACCATCGTGATCTTCTTTGACAACTAGAGGGGGATTCGATTGTTGAGAAATCTCGTGTTCTATGATCGCTCCAAGCATACAGACATCAAGTACCACTTTATCTAGGATATGGTACAACGGGGAGCAAGAAGGCTCCATCACTCTGGGACTGATGTGCAGGTCGCCGATATTCAGATGAAGCCCCTGGGAAAGGTCAAATTCTTGAATTTCCGAGAACAACTAGGAGTCGTGGAGAGACTCTCTCCTGAAGGTCCAGTATAATATGGACATTGAGCTCTGGGAGCTCCAGGGGGCTTGGGAGTACTTCTTGGAGCGATGAGCAACCATAGGGTGAGTGGTTCAGCCTTCCCCTAGTGGTCTGCTATGTAGGCAGGATGAGTGGTTCATCTTTCTCCTGCGAGATACAATGATAGGGTGAGTGGTTCAGCCTTCCCCTAGTGATTTGTTGTGTATAGGGTGAGTGGTTCAGCCTTCCCCTGGGATACCCCTAGCGACATGTAGGCAGGATGAGTGGTTCATCTTTCTCCTTCCAAGATACAATCATAGGGTGAGTGGTTCAGCCTTCCCCTAGTGATTTGTTGTGTACAAGGTGAGTGGTTCAGCCTTCCCCTAGTGATTTGTTGTGTACAGAGTGAGTGGTTCAGCGTTCCCCTGGGATACCCCTAGCGACATGTAGGCAGGATGAGTGGTTCATCATTCTCCTGCTAAGACATCTTACCCATGCAGTCTTGGACTCATGGGAAGTACCTCTCATCTAGCCAATGAGTAGGGAAATGAGGATAGGGACCATAGTAGTATCGATCGACGCATCAAGTATCTACCGTAATCCCTATGCTAGGATGACATTGATCTGGGATCAATTGGAGCTAACTTTGGATCAGTAAGAGTGATACAACTCACTCTCTTTTGGAACTGACTTCGGGTCAGTAAGAGTGGTATGAGACACTCTCTTTATTTGAAACTGATTTCGGATCACTAAGAGTGGTATGAGACACTCTCTTTATTTAGAACTGATTTCGGATCAATAAGAGTGGTATGAGACACTCTATTTATTTGGAACTGATTTCGGATCAGTAAGAGTGGTATGACACACTCTCTTCATTGGGATTGACTTCGGGTCAGTAAGACTGCTATTAGACACTCTCTTTTATATGGCACTGACTTCGGGTCAGTAGAAGATGGTATGATACATTCTCGATCACTTCTTCTTCTTCATAGTTCAGCAGAGCAGAGCAGTGCAGGGCAAGGCAGTGCATTGATGGCAGAGATAGTATGGACTGACAGATGGATTTGCAGATGGAGTTCTCCCTAGTTGAGAGGGAATGTTAAAATTGGCAACTAGGGGCAAACTCCATGTGGGTCTTCTTATTCATGACAATTGATATTTTTCTTAAATTCCTCTCATCGAGAGGTGTAGGATTGATCTGAAGATCATCCGATTCCGACATGTATTCATAGAGATATGAATTTATTTGTGTTATGTGGCAATTCATCAAGGTCGGCCAGCAACCAAATTGCCCCCATCTATCCTCAACGTTTTACTATAAAAAGAGGTGGCTTGCAAGTCATTTGGCACACACCTGTTGGGATCTCTTCCTCTCCACTTGTCTTTGGGTTTTGGTGGGAGGAGAGATCTTAAGATGTTACGTTGCCCTAGAGGATGCCCTAGACCCTAACGCTGTCATGGAGGAGACACAATTTCTTATATGCTGCCAAGGAGAGCCCTAATCACAGTCAAGGAGAAGCCCTAGACGTGGAGGTGAAATGGTTTTCTAAAGAGACCTACACTGCCCTAAATGTAGTCATGGAAACACAGCAAGGAGTGGCTAAAACGCAGGTCTATAACAGACCCTAAGACGTTGTCCTTAAATTCCCTAACGTTGCCCTAAACACAGTCATGGTGAAGAGACCTTAACATTGTCTATAAGAGACCTATATGCTGCCTTGTCTCATCCCTAAAGGAGATCCCTAATACATTGTCCTAGGCCGCAGTCAATAAGGGGTTTATCTACAGCAAAAGGAGGCATTACGCAATCCCAAGGAGAGCCCTAGTTGCAGTCCAGATTCGCTCTAACTGTTGGGCTTATTCCGCACTAGAAGCTTCCCTACATCCGTAATTGAAGAAGGCTTCAAGCATGCCCTATCATGGAGGAAGCTGAATTATGCCTAATCTGTTTGGACAGGGACAGTGTCAAGCTTCAGGCAGATAAGGAAGGTCTGGAAGTGACTTGAATGACATGGTGAAGAGTGCTGAAGGGTATGCATTGAAGTCTGTCCTGCAAGGCGTGTTTGGACAACATATGTTAGCACTGCGTTGATAATAAATGCAAGAGAATTATTGTTGTATCACTGTGTTGACAATAAATGCAAGAGCATTATTGTTGTATCACTGCGTTGAAGACCTTGGTACAATGACCTTTGAAGCAGTAAAAGGGGACTATTAGAGGACAATTAATATAGGCCCTTTGTTTAGTGACCTTGGTGGAGCTTCGTCATTGATGAGCTCATCATGCAAGAGAATATGAAGGGGCAGACTCACTTGTGAGCAACAGAAGTTTATGATGCTAACTGAAGACTGTGTGTTAGGCCGCAGGCCGTAACACCACAATCAATATTTCGTATGGGTATGAGGGCTTATATATGCCCAAATTTTCAGCTAACCTAGGAGTTATCTTGTGAGACATTCTGTTGTGATCTCAGGCCATCTTGATGTCTATTAGAGGACTGTATGGTGTTGTTGCAATATGAGATGGACAGAGCTATAATCATGGGTTCACATTACTGCATTGAGGATTAGACAACTAGCTAGGTGCAGCATGGTGATGGAATCACCTTGGAGAATCAGATGAAGAATGTTTGCCTTCACCCAAGTTTAGAACTGCAGTCCTTGTCATCTTCATGGTGATGATCTCTAAAGTCTGATCTTGTCAAGTCAAAATGTTGACTTCTAATGTATATGTACTATCTCTCTCTCTCTATTGAACTATTGAAGAATATATGAAGAATTGTTAAAGGGTTTCCCCACATTGGGGTTTGTCCCTGGCTGGCGCCACATCTTGTGTCCTCTTGTCTTGGCTTGTTTTCTGTGATTTATATTTATATTCTATCTGCACTTTACTATCATGCTGATCTGATTGCTAATATGAATAATGTCATTGGGCTGATATGAAAAATTGAAGTAAATTGCGCTAAGCATAGAACATACCTAAAATTAACACATATTAATAATAAGTATCATTATATTTGAAGCTTGGTGCAGGATGGGGTTGTGAAGCTACAATACATCTCCACAGATGAACAGGTAGTTGATATATTGATGAAGTCTCTTCCAAATAAGAACCTTGAGTACTTGAGAGACAAGCTTAACTTGTAGATATCTCCTCCCCAGTTGACAGGGAGTGATATGGGACACTGTATTCTCCATGTGTCGTGCACTAGATCAGGCCTAACAGCTAAGTCTAGTGAAGGAACTGGGAGGGAGAATGGAGGATTGGATAAGCATCTAAGACTGATACTTCTTGAGGATTGGAAATCCAAGATAGAAGTCGTCTCATGGACCGATACTCTTTCAGGATGAGGTAGGGAATTCTAGATAAGAGTAGTCAAAGAGGAACAATATTCTTTGAGGATTGGGAACCCAAGATAAGAATAGTCCTAAAGGACATACCTGATGAACATCCAGACGGGGTATGTGCCTTGAGAGGTTATGGTGATAGTGTCAATGTGTATGCCTCCCAACATTGTGCTCTAATCTAGTGGACAGTTAGAGATTGTCAGTCTAGGCCTTATTATTTTTGAAATTGACAATGTTGGTTATAATGTTGATGCTTAAAAGATGGATTATCAATCCAACTCTTCTTATGGGAATATTTCAATTTGAGTATCCTTGTACCCCATGGTGGGATTATCAATACCTCCCTAGTTAAGAGGGAGTTTTGAAAATTGTAACTAGATTCGGTTTTCATAATTATCTTTGTACTTGTATCAATGTATATTTCATGAAAAATTAAAAGAAAAAAAAATATTATTTTTCTAGTCAAGCATGTTTTTCATGCTTCTAGGGATTATTGAGTCAATAAGAAATTGTATCATGTGTCAAAGTCCCATTTGGACTACTTTGTATCAAAAGAAAAATATTATTTTTGAGTCTAGAAGAGTAATTTGACCCCCAAGACCAAATCGGCCCTATTACCCACAACCTGTAGGTAGTGTATATAGGAGATTTTTTTTTTTTCTAGTTGGTTCTCAACCGGCAGCTAGCAGCCCCTTGCAGCCACCAGATAGCTCAATGTGCCATTATCTCTACCACCTAAGCCAGCCATGTGGTCCCTCGCCCACTTGTTATGATTGTATGTTTGAAGGTGGGCTTCCCAACCCCGAAGGTATGGACTTTCATTGGTATAGTTGGGGTTCTTTACTTGTCATGGGCACTTTTGGGCATGAATTGGTGCGGGGATTCGGTGAAAAGAGTGGGCTAGGTCTCTACTCTCGTCTCCATTGCCTAATTTTGTGATTAGCCTTGTATCCTAGTCTCGTGGGATCTCCATTACTGGCCATAAGCTTTAGGGTTGGCGCTACATGGGAAAGCCCAATTTTGGTTGCACGGTCTCGCTCCTCAATGTGAAAATTTATGAATCTAACACATCCCCCTACTGCAAAATTTGGTTTACTATCTCCTACTTGTTCTTTACATTAACAAGTTATTTAATAACATAAACATTGAAGTAAACACAATTGTAGCCTTCACAAATATACAGATTAACAACTGAAATAAACTAAGACAACACAACGGACACCGTTATTTTTGGACAATCGTCCCCAGAAAAAGCCAATGCGGGAAAACTTGTGCAGCATATATGAGGGTTTTATTATTAAGCAGATTTCTGAATACAACTAGGGTGCTAGAAATGGCTCACCCTTCAGAGAATATCTTTGGTAGTAATACCTCTCTCCGGAGACAGATATTCCGGCAAATCAACAACCGGATGATCAACCCCACAGTGACTATGATTGTTCCTTGTGCTGGATAATGAAAGCTACTCCAAGCACTGCTCTGGAACTGCGTCACCCTCTCCCGGCTCAGGATCTGCTGATCAGCTCCCAGTCTACCCCACAGAATCTCCTAGTGCTGCTTTTGAGGCCCTTTGCGCCAGCCTCTACGGCCCTCTGTGTCCTATACACTAGCTCCTCAAGCCTTTGCGTCAGCCCTTCTTGGGCCTACACTGTCTCTCGTGGCACTTCACTGCCTCTCTGCTACGTATTCTTCAACCTTGGATGGAAATCCCTTGTTGAACTGCTCCTCACTGCAACTGATCACTAACTCGATTTCCTCAGCAAACCCAACCCCAGAAAATCGAATTCTTGATCTCTCTTGGTGTGTCTCCAACTGACCCTCAAGCCTCTTCTTATACCTTTCTTATTGACGATTCAACGACCGAGATTAAATCCCTAATCAAAGGCTAAGATTAGAATTGGCTTGATCCTCATCTCTTAGAACTTTCTCACCCATATTATATTAATACACATTAATATTTAAATTTTCCTAAGTTTTGACTTAGGAACCCCATTAAAAATATTAATTATTTTAATATCTCTTCATTCGGGTGGAATTTCTCCAAACGATTTCTGGTTCTTGGATATCTCATGTGCCTTAGGCTCTCCACCAATGTTTATGGCTAGAGCACATCCGATGCTACCAAAAATCAACACTCCCTCTTAGCGAGGAATGTGCTCTAGTAATGCTTCACCATAGAAACATCACACTGATCCTCCGCATCGGTACCTGTGCTGATGCTTGGTCTACTGCCTCACATTCCCTACATTGTTGCTTCTTGTACTGTTGCCCATGACACTGCCACTGCCATTGCTACATCTTTACTGGAGCTCCCTCTCAACCAGTTGCATCATGCTGCTCATAGCCCTGCCACTGCTAACTGCTGCACTGCAACTCAGTTACTAAGAAGTAAGTAACTGACTTCACCCAATCACCGACATCCTGGTCAGTCTGGAAGCCTTGTGATGCTAAAGCTACCTCTGCTGCCACTACACTGCTACAAACACCTTTGTGCCTCTCGCACTACTGCAAACACCTTTGTGCCTCTCGCATTGCTGCAACCTCCACTGCGATGCCTCAGATTTTTGCACTCTAGCACCGCCTTGCCGCTCCATCACACCTTTCTCCACTCGACACCTATCATCATGCTACTGTCGTTAAGGGCTCCCGTAGCCGTATGTGATCCAAGAGTTTGGGCACCTCAAGGATCCTGCCCCTCTTCTATAGTCCTCTCAACTACAACTCTATGTCTCCCCACCTCTTCTCTAAAGGCGTATGAGCACTCATGGCACAATCGTCATCAGTCTCGACATCCTTCTCCGCCTTTGCTGGAGCAGCCTTAGAGTCAGAAGCTTCTCCCTTGCCTTTCTTCCTAGGGCACTGAGATGCATAATGTCCCACCTCGCCACAGTTGAAGCACTTGACCTTGAAGATGTCTTTATTCTTCCTCTTCTGAACCCCCTGTTGTTCTGCAAATGCTAGAGCTGCATCCTCCTCCTCCTCCTTCTTGATTCGAACTCCCTTACCGCTATTCCCCGCCTTGGTCAATCTCCTGAGCTCTTCCTGTCAAACAGCTGCCCACATCTCCTCCCAACTGAGGAGAGTCGCACTACCGAAAATGCTTTGGACAAACATCTCCCAATCCTTGGAGACTGCATTCAGAGCAGTCCTGACCATGAACTCTGGATCCGATGTAGACCCCACGGAAGTAAGCTGGTCGCGAATTCCTTGCAACCTGAGAAGGAACAGATCTATCTCCTCTCCTTTCTGCATCTAATATGACCTCCGCTGATTTTCCAATAACATCTTCTGCTGCACAAAAGAGCCCTGGTATAAGGTGGTCAGGGTCTACCACATCTCCCTTGTTGTGTTTTTCTCAACAATATGTGGTATGACATGATCCTTGACCCCGTCTAGAATCATGCATTTCGCCTTCGCCTGGGCCTCCTCATACTTCTCATTTGCATCAGGGTCAACTGGGACAACTACGGTTCTTAAGACATAGTCCTTGATGTGATGTTTATCCAGGATTGCCAGGATCCTGGCCTTCCAGATGACAAAATTGGAAGCCCCATCCAATCTGTCATGATCCCTCAATCTGTTCACTGCCATCTCTGCTCCTCTTTTCTGGACTCCTCTGAGTCCTGATTTCCCTCTCGGAAATCCTCCGGCCAACTGCCGAATCACTCCTCTCCAATCCTCCTTTACTGTTGCAACTCGAATCTAGATTTCTTGGCTAGAAATCTGTCGAGGTAGTGCTTCCCTCTACCTTGGTTCAGTCTCCTTAGACATTGTTTTGTATTGATAGAGCCAGCGTCCCCCAGTTCCTCAAATCAAAATCTTCACAGCTCCCTTAGCCCCAGCAACTGAAGAATCTGATCCCTTCTGGCTCTGCGCAATAACAGTGAGAGCTGGATCAGCGCCTCTTGGCCACAACGTCAATCCTTCCTAGCTAAGAAAGATGATTGGGAACTATGTAGGCCTGATCAGCCCTCCCTCTGCCTCTGCGCTGGCCTGGACAGCTAACGCAACTACTGTGTGGGCTCCTCCCAACCACTGCGCCACCCTCTCCTGGCTTAGAATGCTGACTCAGGGACTGTGTGAGCCTCTACGTCATCTTCTCTGCACTGCATCACCCCTTCTTCTGTGTCTCTGGCTCTGGAACAACGTTGTCTCTCAGTACAACTGCTTCTCTACTGCAAACTCTCAGATTTCCTGGCTAGTGCCTTCAGTCTCCTATGATCTACAATGCCTCTGATACCATGTGAAAATTTCTAAATCTAACACATCAGAAACCCCTACTTCAATATCTGGTTTACTATCTCCTACTTGTTCTTGACATTAACAAGTTATTTAATAACATAAACATCGAAGTAAACACAATTGCAGCCTTCACAAATATATAAATCAACAACTTAAATAAACTGAGACAACACAAGGGACACTGTTATTTTTGGACAATCGTCCCCAGGAAAACCCAATGTAGGAAAATCGGTGCAGCATATGTGAGGGTTTTATTATTACGCAGATTTCTGAATACAACTAGGGTGCCAGAAATGGCTCACCCTTCAGAGAATATCCTTGGCAATAATACCTCTCTCTAGAGACAGATATTTCAGCAAATTAACAACCGAATGATCAACCCCATAGTGACTATGACTGTTCCTTGTGCTGGACAGCAAAAGCTACTCCAAGCACTGCTCTGGAACTGCGTCACCCTCTCCCGGCTCAGGATCTGCTGATCAGCTCCCAGTCTACCCCACAGAATCTCCCAGTGCTGCTTCTGAGGCCCTTTGCACCAGCCTCTATGGCCCTCTGTGTCCTCTACACTGGCTCCTCAAGCCTTTGCATCAGCCCTTCTTGGGCCTACACTGTCTCTCGCGACACTTCACTGCCTCTCTGCTACGTATTCTTCCGCCTTGGATGGAAATCCCTTACTGAACTGCTCCTCACTGCAACTGATCACTAACTCGATTTCCTCAGCAAACCCAGCCCCAGAAAATCGAATTCTTGATCTCGCTTGGTGTGTCTCCAACTGACCCTCAAGCCTCCTCTTATACCTTTCCTGTTGACGATTCAACGACCGAGATTAAGTCCCTAATCAAAGGCTAAGATTAGAACTGGCTTGATCCTCGTCTCTTAGAACTTTCTCACCCATATTTTATTAATACACATTAATATTTTAATTTTCCTAAGTTTAGACTTAAGAACCCCATTAAAAATATTAATTATTTTAATATCTCTTCATCCGGGTGGAATTTCTCCAAACGATTTCTGATTCTTGGAAATCTCATGTGCCTTAGCCTCTCCACCAATTTTTATGGCTAGAGCACATCTGATGCTATCGAAAATCAACACTCGATACCATATAGCTCACTCCCTTCCACATTTTTTAGCCCCATTCATCTTTTTTCCCATCTAGGTCCACAAAGGGTTAGCCTCCCACTCCCCTTGTCCACACCTTTGGTGCAGCGTCCCACCTTGGCAAGGTTAGTTTTGTGACACTTACAGAGGGTGATTTTGATGCAATGATATAAACTTATGCATGTCAAACTTAGGTATATGCTTGTATGCTATAGGCCTGGTTTGGGGCACCTGGTTATTTGCAAACAAGGATGCTCAATATAAATGACTGTGGAAATCATGATACATGATTTGTATGACTATATATGTTTAATCTTGTATTGAACAAGATGTAGCAGGGGACATGGTTATTTGCAAACAAGGATGCTCAAATTATAAATGACTGTGGAAGTTATGATACATGACTTTTATGATTATATATGCTTAATCTTGTATTGAGAAGACATAAATCAAGAGGGATGTAAGAGTGGGTTTTATATATGACATGTTTTGTTGTGTAGTTTCACTAACAATTGTATGTGAATGATTTGATGCTTTTTGTATACAAATTTTATTATGCCATGGGATGGACTATCGTTGTTGTTTATACAACTAATGTGGGAGTTGTTTGTCAGTTGACAAGCTCAATTTTTCTATAGAAACCTTAGAGAAGGACACATGAAAAACTATTGCATTCTTAATGCATTAGATAGAGAAAAGACAATCATGAGTAATGTGAGATCATTGTCATTTATATGATAGATATTTTATGTTAGTGGTTTGTAGATTTCTATGGTGTGGTTTTTTAGAAGCTGAATTCGGATATTCCACAGTTTTCATCTTTAATTTGTCGACGTTTCGAGTCTAGACCAAGACTCATCATCAGGACTGATTTACAAAGAAGAGAGACAGTAGCAATAAATATGGTTATGGTTGTGTGAGATGTCAAGTTTGTAAGCCGACCATCTAAATGATTTGAATTTAAATTCATTTTTATTATTTAATTTTGTATTAATATTCTTATAATTTTTAATGATATATTACAAAGTTCTTTTAATTTTATTTATTTTACATGAATATAATTATTTTAGTTTTTAATTAATTGCTTAAATTAAATGCTATTGGTTTTGGTTTTTTCAATTAAGTATATATCCTTTGATAAATTACCTAATTTATGTTTTTTAAGTGAGGGATGTTTATTGTTTTTCTTTTTATTTGTTTTTTGTTTTAGTGAATTGTTTATGTAATAAGTTTGTTATTTTATTTTATTTAATTTAAATTTAAATAAAATAAATTAATAATAATAATTTTGTTTTAATTAATTTGTCCGCATGGGGTAGCTCAAGTGGCAATGGCCGTGGAAATAAAGTCTCACCAAACCGGAGTTCTTGGGTTTGATTCTTGTGCTACCTCCCCCGGAAATGGGGTGAATAACAAACATGTAAAAACTCGAAAATGAGAGGGTCCTACCTAAGCTTACAAAAAAAAATTGTTTTAATTAATTCTAAATTTAATAATAATAGTTTTGTTTATATTTAATTAATTTTAAAAGTTTAGTTTTTTAGGAGGTTAATGTATTATTAATGTTGCGTTTCTAAACTTATATGTGCTTATGTTAATGGATTATTGTTAATGAATTATAAATAGAATCTTGATGTTTCTTATGAAATCTAGTTTTATGTGTTATATCATTTACACATAATAGTATCTAGATATAATATATTTGATTAGATGATTATTCTGATACAATATGTATTGTGTTTATGTCAAAATCTATTTATTATGGCATAACTATACATAGTACTTGATTAATAATGGTATTTTTTTGGTCTTGATGGAAAACCTGATTTGATTTTAGAAAGATATATATAAAATATATATCTATATATAGATATCCAACAACTATATGAAAACTTCGGGCCAAGTTTAATCCAAGAGAGGGACTATGTAGTGTCCCACCTTACCGACCATCAATAATATAGAGAAGTAAAGGTCACATTAATCACTAATACTCAATTATTTTTTTAGCATTACGAACTTAGTTATCATGTAATCATGTCCCTTCATCTATTTAAATATAAGAATATCACATAAGAAGTCAGAGATAACTTTCCCTTAAAACCAATTCCAAAACACATTTCCTCTCAAGTTTAAAAGATGATAGCATGTGCTCTTTTCATACTTATACATGAGCTCTACATAAGACTGAAAATAAATTCCACCATAATGCCATGTGTGAACATTAAGCTAGATCAACTTATTTGATTTCCTAGATTATGCTAAATAAGATCCACCTATTGACTCTTGATATCATAACTACAAAAATATCATGTCGTTATTACAAAAATCACATATAAGTGTATGAGTATTAACTTACCTATCGCAAGGTAATTGAGGGAAGAATATGCCTTTCTTCATCAGTGAATATAATACATATGTTATGTTTATAAAATTTAATCATAAAATATATTAACCCAACAACATTTCCAAATTCATCATTTAAAAATTCTCAGTCTCACTTATTTTTTTTTTTAACTGGAACGGTTATGTTTTATTGATAAAATTCAGGTTGGGTGAAGCCTAATCAACCATTACAATTCGCAGATTTTACATGGGCACCTTTTCCGGTTAGGGAATAATTGCCATATTCAAAGCACCTGCATTTATGCTGATCGTTCCATTTTGTAGAGTACATCCTATATTTGCCAATCTGTCCGCTTCCTTGTTTAATTCTCTGAGTATGTGGAAAATTTGAACCGAGGAGAAGTCCTTCAGAATTCTGCTCACTCTTGAGAGTTGTTTGTTTAGCGCTGGATCCTTGAGCCCTTTCTTGCTTATTATTGACTTTATTAACAATTCTGAATCTCCAAAGATTAGGATTTCGCTTGGATTTTCTTTTCTGGCCAATTGACAAGCTTTTAAAAGGCTGAGAGCTTCAGCCTGGTTGTTGGTTTTCAGTCCAAGTCCCCAACTGAAGTCATCTTTTTCCCCGTTCGGATAGAAGATCACCCCTCCTGCTCCTGACCTACCTGGATTGCCTTTTGAGGCACCATCGAAGAAGATCGTGCACTTGCCCTGGGATTTCCACCACTGCTGAAATCTGTCCACAGGATCTCGAATCTGCCATCTTTCCTTATGAAATGGCCGTGTGATTGCTGGAGGTCTGGTCTTGCAGGAGAAGGCATCCAGCCACGCCCTTTCTTCTCTTCGGAGGGAGTTATCATCTTTGACTGAAGAATGGTTCAGAGTTTCTAAAAGGAGTTTCTTTGCCTGGTCTGCCACTTTTTCTGCAGGTGTTTCATTGTGGTTGAAGATGATTTCATTCCGGGCTAGCCATAACTTCCAGCATACATATTTAGGGGCAGCAATCCACACCTTGTGCCATAGAGATTTGCCAGCAATATTGTGAGGATAACTGGCTTTCCAAGTGGAGAACATATCTGCAATCAAACATTGTGTTGGGGGTCTCACATTCAGTTCGGTCAGGAAAATAGACTAGGCCTTCTTCGCATACTCACAATCAATAAACATGTGTTCTGAGGTTTCCAATGCGTTTTTGCAAAGAGCACATCGGTGAGGACCTGCTATGTTCCTTCTGCACAGGTTTTCTCCAGTCAGGATTTTGTTATGAAACAGAGTCCAAAAGAAGAAATTGATCTTAGGGATGCTGAAGCTGTCCCAGACCTGTTTCCACACTGATTTCGGATGTGGCGAATCCTTTTTGCTTTGCATCTGTAAATATCCTTGTCTTGTTGTGTACACCCCCGTCTTACCCCATCCCCAGGAATCTTCATCGTCTTTATGTACTGGAGCAAAATCTGAAATTGCATCTATAAGGGCATTTAACTGGGGATTTAGATGCGCTGGTACTTTAGGAAAATTCCAGTGCTGCCAATTTCCTTTACTATCCCAACCTGAAATATCCTCAATTTTCCGAATTCCTTTTGTGTGTAACCAAACTCTTAGCTCTGAGATTTCATTGTTTTCTATTAGAGGGGGATGACCCATGACTCTGTCTCTCCATAGCAGTGTATTTTTGCCATTCCCGGGGATTCTATACAGGTGAGATCTGAAAAATTCGATGCCTTTGCTGCACAGCTTCCAAGCCTGCGTTCCTTTTGGGACTTTCTCCGGAATGAAAGATTTAATTGACTGGTTTTTGAGGTATTTAAGCTTTAATATCTGACTGACTGGGTGATTAGGCTCAGCAAAAAGCTGCCACAGTAATTTGCAGCCCAAAGCTAAGTTTGCTTGCAGGGGATCTCGGATTTGAAGGCTGCCTTCCTCTAATGGTCGTTTCACTGTTTCCCAGTTTATTAAGTGAAATCTGTTGCTATTTCCACGTCCTCCATTCCACAGAAAATTGCGCATGAGACTGGAGATTTGATCTGAGATTTGTTTTGGAGCCATCATTAAGGAAGCCTGGAATGTTGGCAGTGCCAAAAGGACTGATCTGATGAGCGTGAGTTTGCCTCCTGTGGTGAGCCAAAAGCCACCCCACGCAGCAATCTTTTTTTTGAATTTCGAGATCACCTCCTCCCACAAATGGTTTCTGTTGGATCCCATCGTTATTGGAAGGCCCAGATATTTTATTTTATCCCAATCTGCATGTCCATTAAAGCCCAGATCGTTGGCTATTCTATCAATTGCATGCTGCTCTGTGTTCCATCCATAAACAGCGCTTTTCCTTTCACTGATTAACGCTCCAGAGATGCTGCAAAATTTTTGAAGAATGGTTCTGAAGGAGTTAGCTATTCTTGGAGAAGCGCCCCCGAGCAAAAGTGAGTCATCAGCGAAAAGCGCGTGATTCACTGGGGCAATTCCTTTCACAATTCTGATCCCAGGAATGTTGCCATTTTGTTTTTCCAAGGTCAGCTTTCTGCTCAGGGAGTCTGCCATCAGAATGTATAGAAATGGTGAAAGAGGACAGCCCTGCCTCAATCCCCTGGTGGCTAAAAAGAAGTCTGTTGGTCTCCCATTTACCATTGGGGCTATCCAGATCTTCTCTAGACAAGCTTTGATTAGGTTTATGAAGTCCTGATTAAATCCGAAGGATGAGAGAACCCTGTACAGGAAAGAGCGATTAACTCTATCAAAAGCATTACACATATCCAGTTTTATAAGCATACCTTGTTCTTTGCGTGAATGGCTCGAATGCAGGGCTTCTTGAACTTGGATGACGTTGTCCAGGATATGTCTTCCTTTCACAAATCCCCCTTGGGCTGGAGAAATGAGCTTTTGCAGGAGAGGCTTGATTCTGTTCGCCAGAAGTTTGGCCACTATCTTGTAGGACGAATTGCAGAGTGAGATCGGCCTGTATCTGTCAAATGAACCTGGGTTTGCTTCCTTGGGGATTAAAGCGAGGAAGGTGGAATTTATTCCGCCTCCAACCTTTGCCTTCCTCATAAAACCACGTATCATTCTGAGGAGATCAGATTTGATTAGCTCCCAACAAATTCTGTAAAAGTGGATTGAAAATCCATCAGGTCCTGGTGCTTTGTCTGGCTCCATGGACCATACAATATTAGAAATCTCTTCTTCCGTGACTGGGCTCATAAGATTTTCATTATCTTCTATGCTGACTAGCTTTGGTATGTTTATGAGGAACTCTGATATGTCCTCCTCACTCCCATCCCTTTCTGCACTAAGAAGATTCTGAAAATGCTTCACTGCAGCTTCCTTGATTTGGGCAAATCCTTTACATACCTGTCCATTAGATGTGGTGATTTCTGCTATATGGTTTCGGGAAAGGCGAGCCCTGTACTGTCTATGAAAATATGTGGTGTTTCTATCCCCAGCTTTAAGCCACAGACTGCGAGACTTTAAGCGCCAATACTCTTCCTCGCTTCTGAAGGAGCAATATGTTTTCCTTTGTGCAGATTTTTCTTTGTCTAAGTCCATGGGAGAAATATCTTTCTCTTCCAATTCAAATTGGATTTCTTCCAGCTGAAGGACTGCCTCTTTCCTCTGACTGGTGGGGGTATTCATAGATTTCTTTATCCATTCTTTTAGGGCCTTCTTTGCATTTTTCATTTTTTGCTCCCACACAAAGCTTGGGGAGCCTGAAACATCTATTCTCCAAGCTGATTGAACTGTTTCAAAGAACCCTTCTCTTCCTGCCCAGAGAGGACTGAAGCGAAAGGGGAGAGGACCTAAATCTTCTTCTTCTTTCAGGCAAAGAAGAATTGGTTTGTGGTCCGAGGTGAGTTTTGGAAGAATCTTGGTGAAAACTATTCTTTTGTCCATCATTATAGAGCTGTTGATGAGGAATCTGTCCAGCCTTGCTGATATGTGGTTTTCTCCTGTTCTGTTGTTGGTCCAAGTATATTCTCCTTTCACTGGCTTGAAGTCTACTAGGTCCCACTGTAGAATCAGATTTTCCACTGTGAAGATTAAAGGATCTCTTGAGAAGGTCCCTCCTCTCTTCTCTTTGGGATCTAGAATTATGTTCAAGTCGCCTCCTATAACTATATTCATAGGATTAAGACGCTCTAAAAAGTCCGAGAGTGTCTTCCAGCACTCTTTCTTTTCATCATAGTGTACAGGGACATACATGTTAAACAAAGCTAGGATGAGGTTGCTTGCAGTGTGACGCAATTCAGTGTATATCCAATGTTGGGTCTCAAAGGATCTCTCTAAAGAAAAGGAGTTTTTTTACCAAAATGTACCTATTCCTCCAGCCGAGCCTCTAGCACTGACAACCTTTCCAGAATCAAATTTCCATTTTGTATTACTAGTATTTAGAAGGATCTCCCCTTCTATTTTTGTCTCTTGGAGCATGAGAATGTCTGTGGATTCCATTTTCAATAAATCTTTAATGGCCTCTGCCTTAGTGGGATTACCCAAACCCCTGCAGTTCCAAGAGACCAGCTGCATCATTTACCACTTGTTGGGGTAGGCCCTCCTCCCTTGGGGACCCTTGGTCTGGTATTCCTCCCGAGGGTCATCTCAATGGTAGCTTGACTGCCAAGGGTTTTTTGTCTTTCTGACTCTTCTTCCCTGGTTTCCTTGTTTGATCTCCTTCCAACTCTTTTTGATGGCCTTTCGAAGGTCTCATCATCTGATGAGCCCGTGTTTTCTGTGTTCTTCTTCTTTTGTTTGATTATATCAGCATATGAAGGAGAAGAAGTGTTACTTGGGGTCGGGTTTGGAGTGTTACCTGGCTCTAAAGTGTCGGTATTGTTCAGCTGAGAAAGATCTTCCCGCTCTGCCTCTGGAGGATCTGAGGGTGATTTGAGGGATTCAAAGGGATTTTTGTCCTCCACGATGCTAATGGTTTCCCTGCTTCCAGTGTTTTGATTGCTTGCACTTTCTTGCCCTGCTTTATTCCCTGTCTCTTTGGCTTTATTTTTGTTATTCTGCCTGCTACTTGCTGTTTTCTTTGCTTGTTTCCATTGTTCGCCTTTTTCTTTCTCTGATGTCTCCTCATTTTTTTTTGCAGTATCTTGCAAAATGCCCGTATTCGTGGCAGTGTCGACACTTAAAGGGTAATTGTTCATAGTCGAGCTCTTGGATGTGTGTCCAGTCCGCCACCGAGAGTTTGATTGCTTCAGGTAGCCCGACTTCCAGATCGACCTCTACACAGATGCGGGCGCAGGAGTATTGATCCTTCCTCGGTGCCTGATCTATGTATCTTCCTAGGGCATTGCCAATGGATTGCAGCGAGTTCTGACTCCAGCAATGAAGGGGAAGGTGCGGGAGACGCACCCAAACAGGTACAGCCGTGGGCACATCTTGTGCTGGATCAAAGTCTGGGGACCATTTATTCAAGTATAGCCCTTGGGGACCCATGAAATATGGCCCATTTCTGAAGATCAGGCTTCTGTCGTCTACGCTATCAAACACGAAAACGAAGAACCCTTTGCCTACAAAGTGGCTTTTTATTCCTTCCTTAACCAGTGGTATCCAGTTTCGTTTGACCCAATCTTCTACTGCTTTCGGAGATGGCCATAACCCTGTGAACTGACCGATGAGGCCTCTTTCGGCTAGGTTTAACGCAGTTCTGCAAGTTTCTTCCACCGGCAGAGACACTGTAGGGATATTTTCCAGTTTTTTAACAAACTTTTGCTGAGAGGCAGATGTCGGCCGTTTATCTGCAGCAGCAACAAGTGATCTGAAGGCATCGAGATCAGAAGGCGGGAGTGAGCCGCTTCCATGATCCATAGCGAGGATCACACGATGAAGAACAAGATCAGCAGCTAGGTTCCCATGCGAAAACATAGGACCGAAATCCTTTGAGAAATGAAGACTGAGCAAAGCAGAGCCGGCTCGGTGCGCCGCGCCTCCGACCCAAAGCACCGCGCCCCTCCTTAGCGCCGCGCAGGTTCAAAATACCACGCAGAAAGTCGATACAGAGCGCCATGCACGCCTGATGCGTCGCACCTGCAGCCCGAAGCGCCGTGCACAGCAGCTTGGCGAAGGCAAAAACCCTGAGAAGAGTTTCTTCCAAAACAAAAAAAGTAGTGTCTTTCAAGGACGCTGTAATTCAATTCCACTTTTGAGCTAAAGAATATCAATTTTTGACTCAATAGCCTTGCAATGTCCTCAGTCTCACTTATTAAGGCAATGCTTCAATCACGATTTGTAGAATGAATGTTGCAGTGAGAGAAACTATTGTTACCAGTCCAGAAGCATGTTATTCTTCAAAAAGTGTCAATTAAAACATTAGAATTGCCAACTTAGGCGCAATTAGTTGTATGTTATAGCTACTTAAGCATAAAACTGCACCCATGAATACATATGGTTTGGACAACTTATTATGCTCACTTGCACAAGTAATTAAATCTTACAAAATTGGTTACTGTAAAATTATTTCCAACAACCACCTTTTTTTTTCATGATATCTTCAGATAATAAAAATAACAATTATCCTATTCTCTATTCACACTTCAACAAATTATTGAATTCATTTTCACATTCATACAAAATCTTGCAAACATAGTAAGTTACATCTATTAAATAATCTATTCATAAATTTCTAGTACATAAAAATTACAGTCAGTAAGACATTTACTCTAACAATTTATATGCACAAAAGCTACAACCATTGAGGCCATTTGAAAAACACTTTGTAAGCATGCAATCTACAGTCATTGAGGTCTTTTGACAAACACTTTACAAGCATGCAATCTACAACCATTGGGGCATTTTGTCAAACACTTTGCAAGCATGCATTCTACAACCATTGAGACTTTAAAACAAAAATTTAAAAGTGCATGAACTAGGTTAGTGTCATCAATATAGATCACCAGGAAATCCAGGATGAAAAAAAATCAGCAAAACCAAACAATGGACAGTCCATATAGACAGCGACAAATTTGCAAAATCGCCCAGATTAGAGAATCAAAGTCTGAAAACCTAGATTTTGGAATCATAGTGGGGGTTACATGGCCTATTGGCACAGATACCCCTTGCTGTTGAACTGAATCGCAATATAAATTCCCCGAAATGCGATTCTTTAAAACAACAGCAGAAAAATTCCTACTGTCTCATTTATCACTTTTATGAAACACTTAGTGTGCAAACTTCATCTACAACTGTACATGGAGAAAGAAAACCCAAATTTATGCTAATATGATATTTTCATCAAACTCATGGCAACCTGCTATGGACAAAAAATCATTATAAATTGAACTTAAAAACTTTGGCAACACATTCTTGTTTTAATCCCCTTGCATGTACATTCTCATACATAGTTGCCATGAAACTGTTAACTCATTGTTGGTTAGCTCAGAAATAACTTTTTGAATATTCATAATTTTGTAGTAATTTAAAGTAGCAATTTCCAATAAATTTAAATTTTCCACAACACTTTAAAACGTAATAAGAAACCAAAATTTCAAGAACATTGATAGATATATCTAACAATGTATATATATAGCTCCAAAAAGATGAGAGTATGCTCCAGCTCCAATATCCTTACCAACTCATTGTGAACCATCCGGTTTTCCACCCAACCATATCCAGGGAGAACTTCTCCCCCTGGAACCCTCGAGCTGTAAGAGCTCACAAGCAGTATTAAAATATAGCAGTAGAGAGATATACAAGGCAAGCTGAGGAAAATAAGTTTTAGTTCCCCCCAATACCACTCATGGTTAGCTCCACCAGGTAGAGCTACTTAATAATTTAGTTCTCGAATTTCAAATTCATTTCAAAAGAAATTGGCTACTCTCCAAGTCTCTCTGTCTCATAATTTTATTTTTTTATCTCTCCAACTCTTGGTATCACAATGCACCTCCCCCCTTCTTAAGTGAGAATACATGAGACACATATATAGGAGTGACAAATTCTTGTCATAAAAGATGAGTAATATGCATGCCTTAGTTAAAAAGAGTGTAACTTATACATTAAAGAGAGCGTAAGAGGAATCTTTTATGATGTGTCTTTAATGAGTGTAAGAAGAATATGTCATTCTTTGATGAGTGCATAAAAGAAAGTGTAATGTATTATTAAAAGAGAGAGAGATTTACATAGAGCCATGAGAGTCATCAAGGAGAGTGATGTGAAGTGAATGAGGGGATGAAGGTGACTTGTAATTCCCTTTTAATAATAATATCACAGTCTCATAAGAGATAATAATAATATTAATAATATTGAGGATTAAGTCGAGATTGAACTATTAAAATTGATTAATGATAAGTTAAGTGATTTTCCTTCAACTATACTTGATTACCCATTGATTTAAGGTGATTTATTATTTTTGGAAAGTCTTACTCGAGATGCTAGACATGACTTTCTATTTTTAGAAAGTCACTCCATAATTGTTAGAAATGAGATTTTATTAAGGAAATTCATCCTTGAGCTGCCCATGAGTGATATTTTTCTTCCAGAGAATAGAGATTCTGCATCCATATTGCATACATCTTTGTGCCTTAGTAGATTGACGACTTTGCGCCCTGATTTACTCCAAGGATCAGGGCAAGGTTAGTTTTGTGACACTTATAGAGGGTGATTTTGATGCAATGATATAAGATTATGCATGTCAACCTCAGGTGTTAATTTTTTCAAGTGCGTAAAATTCCACCTTGGAGAGGTCAAATGGCTGAGATGATGATTGCATTAGATTCCTCTTTTCGAGAGAACCAAAAATCGACCTAAAAATCACTCAATTTGGTCAAGCGAAAGTTGAGTTATGAATTAGTTATTCATACATGTATTATGGAATGGTTCAGCGCTAACCAGATGAGTAACTGCTTGGGTCAGTCTTAACCCCAAGTGAACCCTCAAGAAACCTATAAATAGAAGAGACCTCAAGATTATTTGGACACATCTTCTCTTCTCTTTTGTCTTGGTTCGCACAAGTTCGAGCAAGGGTTCGAAATCACAGGCGTGAGGTTCGCTCTAGTTAGGGTTTTTCTAGTTTTTGGACACTGGCACAGAACAGGGCATTATGGTCCCTAGACGTTGGCACACAGTGGTCATGAGAGCGTCCAGAGAGCCTTGGACACTGGCACAAAGGCTTATGGGAGCATCCAAGCCCTCAGAGGCAGATCTGGAGGTGTCGTTCCCCGGACGCTCGCACAGAGTGGCCCTAAGAGCGTCTAGGTTGTCCTGGACACATGCATAGTAACTTCAAGGGAGTGACCAAGGGTTCTTTAGTAGATCTGATAAGTTGGTCTCCAAACGCATGCACAAAATGTTATTGGAGCGTCTAGGCTACCACAGTCGCTGCCACACAATTCTCAAAGAGCATCCAAGGCTGCTATAGTCACTCGCAGAGCTTCTCCTACCTGCATCCGAGACTCAGAGATAAGTTTTCAGTATTCCAAAGTTTTCGCTCAATGACAATCGTGTTCAGTGATGTTTGGCATAATGACAGCAGTATACAGCAGTTGACATCAGTTTTGTGACAGCACATTACAGCCATCAATATGAGGGTTTTGATTTCTAACATGATTAGATATGTTTCATGGATACCATTATTGTTTTGCTGCATAGATAAACTCATGGATCATTGTACTCTCTTTTTGTTGCATCTTTGATGATGATCTAAGAAGAAGAAGATTTGCAAGGGTTTTCCCCATAGTGGGTTTTGCCCTGGTCTCGGACCAATCCTCGTGTCTCTATATGTGTGCATGGTTTCTTTTACTGTTCCTTTTATGTTCCGCTACATTGATGATGATGATGTTGTTTTTTTCTGTATAATTGCATATGTTGATGTATAATGGTGTAGATATGAATAATGTAATGATGATATGGGGTGAACTTAATGTATTAATGGTAAAATGCAATTATCAAAGCAAAGAACAATGTCGCCGTAAGAAAAATTAACATGGTATCAGAGCTAGGCTGAAAAAAAGTCATGGAGATCACCCCGATGCTGACCCTAGTCATCTTGATGATTAAGGTTTGATGGATTATAAGTCCTAAATGTGATAATCCCTAGCAGATCTGGTTGGATACTTGAAGGCAACATTGGTATATGGACCATGGACATTGATGGCTCTTGAAGATTGGTTCAAGAGGGAGAGGATCACCTCTCATTGAAGATAAGTATTTCTTGACTTATGATGCTTCTTACTTGTTAGACTTATAGATCTGATGATTATGTTTATTGCTTGTACTTCCTGCATATGTATTTGAGTATATGGATGTTTCTAACCTCCTTGATGAGATGTGATGAGTAGATCCTTCTTGAGGATCATTTTGAGATGCAAATCTGGAAAGAGATAAAGAGGTACTTGATGAAAAGATGACAAAGTGCTTCAAGCGGCCTATGTCTAATGAAAAGGTGCACAGGTAATACCACAAGGTATGCATGGTATGTTTCAACTATTGGCTCGGTAAGCCCTAAGGTATGATGAGAATGTCTCTTTCTTTAATGGCTCATACATGTATATGAAAGTGACTTGGATATATGTTTCCTATGATGAAATGATGCACTTGGTGTTGAACATTTTGATCTTCTTGAATTCTATGAGGCTATCTAATGTTGATACATTGATACACTTGATGTTTGGCTAACATCTATGATCTATCTGTTGGATATCTTGATCCTATAAAGAAGGCTAGCACCTTGACTCTAGTAAATGATACTCTTGATACTTGTCATGATGGATTTCATATAGAAGGATAGCTCATTGACTCCTATACATGAGTCTGTTGGTAATGCTTGCGATAAGCATGATGAAAGCATATGGAAAGAGTGATTGACACTCTTGTTGTTTTCATAAAGTTTTATTGAATGACCTATTTGATCTTATTGGTCATGTAGAGCATGGTTGTTAGTTTTTGGTAGCATCGGAAGTGCTCTAGCCTTGAAAATTGGTGGAGAGGCTAAGGCACATGAGTTCTAAAGAACCCATAAACTGTTTGATGAAATTCCACCCGGATTGCATTTTATTAAAATAATTAATGTTTTTAATGGAGTTCCTAAGTCTAAACTTAGGGAAATTAAAATATTAATGGGTATTAATCAAAATATGGGTGAAAATGATCTAGAAGGCAGATCAAGTCATGTTTTAATCTTAGTCGTTGATTAGAGACTTAATCTCGGTCATTGAAGACTCAACAGGAAAAGTATAAAATGGAGGCTTGAGGTTCATTTGGAAATACACACAGAAAGATTGAGGAAATCGATTTTCTGAGATGAGAACTTCTCACGAGGAAAATCAATTGAGGAGATCTTGCAGCAGAGGAGCAGTGAGAATCCGAGAGAAGGACTTTCCGGTGAATACACAGAGAGGCAAAGAGACAGTGCAGAAGTCGTGAGAGCTGACGCAGAAAAGCTGCATGTTACGCAAAATCCAGAACTGCTGGAACAGCCGAAATTGCTGGGAACTACCGGAACAACTAGGAGAGCTGACACGGAAAAGTTGTCTGTCATGCAGAATCCAGAACTGCTAGAATAGTCGAAATTGTCGGGAACTGTCGGCACTATCGGGAACTGCTGGAACAGCTGGGAGCGCTGACACAGAGGGCAGAGAAGGTGACGAAGGGCTGACGTAGAGCCAGCGCAGAAATAGTCGGGGTTAGCCAGTGTTGTGCCGGATCAGCCGGAATTCTGTCAAGTGAAGTGAGGTAAAACTCACTCAAATTTTCTGCCAGCCTTTTCTCTGTAAAGGATTGCTAGATGAGCATCCTAGATTTGTATTCAGATATTTCTCCTGCATAATAATAAACCCTCAGAACTGCTGCACCCGTTTTCGCGCATTGGGTTTTTCCGGGGACTATTGTGTCCAAAAATAAGTGTGTCCTATGTATCTTGTTCTTTCCTCTGTTTTTTGTTTCATGAGATCAAATATTTAATTAGTGTAGGCTGCCGAAGTAATTTTCTTCAGTATTCAGAAGAACAACTTGATGAGTGTAATTTAAAATCAAGTAGGTGAAGTAGATTTAGATTTGCTGCAGTAGGGGTTCCTTCAAGTCTAGGAATTTTCACATGGTATCAGAGCATTGATTTTGAAATAGGAAGAGAAAATCCAGTGCTGAGCAGTGAGATTGAAAGCTACACTTGGCAACAATTCGAATCCCCTTGAAGGAATTGCGTAATCCTTGCTGGAAGCAGATCCGAGGAAATCTCTCTTTTAGTGAGACGACAGCGAGGTACGATTTCCAGTTCATGAGTTTGCAGAGGCAGAGGGAGTAACGCAGAGCCTCAGCACAGTGCTTGAAGGGCACAAATTCTGCGGGGCAGAAATCCACTGGAAAAGAACGAAGACATGTAGAAGGGGAATTTTCTCCTCAAAGAACTTTTTGCCAGAAAGTTCGAATTTCTCACTTGCTGAGCAACTGAGCAGTGCTAAGCAGTGACTAGAGGAGTCAGTTCGACAATTAGGTGAGATGGCATCGCATGGGCTCAAAGATCAGGACAAGTTGGAAGGTGCTTCCAACTATGTCATATGGAAGACCAGAATCTTAGTTGTTCTGGAGGAATATGATCTCGAGGCCTACGTCAAAAGTGTTGTAGTTGTTCCTGCTGACAACGATCAAAAGAATAAGTACAAGGCCGAGCAGGGGAAGGCAAAGAGGCTCATTCTCAATGGAGTTTGAGATCACGTGGTCTCACACTTGGAGGGCAAGGATACAACCCAAGAGATGCGGAAAGCCTTGTCGTCACTGTATAAAGGCTCTTCCGAATGGCGGAAGATGTATTTAGAGCAGAAGTTGCAGTGGAATTTGATGCAGAAAGGAGAAGGGGTGAACCTCTATTTTCAGTGTCTTCAGGACACTAGAGACCAGCTTGTTGCAGTGGTGTCCACTCCTTAGCCAACCGTGATGGTGAGGATAGCCCTGAATGGAGTCTCGGATGAATGGCAAGTTTTCATCCAAAGCATATTGGGCCAGAGAAAAACTACCTTCATGGGAGAGATGTGGGCGACTCTTCAACAGGAGGAGTTAAGGAGGGACATAATGAAGGTCAATCTCAATGGCAGCAGTGGGAGTGGCACAAAGATGAAGGAGGAGAACGCAGCTCTAGCATCGAAGGGACAGCAGAAGCCAAAGCGAAAGGACATTTCGAAGGTGAAATGTTTCAGTTGTGGCGAGTTGGGCCACTATGCATCCCAGTGTCCTTTGAAGAAAAAGGACAAGGATGAGAAACATGATCCTAAGGCTGCTTCAACAAAGATTGACGAGGATGAGTTTTCCATGAGTGCCCACGCATCTCCAGGAGGGAGATGGGGTGATATTGAGCTGTAGTTGGGAGGACTACATATGGGCAGGATCCTTGAGGAGTCCAACTATTGAATCAATTCCTTGCTACGTGAGCCCAAGATTCAGCAGTAGCGAGATGGACTTAGTGTCAGATGGTGCAGTGGATTGTTTGGAGGATAGATGCAGTAGCTGGGGACCAGAGACTAATCAGCACATAGCAATATTGGCAACAATGCAGTTGGTACAGTGCAGGTGTCAGCAGCAGTGCAGAAGATTCAGAGGGTCAAAATCAACAGCAATCAGATTCCAACATTCATTGTATTATGTTGAACACAGTTAAGTTCAACTAATTTTGGATGTTTTTCAGTTGCTTCTCTCAACAACTGAGTTGCAGTACGGATGCAGTGTTAGCAGTGGCAGTGCTAGCAGCATAGCAAATGCAGCGTTTGAGAGGGAGTTGTAGTACAAATGTAGCAGTGGCAGTGGCAGTGTCATGGGCAGCAGTACAGTAGCAACAACAACACAGTGTTGGTGGTAGCAATAGTGCAAAAAGGAGGTGCTTCAGAAACAGAGCAACATGCAGGTGGACATTGTTGCTAGAGCACTTTCCTCGCTAAGAGGGAGTGTTAGTTTTTGGTAGCATCGGAAGTGCTCTAGCCTTGAAAATTGGTGGAGAGGCTAAGGCACATGAGTTCTAAAGAACCCAGAAACTATTTGGTGAAATTCCACCTGGATTGTATTTTATTAAAATAATTAATATTTTTAATGGAGTTCCTAAGTCTAAACTTAGGGAACTTAAAATATTAATGAGAATTAATCAAAATATAGGTGAGAATGATCTAGAAGGCGGATCAAGTCATGTTTTAATCTTAGCCGTTGATTAGAGACTTAATCTCGGTCGTTGAAGACTCAACATGAAAAGTATAAAATGGAGGCTTGGGGTTCATTTGGAAATACACACAGAGAGATTTAGGAAATCGATTTTCTGAGATGAAAAGTTCTCAGGGGTAAAATCGATTGGAGAGATCTTGTAGCAGAGGGGCAGTGAGAATCCATGAGAAAGACTTTCCGGAGAATACTGACAGAGAGGCGGAGAGAGCTTGCAGAGAGGCAGCGCAGAAGCCAGGAGATCTTGCAGAGAGGCAGCGCAAAAGCTGGGAGATCTTGTAGAGAGGCAGCGCAGAAGCCGGGAGAGCTGACACAGAAAAGTTGCCTTTCACGCAGAATCCAGAACTGCCCGAACAACTGAAACTATCGGAACAACTGGGAGACCTAACGCAGAGGTGACTCAGTCCCCGGGAGAGCTGATGCAGAAAAGTTGCCTATCACACAGAATCTAGAACTGTCGGAATAGTTGAAATTGTCGGGAATTATCGGAACTGCCAGGAACTGCCGGAATTGCCGGGAACTACCGGAATAGCCAGGAGAACTGACGAGAGGGTAGAGAAGGTGACGCAGAGGCAGTGCAGAAATAGTCGGGGTTAGCCAGTCTTGTACCGGATCAACCAGAATTCTGTTGGGTGAAGTGAGGTAAAACTCGCTCAAATTTTCCGCTAGTATTTTCTCTGTAAATGATTGCTAGATGAGCATCCTAGATTTGTATTCAGATATTTCTCCTGCATAATAATAAACCCTCAGAACTGTTGCACTGGTTTCCCTGCATTGGGTTTTTCCGGGGACTATTGTGTCCAAAAATAAGTGTGCCCTATGTATCTTGAACTTTGCTCTGTTTTCCGTTTCATGATTTCAAATATTTAATTAGTGTAGGCTGCAGAAGTAATTTGCTTCAGTATTCAGAAGAATAACTTGATGAATGTAATTTAAAATTGAGTAGATGAAGTAGATTCAGATTTGTTGCAGTAGGGGTTCCTTCAAGTCTAGGAATTTTCACAATGGTAACCTTGATGTGAAAGATATAAGTGTAAGATTGATAAGTAGATCTCTTACTAACTATGGTCACGCCTTGATAGCATATGGTTAAACTGAATGTCCTAACTTGAGGGAGTGACTATTGTATTCATAATCTTTGAGATATGATGTTGCATCTATCTACTGCTTTGAGTCTAACCTTTGATGTAAGATTGATGTCATGATGTCGATAGCCATGATAGATATATGTTTATAATCTAACAAGATCTATTGTTGCTTGAATCTAGTAGAGACAGGCTGATGACATGAATGAAGACGAATTATGTAGATCCCCAGTCAGAGGGAGAATATATTCTCAAGACTCTTACTCATACTATTATTTGCATTATGTGTTGTTGAAGTATGATTTATGTGCATCTGACAGTATTGATTTGCAGCAAGGTCTTAGATCTGAAGCCCATACAAAAATTAGGGTTTTTGCTCCAGACGCAGTCACAGATCTAGGAGATCTCGTCCCTGGACGCACACATGCTAAGGCCTAGACAACGTCCAGGCAGCTAAATTCGCTCTCATGCTAACCTGAAGGGAGCAACCAGAGGTTTGACTATAGTTGACCATCATCTGAAGCTTTCTGAAACTGTCTGAACTCTGAATCATGATGTCCCTAACATATTTTGCCACTGTTAACTGATTTCTGAAATTGTTGAGTTAAATTGTTGATCATATAATGAAGTATTGTGCATGAAATTAGATGGTCACCTAGAAGATGTCAGTACCATAGATGTATTGCAGATAACAACAAGATTTGCTAGCAGGAAAAGATTGAATGTTTTCCATAACATGAACATGCAGATTGAACTTGTGTTTGCAGGTGACTAGGACATACATATAGATATGTCACTATGTTTGTGATCCAAGAGGTTAGCATGATTTGGCTTACTAGTATACATGAACAGTGTTTTGTCATGGTGCTTGACAATAACTTTGAATTGATGATTGAGATGTGCTTTGACTATAGATCTTTGTACAATAGTGAATTTGGACTTGATCTGACGTCTAATGATCTGATTTGACGATTGTTTATTTGCCCTGATATCTATGTTATGTGGGCATAATGAGTTATGTGATTATTCGGAAAAATGATTTTGTTCTGGCCTCCTTGTTCCTAGCACAATGGTTGAGATAATGATAGTTGTGATTCAACATGAAAATGGAACTTGCATGACTCATCCTTGATGTATGCATTTGCACCTAGTGACAGAAATGACTTATGTTATGATTATGAGAATGACTTGATAAAGTTCAGATTGATAATACATGGATGTAGAGATAATGCATGGTTGATGACAACTTGTTGGCATAATAAGAAATGAAGTCATGATTTGATATGAGCTCCACCTATCTCCTAGTTGAAAGTATTAATACTATGATAATGATGACTTTGATAATGGTCGTGATCTGGCTTCTAAACTCTGATGAGTTGACTTTGTTGTTGATGGTACAACATTGAGTTATGTAAGGTTGATTATGTTGGTTTAGCAAGGCATTATGTTTAGAGCATTGCAATCCAGATATGTCTAGATTTGACAGTTATCTAATGAAGTCAGGATGATGAATTCCAAGGTATGGCTTTGATATTGATTATGGTTTTGGTTTTATATCTTGATAAGCTACTTGTGACAAGTCATGAGCCTCTGGTGATCTAAATCAGAGGGAGATGGCTTCTGAAGCCCAGAATGATGTATCATGGCAAGATGAATTGATTTCTAGAATTTGGGAAAGAAATTCCATATTGCAAAGCTATTGGAAAATGTTTTTGTATAATGAAAAATACAAATCCTTAGATACTCTGATTTGAAGTTCAAAGATGTTGTTGAACTTGATATGGCATCCGACAGTTGTTCGTAGCAATGATGTTCCATTTTGAACATCCATCCGTATATATTTGATGTGCATAGAACCTAAATAAATTCATGATTGAGTTGCTTCACTCACATAGAGTTGCCACTAAGCATGCTTTGAAATATCTGCATGAGGTGTTCTATTTTGAGAATGAGATATTTCTCCTATGATATGTGTCTACATAGATGTATTGTTGATATTCGAGATTGCTGCTGATAAGCACATTTGGATGTTGCTTTAGTATAAGATCTGATTTGATATCTTGGACGAGAGGTCCATAGCATGACCGAAGTTGATCATGATGTTGCTAGCATGGCTCGCTGTGAGGCAGGATGAAGAAGCTCCTTAGAGAGTTGTCTGAGCATGATCTGGATATGACATGGCTACATTTCGATTAGCAGAAAGTCCCATATTTATAGTTGGGACCGAGATACTCTCATATATTGAGACAGTGCAGTTGTTCGAAACAAGCTCAGACTTGTGGTTGGCACCTCTTTGAGAGGGAGGATTATTATGGTATCCTTTTGTGATTTATATGTTTATTTATGGTTTGACATGATATCTGATTTTATGCTCTCTATGAACAGGACACAATTGCTATTGAGACAAGCTAATACCAAATTCGAGTATGATGAGAGCAATACTAATCGAGGACACTGAGCCAACTCTTCCCCTAATTGAGCTCCCAGGGTGAGGAATTGAGGGAGAAGAGCTCCTAGGGTTGAGGGAACTCTGGACAATAGGGTGTTACCCCTATCTGTTACCCATAGGGTCGGAGAATGTTGCTCCCCTATTTGGTCTTTGCAGAGTATACCACAGTTGGCAACATACCCACACACAGGCTAGCTTGTTGGGAATACCACTCCTCGTTTGGCCAACGCATTGAGAGTGTTCTTGGGGTGTACAACCCAAGTCGATTATGATGCAGGTGTTCTACCACATGACTATTCAGGGTCATCGATGGGAAGATTAATATCCAATAGGATGGGTTGACATAACTCGATATGATTCTCGGTTGAGGGTAAGCTCCCCGATGAAATTCCAAGGTCGAGGGTGTACTCCCCTTTGTAATGAGTTATCCTATTGCTCCCTGATGTGATTCCAGGTTGAGATATGCTCCCTGATGATATGCTCTCCAATGATGATATTCCGGGTAGTAGCCCGCCGGCAAAGATTCCAGATAGTAGCCTAATGGATAGAGGGTGGTAGCTTGATCTCTCCTTCGGTAACAAATTCTTCTTCTTCTAGATCCCAGAATGTTCAGCATATGAGTACGCACAATCAAAAGATAAGCAGGAATAGGAAAGGATAGATCGAGATGTACAATGATGATTTGTGATGATGAGACACTTGAGACGAACATGGCACGACGACTACATGACAAAGATGATTCATTATGACACTTGAAGATTCCAGAATGGCATATTGATCGATGGACAGATATTGGTAGGTAGAATTCTCCCTAGTTGAGAGGGAGTGTTAATTTTTGCAACTGTGGTAAAATTCCACCTTGGACAACTCAAATGATTGAAATGATGATTGCATTAGATTCCTCTTTTCGAGAAAACCAAAATCGACTTAAAGATCACCCAATTTGGTCAAGTGGAAGTTGAGTTATGAATTATTTTATTCATACATGTATTATGGAATGGGTCAGCCCTAACCACATGAGTAACTGCTTGGTTCAGTCTTAACCTCAAGTGAACCCTCAAGAAAGTCTATAAATAGAAGAGACCTCAAAATCATTTGAACACATCTTCTCTTCTCTTTTGTCTTGGTTCGCATAGGTTCGACGGAAAGAGTTCGCGCAAGGGTCTGAAATCACAGGCGTGAGGTTTGCTCTAAGTTAGGGTTTTTCTGGTTTCTGAACGGTTGCACAGAACAGGGCATTCTGGTCCCTGAACGCTGGCACACAATGGTCATGAGAGCAACCAAAGAGCCTTGGACGCTGGCACAAAGGCTTATGGGAGCGTCCAGGGCCTCAAAGGCAGATCTGGAGGTGTCAGTCCGCGGACGCTCGCACAGAGTGGCCCTAAGAGTGTCTAGGTTGTCCCACGCGCACGCACAGTAACTTCAAGGGAGTGACCAAGGGTTTTTGAGTAGATCTGATAAGTTGGTCCCCGGACGCATGCACAGAATGCAATGGGAGCATCCGGGATGCCATAGTCGTTGGCACACAGTTCTCAGAAAGCGTCCAAGGTTGTTATAGTCGCTCGCACAGCTTCTCCTCCTTGCGTTTGAGACTTAGAGAAAATATTTCAGTATTTCGAAGTTTCCGCTCAATGACAGTGGTGTTCAACAGTGTTCGGCACACTTACAGTAGTATACAGCAATTGACATCAATTTGTGATAGCACATTACAACCATTAGTATGAAGGTTTTGATTTCTAACACGATTAGATCTGTTTCATGGATATCATTATTGTTTTGCGACATAAATAAAGTTATGGATCATTGTATTCTCTTTCCGCTACATCATTTGATGACGATCTAAGAAGAAGATTTGCAAGGGTTTTCCCCATAGTGGGTTTTGCCCTGGTCTCGAACCAATCCTAGTGTCTCTATATGTGTGCATGCTTTCTTCTACTGTTCCGCTGCATTGATGATGATGATATTGTTTCTTTCTATATAATTTCATATGTTGATGTATAATGGTGTAGATATGAATAATATAATGATGATATGGGGTGAACTTAATGTATTAATGATGAAATGCAATTATCAAAGCAAAGAACAATGTCGCCCTAAGAAAAATTAACATTAGGTATATGCTTGTATGTTATAGACCTAGTTTGGGTCACCTGGTTATTTGCAAACAAGGATGCACAAATTATAAATGACTGTGGAAGTCATGATACATGATTTGTATGATTATATGTGCTTAATCTTGTATTGAGCAAGATGTGGCAAGGGGCATGGTTATTTGCAAACAAGGATGCTCAAATTATAAATGACTATAGAAGTTATGATACATTATTTTTATGATTATATATGATTAATCTTGCATTGAGAAGGATGTGACAGGGGATGTGGTTATTTGCAAACAATGATGTTCAAATTATAAATGGTTGTAGAAGTCATTTCTCCAGAACCAAAATGATTTTAGAAGCCATGCACAATCTTTGATAAAATTTGAATAAGTTAATTATGAAATTCATTTGATTATTTTGATCTATGAAATTGTGATGTGTGCAGGTCTTGGAACAAGGCCTTACAAACGAACCATCAGATGGGTATGAGCTCACAATCAGTCCCTTAAGGTGAAGTGCAGAGTTTCAAAGTAGAGTAGATGATAAGCCATGGAAATTAGGACGTGGAGTCCTAAATCCATGAAAGATAAAGACGTGGAGTCTTGGATCTATAATAAAAGGATTAGGGCGCAGAGTCCTAAATACATGAAAGATAAAGACGTGGAGTCTTGAATCTATAATAAAAGGATTCGGACGTAGAGTCCTAAATATTTAAAAGATCAAGGTGTGGATCCTTGGAGTAGATCAGGGCACGGAGTCCTCAATCTACTAAGGCACAGAGATGTATGCAATAGGGATGCAGAATCTCTATTCTCTGGAAGAAAAATACCACTCATGGGCAGCTCAAGGATGAATTTCCTTAATAAAATCTCATTTCTAACAATTATGGAGAGATGCATACAATTAGGGGGGAGGTGCATTGTGATACCAAGAGTTGGAGAGATTAAAAGAAAAGATTATGAGAGGGAGAGACTTGGAGAGTAGCTAGTTTCTTTTGAAATGAATTTGAAATTTGAAAACTAAATTACTCAACAGCTCTACCTGATGGAGCTAACCATGAGTGGTATTGGGAGGAAGTGAAACTTATCTTCTTCAAATTGCCTTGTATATCTCTCTACTAATATATTTTGGTACTTCTTGTGAGCTCTTATAGCTCGGGGGTTCCAGGGGGAGAAGTTTTCCCTAGATATGGTTGGGTGGAAAACCGGATGGTTCCCAATGAGTTGATTAGGATATGGGAGCTGGAGCATACTCTCATCTTTTTGGAGCTATATATATACATTGTCAGGTATATCTATCAATATTCTTGAAATTTTGGCTTCTTATTATGTTTTAAAGTGTTGTGGAAAATTTAAATTTATTAGAAATTGTTGCTTTAAATTATTACAAAACTATGAATATTCAGAAAGCTATTTCTGAGCTAACCAACATTGAGTTAACAGTTTCATGGAAGCTATGTATGAGAATGTACATGCAGGGGGGTTAAAACAAGAATGTGTTGCCAAAGTTTTTAAGTTCAATTTATAATGATTTTTTGTCCATAGCACTTTGCCATGAGTTTGATGAAAATATCATATTAGCATAAATTTGGGTTTTCTTTCTCCATGTACAGATGTAGATGAAATTTGCACACTAAGTGTTTGATAAAAGTGCTAAATGAAAGTAGGATTTTTTCTGTTGTTGTTTTAAAGAATCACATTTCGGGGAATTTATATTGCGATTCAACTCAACATTAGGGGGTATCCATACCAAAAAGCCATGTAACCCCCACTATGATTCCAACAACCAGGTTTTCAAACTTTGATTCTCTAATCTGGGCGATTTTGCTTTGTTGTTGTCTGTATGGAATGTCTAATGTTTGGTTTTGCTGAATTTTTTTTTCATCTTGGATTTACCTGGTGATCTATATTGATGACACTAACCTAGTTCATGCACTTTTAAATTGTTGTTTTAAAGTGTCAATGGTTGTAGATTGCATGCTTGCAAAGTATTTGACAAAATTCCCCAACGGTTGTAGATTGTATGCTTGCAAAGTGTTTGTCAAAAGACCTCAATGGTTGTAGATTGCATGCTTGCAAAGTGTTTTTCAAAAGGCCTCAATGGTTGTAGCTTTTGTGCATATAAATTGTTAGAGTAAATGTCTTACTGACTGTAACTTTTATGTACTAGAAATTTATGAATAGATGTAACTCCCTATGTTTGCAAGATTTTGTATGAATGTGAAAATGAATTTAATAATTTGTTGAAGTGTGAAGAGAGAATAGGACAATTATTATTTTTATTATCTGAAGATATCATGAAAAAAAATAGGTTGTTGTTGGAAACAATTTTAGAGTAACCAATTTTGTAGGATTTAATTACTTGTGCAAGTGAGCATTATAAGTTGTCCAAACTGCATGTATTCATAGATGCAGTCTTATGCTTGAGTAGTTGTAGCAAACAACTAATTGTGCCTAATTTTGGCAATTCCATTGTTTTACTTGGCACTTTTTGAAGAATAATATGCTTCTAGACTGGTAACAGTAGTTGCTCTTGCTGCAACATTCATTCTACAATCATGATTGAAGCATTGCCTTAATAATTAATATTGAGAATTTTTAAATGATGAATTTGGAAATCTTTTTGGGTTTAATATATTTTGTGGTTCCATTTCATAAACATGTCATATGTATTATATTTACTGATGAAGAGAGGCATATTCTGCCCTCAATCGGCTTGCTATAGGTAGGTTAATACTCATACACTTATATGTGATTTTTGTAATAGAAGCATGATATTTTTGTAGTTATGATATCAAGAGTCAATAGGTGGATCTTATTTAGCATAATCTAGGAAATCAAATAGGTTGATCTAGCTTAATGTTCACACATGGCATTATGGTGGAATTTATTTCTAGTCTTATGTAGAGCTCATGTATAAGTATGAAAAGAGCACATGCTATCATCTTTTAAACTTGAGAGGAAATGTGTTTCGGAATTGGTTTTAAGGGAAAGTTATCCCTGACTTCTTATGTGATATTCTTATATTTAAATAGATGAAGGGACATGATTACATGATAACTAAGTTCGTAATGCTTAAATATTAAATTGAGTATTAGTGATTAATGTGACCTCTACTTCTCTATATTATTGATGGTTGGTAAGGTGGGACCTTAAATTGGGTCAGGCCTAGAACGATGCCCTGAGATTGATGCAACTAAAAATAAAAGAAAAAGCATAATTTGGCCACTCTCCACAGGAAACGTACCACAAAATGCAAAAGATGGTCGGAACATACAAATTTAGCACATGGGCAAAAGCCAAGCATGAGCTCTACCCCTTATCCATGGCTATCACCCCGGTTCTTATGGGCCCTAGATGAGCCCCGTCCATCATTAATGAACCCATGATTGTCCCAACCCCTGGTGGGCAATGAATTGTGCAACCTTAATGGGGTATCCATTGCTATATATTACACAACATGCTCTCATCCCCTAGAACCCTGAGCAATTATGAAGAAAATTCAATCAAAGGCAAAGGCATATGAAGAGGGGTGGAAAAACAAAGGTCAAGGTAACTCATGTACCATGATTTTCTCCCTCCTACACTCATATACCCAGGTGTGGGCTTCCCTTATTATAGCTACCCTTGTACCATGACATGTGGTATGGATCATTCCCCTAACCCCCACTCCATTTCATCACCATATCATTTGCCACCTACCACTTGGGGGATGTACCATGGACATGTCACCCTCTTTAAAGGTTGAAACCACCTAATAAGGTCCTTGATTAGCCCCCTTATTGAGCTTAGAGATATTTGCACATGCCAAAGCCCACTATGGAAGTGGCATGCCACCATGAAGTGCCCCATTGGTTCCATGACTTGTAAGCTCTTTTACTTGAATATTCTAATGATTTGTTGTAATGGAGGGCAAGGGGATGCATTGAATCTTATGTAGGATTGCAAGTGGGTCTCCATTTGGGGCTTGGTCTCCCTATACGGGGTCCGAGCCCTCCAAAGACCCACATTGGCATTTGTAGGGTGAGCGTTGAGAGCTATGGGCTTCCACCATGGTAAAGAGTACTTCATGGATCCCCAACACCACTCATTCATTGTTCGTGTTCCACCTTTTGGATGAGAATGATGCACCTAGTTCACCATACCCAGTCGGCTCCACACTTGCACCATACACTTGGCAGATGATCTAGGGTCCAGATGAGGGCTTATGTCATCATCCTAGCCCTTACAGATGGTTTACAAGCATTTTCGATCCACTTGGAGACCCAAGAGGATGTCTTTGTGCCCCCCACACCCACTTGGAGCACCACAAGTATTTGCTTGGAAAACAACTACAAGGGGCGAACCCATTGCCCACTATGCTTGAAGTCCATTCTCACATCTTGGCACCCTTTGGACTTCATTAGGCCTCCTCAAAGGCCCAACGACTCACTTTATTGACCATTCTACCCTCTTGAGAGGCTCATTCTTATGTTATTGAGCCATCTTGGTGGGCTTGTCACCAAGGGATGTTAATATTGCACATTATTTTATTATTTGGGGCTCAATTAGGCCAAATTAGGCATATCAAACTCATTATTGATTGTATAAATACAAGTGAGGTGATTCTTTTGATCATCATCACTTGGATTGGATTAGTGTTTCTTATGAGAATTTCGTACTTTTCGTTAGGATGAAATTTTGGAGATTTTCTTGATGCACTATGATGTTTGGATTTCTCTATTGTCTTTGGAGCTTCTCTAATGCGAAGTTGATAAATGGATATACTCTCTCTCTCTCATGCAATTCGAAATTTTGATACTATCCTTGTTTTCTTACTGGTTAGTTGCACGTATATTGTTATCTTTATTCTTGTATGGGTTAAATGTAATGCAAAATTCTTCTGGGACCTTGAATAAGTGATTAAATGCATGCATTGACCTTTGAGGGATTGGGTGAATGCTCCTAGAGGCACCTCTTAGGTTAAAGACCTCGAAAGTTAGTCTCTTTCGCAAATTTGAAGTATAAATATCTATTGATCTAGTTGTTTCCCTTGGAGAGGCTAGCAAAGATCAATTAGGGCTCCTTGGATCATGAAATTTCATGATTTTTGTGTATCTTGATTCCATTAATCCCAAGCAATAAGGCACTAATCCTCGTATCCCTTTGGTGGTCAAAATAACATTTCTTTTCTTCATTTCTTCCAATTCTAGGCCTAACCCCAGAAGGTCTCCTAGAGCATCACACTAAATCATTTGTAGCCATCCAAAACCCTTGAAATTTGGTCCACTACTGCGTTGTAGTTTGCTCAAGAGGTCATCCAAATTTCAACAATTCCGACAGTGGAATCCCAAGATATAGCAAGCCCTATCCACATGACCATTTCTTGCCCTAGGTTGATTTTGGGTTAGTGACCTTATTAGGATCATTGCACCCAAATCTCAATCCTCTTCTCTTCCCTAATTAGGTCAAGCCCCTCCTTGGTTGATCAACTCCATACCCTTGACCTAATTTTCGATCCACTTGATCCGCGTGGTCCCGCAACTTTACAACTCCAACTCCGCAAAGATCACATAAAAATCAAGTCTCCATAAGGATTTCTAGGCCTAGGAATCATCTTTACAAGGTACATTCCCAAACCCTAGCCTCGAGAATCCTCTTAGCCCTTCATAGAGAACCTATCACCTTGCTTTCCAAGCAAGAAAGCCACACAATTGAATCTCTCTTATGAATAGGCCTTGGGAATCACTCCTTATCCTCTTATTGATGTATTAATCTAGTGATTCCCCTTTATATCAGGTCTCCTCCCATTGTGAAAGTTTGTAAAGAGAAGGGAGCCTTAGCTAAGGTGACAGTGGGTTATCGCTCCATTGTTAGCCTTGACCTAGTAGTTTCCCTTTAGAATCCCCTCATAGGACTCCTGCTAGTTTGAGCGGTAACATTTTTGGTGTTGTCGCCAGGAAAACGAGACGTGTGTCTTATATCCCTTACGACATCATTGACATATCTTTCTTGGCGACTCCACTGGAAGAACGAAGCCCTAGTTCTTCATTGAACTTCAAAGTTAATGCTTGTAGGGTGAAGCAAGCATCTATCAAGGCATTTTAATTCATCCTGGCGACTCCATTTTGATCCTAATATGAAAAATCATGAAAAATGGATTATTGTCAAAGAGAAATTACCCTTGGCTCTCCATTTGCAAAACTCAATGATCAAGATCTTCAAGAACTACAAAAGAATGTGGACAAATATGTTGAGTTTTATGAAGATTTATTGGAAAACATGGATAAGGAATTCATGCTCAAGTTCCATAGGTCAACACAAAAACAACTCTACATAATGATGTGTGCCTATGAGAAGGATCCTAGTCATCTCTTTGACTTTGCTGGCCTAACCTGTGCTTTCAATATTTTGACTGACCTAATCAATGAAAAATATTATAATCAGTCGCAAAGCCCCACACAATGTAGTCAATTGGATGATCAAGGTGACATTAAAGAAAGTTCAAGTGTGAAGGACCATCATGAAAGTGAGGAATATATGAAAGAAGGGGATCCATCTAGAGAAGATCATGATAGCCATAATACCACAGAGGACCTTCAGGATGCATACCTAAGGATTGAGAATGTGCATGACATAAGTGAGAGCCCCATTGAAGATCATAAGGATGAACATGATGAAATGGAGGCTTACATTCAAGAAAAGGGGTTTGAAGATATGAGTATTGTAGCTTACTGTGAAGATGACATTTCTCATTTCTTATGCATTAATGAGGGAAAATGGGATGTGAGCAGCGATTATTTTGACAGTGACCCTATTTATGACACTGACACAATTAATGAGGTTGAAATTGACTCTCATTTTCTCCAAAACATTACTCATAATGATATCCCTACTCACGACATCGAAAGGGAGGATTGTGGTTTTCCTTCACATGAAGAAGGTTTATTGGAAATGACAAACCCCATCTATGACACCGATGAGACACTAATTAAGGCCTTGTTTTCCCATAACTTCCCTAGGATCCCGATAGCATAGCTACATTATCCCTGACCCTGCACCTTGTGCTTTCTCACATTAGCACCATCATTGATTATCCTTTGTCCCCTCCTAGGTGTTATATTGAGGAAGATCTATCCATTAATTGTATCCCTCCTCCCAGCTCGTATCCTCAGGATTCTGAATATGATCATCATGAGCAACCTGCTTGTTGTGTCTCCCCTTGTCATCAATCTCCCTTTCCTCCCAATCATGACCCTATGGTGGTCATAAAACATGACATTAATGATGGGGACCATAATGGGGATGATATGCCTAAGGTTTCCATCCACCAGAGGTTTATGAGCTTAATTGTTGATATCTCTATATTTTGGTTGGAAGAAAGGATCTTGTGGTATAGATTGCATCCCTTGGCTCCCTCTTTAGCCGTGATACTCCATACATGCTCACTTCATTTTCTCGCCTCCCGCCCTTGTGACCTTTCATGTTGTCATTCCTACCCCTTCCATCTATTGCATGACTGAGCATAAGGGCAATTGCCTTCATATTGACTAGATGATATGCTAGTTACATTGGGTCTATGATTACACTTAGTATTTGGGTGATCTAACATGCATGTTAGGGTAGGATGCATTGCATGCTCATTTTTCTCATTAGAACTAACATCATATGATATTTTCATGATAGATTAGATGCATTTAGATTAAATTTGCATTTTACTTTCTTGTTGATTTTTATGGCCTAATACTAAGCATGGGTGATCATAAGACACCACAAAAACATGTTGCCTCGTGTACTTGGTCTATGCAGGTAACAGGTCTACAGTACCAAGAGATTGTTGGTGTTCTCATGACCTCCCATTCGAGTAGCTTCATGCACCTCTCCGAGAGCTCATGTCCCAGTTGGAGCCAGATGTTACCCACCACCTGTGGGTAGTGTATATAGGAGAAACTTTTTCTCCTAGATGGTCCTCAGTCGGCAGCTAGCAGCCCCTTGCAGCCACTAGATAGCTCGATGTGTCATTATCTTTGCCACCTAAGCCAGCCATGTGGTCTCTCGCCCACTTGTTATGATTGTATGTTTGCAGTTGGGCTTCCTGACCCTGAAGATATGGTTTTTCATTGGTATAGTTGAGTAATTTTCCTTACTTGTCATGGGCACTTTTGGCCATGGATTGGTGAGGGGATTCGGCGGAAAGAGTGGGATAGGTTTGTCCTCTTGTGTTAAATTATGGTATGTTCTATGCTTAGAGCAGTTTACTTCAAATCTTCTTATTAGCCACTATTTAGCAATCACATAAACATAAAGTAAAGTGCAGATAGAACATGAAAATATCGAAAGAAAATAAGCCAAGACAAGAGACACCAGATGTGGCGGCTAGCCAAGGACAAACCCCAATGTGGGGAAACCCTTTGATCAATTCTTCTTTAATCTTCAATAGTTCAGCAGAGAGAGAAATAGTACAATATATCAGATCTGTAATTTTTATGACCGCAATAAAAGATGCCCTAACCAGCTGTTGCAAAGTGGATCAAATGATTCACAAATAATCTAGGATCAACCTTAGTCAACCCAACCTTCAACGGAGATGAAGGACAACCCGAAACAACTCAAGAAACATGGTCAAATCTGGTCAACGTTCAGGCAGCCCTGCGGTCAGCCCTAACCAGATTTACGCTGGTCACTTCGTGGTTAGTTCAGCCCTCCAAACAGCTGATCTGAATTGCGGCTTGCTTGAGGGAGACTCCCCACACAAGGCCGCAGTCAAAGGAGGCTTCACGCTGGTCTATGCTGCCCTGGCTGCACCCTAAACAGACCTGCGTCCCTTCCTTTTGCTGCGTCCTCCTCTTATGGTTGCATCCTTCTTCTTTCCCTAGTTGCTCCTTTGTTAACCCAAACAAGAAAGGAGAGTGAGAGAGAAGAAGAGATGATGAGATGAGATGAGATAATGACTCAACCTCTCCTCTATTTATATGCAATGCTGGGCATGTGTGCCACACACTTAACTGTTGGCCGACCTTGACAATTTGTCAAGTAATTAGAAATAAATTCATATCTCCATAAATACTCGTCAGAATCAGATGATCTTTAGATCAATCCTACACCTCTCGATGAGAGGAATCTAGGAAAAATATCAGCTGCCATAAATAAGGTGACCCACATGGAGTTTGGCCCTAGTTTCCAATTTTAACACTCCCTCTCAACTAGGGAGAACTCCATCTGCTGATCTGTCAGACCGTCAGTACTATCTCTACCATCAAATGCACTGCCCTGCACTGCTCGGCTCTGCTCTGCTCTGTTGAACTATGAAGAAGAAGAAATGATCGAGGATGTATCATACCATCCTCCATTGACCCGAAGTCAGTCTCAGAGTGTGTCATACCACTCTCACTGATCTTAGATCAGTATCATTGATCCCAGATCAATGGAGGTCATCCTAGCATAGGGAGTACAGTAGATACAACAATGCGTCCATCAATAGTACTACTAATGGTCCCTAACCCCATTTCCCTACTCATTGATCAGATGAGAGGTACTTCCCATGAGTCCCAGACTGCATGGGTAGGATGCCTCGATAGGAGAACTAATCATCTTGTCCCAAAGTCGCCACGGGGTATCACAGGGGAAGGTTGAACCTTTCACCCTGTACATAGCGCACCACCAGGGGAGGGTCAGTCGCCATGTGGTCGTATGTCGCTCCAAGAAGTACTCCCCCCCCCCCCCTGGAGCTCACAGAGCTCAATGTATGCGTCATACACGACCCTCATAAGAGGGTCTCTAAATGTTAAAATTGGCAACTAGGGCCAAACTCCATGAGGATCACCTTATTCATGGCTGATAATATTTTATCTAGATTCCTCTCGTCGAGAGGTGTAGGATTGATCTGAAGATCATCCGATTCCGATAAGTATTTATGGAGATACGAATTTATTTTGATTATGGACAAATTGTCAAAGTCGGCCAGCAACTTATGTAGGCTCAGAAACCCAACAGACACATCTATTCATCATCAACGTTTTCATATAAATACAGGATGTGTCCTCATTTGGACACACACTTCTCATCCATCTCTCTCTCTCTTCTGCGCAGAAAAGAGTCTCTCTCTCTCTCCTGCGCAGATAGGTCTCTCTCTCTCACGTGGGAAGGAAGGACGCAGTTTTCTAAGCGTTTACAAACTGCAGATTGGAAATTTGACCAGCGTTTACCAGCATTCTCTCTCTCTTGACTGCGTAGTAGGTGAAGCTGACTCACCTTGGAAATCCGCAATTTTTGGCACAAGAATAGAGGTGATCTGACCTCCGGTTTGGAAGATATTGACTGCCCTAGTTTAGGGCTGATGCCGATGATACTGATGCTGATGCCGCTGATCTAGGGTTTGCTGCTGCTGATATAAATCAGATTTTTGTACTATTTCTCTCTGCTGAATTATTGAAGATAAAAGAAGATTTGATCAAAGGGTTTCCCCATATTAGGGTTTGTCCCTGGCTAGCCGCCACATCTTGTGTCTCTTGTCTTGGCTTGTTTTCTGTTGATCGTTTAATGTTCTATCTGCACTTTACTTATGTACATGTGATTGCTAATCTGTGGATAATAATATGAAAGATAAGTAAACTGCTCTAAGCATAGAACATACCATATTTTAACATGGTATCAAAGCTGAGGTGAAGACAAAGCCCAAGCAAGAGCAAGAGCAATCACCGAAGAGAAGGTTGGCAAGGCTATCTAAAAAGAACTATGGGGTCCTCAACACTCTTTCCCGCCGAAGACAAGCTCCATGAGAAGTCTGACTATCACGGATGGAAGATGTCTCTCGATCTGACTTTAGAAGATCAGGAAGTGTTGGACCAGTGAGAGGCAATATTGTTGAGCCTCCATCAAATGCATCCACTGCTGCCAGGAACAAATGGAAATCCGGAGAAGTCAAAGCAAAGAAGAAACAATTATGAGGCTAAATCCAAAGGAAAGGCTGGACCAAAGGGTGGAAGAAAAGGACGATGTTACCATTGCAATAAACCAGGTCACTATGCAAGGGAGTGCCCTGATAAAAGCAACTCACACCGGGATGATGATCAAAATCCCTCTCAAGGCAATCAAAGAAATGGCAGGTCAAATGGCCGAGGTAAAAGGAGTGCTGGAAATCAAGGAAGAGGACAACCATTCAAGAAGGCAAGAAATTCCAGGTATGAATCTAACACTGTTGACAATAAGCAGGATGAATATTATCTACCAGCTACTCTATCTACCTCTGCTCCTCCGGACTCGCTGGGAAATTGGCTTATTGATAGTGGTGCCTCAAGGCACTTCACTGGTTAATCTAATAGAGAAAGAAACCAACGTGGAAATTGTCCTTGGAGATAATATGAAATATCCCATGAAAGGTGTAGGCAATGTCTCTGCAGGATGTATTATATGTACCTGATCTCAAAAAGAACCTGGTGTCCATTTCGGCAATGGAAGACAAAGGCTACAAGGTGGCTTTCAACGATGGCTAGGTACGTGTATGGAAAAACAATATTAAAGATGCCTTCACTCTTGGGTTTCGAGTTGATTCATTATATCAGGTCGGAGGAAGTCCGCTAGGTGTCATGTCTTGTGACACATCTCTTCAATCCGAACTATGGCATCGGAGGTTTGCTCACCTTCATTATAAAGCTCTACCTGATGTAAGAAAAATGGTGACCAGGATGCCCGAGTTCAGATTAGAGCAAGAAGGTGTATGTCCCGTATGTGCCGAAAGAAAGCTAAAAAGGGGACCATTCCCCTCAAGCCAAAGCAAGACCTCTGATATATTGCAGTTAGTTCACTCAGACATATCTGGTATGATGCCTGTGAACTCCTTGGGAGGATATTCATATTACCTCATTTTTACAGATGACTATTCTCGCAAGACTTGGATATACTTCTTGAAAAAAGAAGGATGAAGTGTTCTCCTGGTTTCGACACTTCAAAACCTTAATCGAGAATCAAACCGAAAAGAAGATCAAGATCTCAAGGCCTGATAATGGGATTGAATATGAATCTAATGAGTTTCATGATTTTTGTAAAGATGCTGCCATTAAGAGGGAGACTACTCCTGAGTAGAATGGTGTGGCGAAAAGGAAGAACCGTACGATCATGGAAGTTGTTCGTGCTATGCTTCATGATCAAAGACTTCCGAAGTTTCTATGGGTTGAAGTTGCAAACACTGTTGTATATGTACAAAACCGATGCCCCCATCAAGCATTGAGTTCCAAAACTCCTGACGAAATGTTCACCGGTAAGAAACCTGATGTATCTCATTTTAGAATTTTTGGAAGCCCTATAGATTTTCATGTGCCGAAAGAGAAAAGGAATAAATTGGGTAAATCTGGAAAGAAAGGAATCTTCGTGGGCTATAGTGAAAATACTAAGGGATATAGTGTTGGCATTATGACACTAGTTTGGCACTATGACACAGGTGTTGTCCTTGATGGCAACTCACTTAGATGACAGATCACAGTTCAGGCTCACAGAATGAAAGAAAAAGAGGTATACGCAGGTTTACCTTGACAAAGCTACGTATACACGCGGGTTCTCTGACCAAAAGGCACGTGTGCATATACACACATTTTCACGCAAGGAAAAGCGTGTACATGTTGGAAAACTTGGTTTTGGTCTATGGTATTCGGTCCCTAGTATTTTGACCCGTGGTATTGATCCAAGGTATCTTGACCGAAGTATTGACCCCAAGTATTTGGTCCAAGGTATTGCTTCTAAGTGGTTTTGGACCATGGTATTGAGTAAGGCCTAAGACTATAAAAGGAGGAGGAGATCATTAGGCAAAAGCACTCAAGAATTGAATATCTTATGAAAGGGAAGATCTAGAATACTGGTCATTGGGTTATGGTGCATAGCTGGATCTGAATCAAGGAGGAACTTGAGCGCTTGAAGAAGGATAAGTTCTATTGATGGATCAAGATCTTAAGGCTTGAAGAGAAGTATCTTTGTGTGGTTTTGATCTTTTACAATTGGCACATGTCTTGATCTGTAAATCTGATAATCTAGATATAACTAATGTCTGAATAGTTGAAAAGGGTAAATTATCTTTTACAAATCTGTACGCAGGTTCAGTAAAGCAAAGGTGCGTATACACGCTGGTTCGGCAATTCAAAACAACGTATACGTAGGTTTGCCTTCATATAGCAGCGTATGCACGCAGGGTCTACATATTGAAGTAGCGTACGTCTCATAAAATATGTTTTAGCTACTTCTGTTTACTGTTGCAGTGTTTTGGGTTCTGGTTGGGTTTTGGTACTGTTACTGTATTCTGGTTACAGCATTCAGAGAAGAGATTGTTTGATTTAGTTTTGGTTAGTGCAAAGGAGATTGATTGATGCAGATATATTTTGATGCTATTGATGGATCCAGTGTGAAAATTTATGAAACGTGGTCCCTGGAACAAAAGAGAAGGTTGTAGCCTTCTGTAAGTCAGCACCTACGTACTAGTACATCATCTAGTACAAGAGCTAAGGGGGTTGTAGCTCCCTTCCAGGAGAAGCTGGAGAACGAGAAAAGGTTGTAGCCTTCTGCAGGTAGAAGCCTACGTACTGGTATAACACTGCACCAGTACAGAAATATTGTAAAAAGAAGTTTCTTATTAAAAAAAGATGGAGACGAATTGCAGCAGGTGGTTTTCACCCACATTGGGTTTCCACCTTATATCTTGTGTTCTTGTGTGTGATTGTCTGCTCTGTTTTTACTGTACCTGTTACTGCTTATATGGTTCTGATACACAGATTAAAGATCAACTGACTAAATAATAAGTTTACAAGGTGTACGTTGGTTGCTCTAATCACAGTTGCGTACATACGCAAGTTTCATTAACTGAAGTAGCATATATAAATTTGTTTATGGAAATGAAATATTGTTAAGTTGCTAATACTGATTCACCCCCCCTCTCAGTATTATTTCCAACAATTGGTATCAGAGCAGGTCCTTCAGAAGAAGCTTGATCGCTTGAAGGAAGATCTATCATCATGAGCAACTACGAAAAAGAGGCATCCATCAGGCCACCAATCTTTGATGGGAGCAACTTCGTCTATTGGAAGGTAAGAACCATAGCCTATCTTCAATCTCTTGGAACAGATGTTTGGGATATCGTGGAAGGAGGATAAACATTTCCATCAACAACTCCTACAGATACGGCAGGTAAAAAGCAATATGAAACAAATGCAAAGGCTGTCAATACTCTATTGGGGAGTCTATCACAATCAGAATTCATCAAGGTTATGCAGCTCAAAACTGCCAAAGAAATATGGGACAAGATCATTCTAAGCTATGAAGGAGACGATCAGATAAAACTTGCAAAACTACAATCTCTCAGAATTCAATATGAAACTCTCAAAATGCGCAATGATGAAAGTGTAGCTAATTATTTCTTACGTATAGATGAGATTGTTAATCGCATGAAAAAATTGGGTGAAGAGATAAAAGAAGTTACTTTAGTTGAAAAGGCTCTAAGATCCTTGTCTCCTAAGTTTGAATCAAAAGTTTCTGCATAGAAGAAAAACAGAATCTTCAGAGTAATTACTATGTCACAACTGCACGGAATCCTAACTATGTTCGAAATGAGAAAAGGGGGTCCATCAGACATGAGAGAAGCCGCATTCAAAGCTTCAGGAAAAGGAGAACTCAATGAATCAGGACATACGTCAGAAGGAGAGGAAGAATCAAACTTTGTCAAGAACCTTCAACGAGGTTCTGGAAGATTCAGAGGTAAACTACCTTTCAAATGTTTTACTTGTGGAAGAGTAAGTCATTATGCTGCCAAATGTCCTCACAAAGATAAGCTTGATAGAGGCAAGGAATCAGCAAAATGGAATAGAAAACAAAGTGTAAATAAAAAGAGCTACTATACGCATGAAGATAGTGATGGTTTATCAAATAGTGATGAAGATGAAAATAGTAATGATTATAGACTTCTGATGGCTTTTGAAGATGATGATTTCTTGGATGCTTTAGATGAAGATGGTCTCTATGAAGAAATTTCTAAACTTAAAATCTGTTTAGAAGAAAAGAGTATGATTATAGATACTCTGACATTCCAACTTGCTAAAAGGGAAAAACACAATGAAAAGTTAGAATGTGAAATTGTGGGTCTAAGAAAAGAAATTGAGAAAACAAAAGCTCTCAATCTTAGGTTTGCTAAAGGATCAGAAACTTTAGATGAAATTATCAAAGTGCAGCATTCTCCTCTGATAAAGACAGGTCTTGGATATACTGAAGAACCATCTCAAGCACAGAAGCCATCAACCTCCAAAAGCTATCTAGATGCAGCAAGGAGAAGTGAACAGGTTGACAATCGTCAGCAGAGGCTTAAAGCAGATCACCAGGTAAATCGAGTTCAATCTACTTCAAGGATGAACAGAAGCTATAACCAACCACAGGTAAATCATTCTCAATTTGCTTCAAGAATGAATGTTAATGGAAACTACAATCATCAGGTCAGTAGATTCGATAATCGCAGGAATTTCTTTAATGGCCAATGTTTTTCATGTCATAACTTTGGACACAAAGCTACTCAATGTGTTGCTTACAAGACCATCATGACTAGAGAAGCACGAAATCAAAGGAATATGACTGGGATCATGAAAAGGACCTACAATAACTTTTCTGCTCTTGAAAATGAAATAGAATGCTCTATCTGTAACAACTTCGGTCATGAAGACTCTGAATGCAGGAGTAAATTTCGGCAAACATCTCAAAAGGAGCAAGCTTCATTGGGTCCCAAAACATGGAAAAAGAAAGAACCGCAAACCGAAAGATGTGGTATAGCCTTATATGCAGAAGGACAAGAAAATCAATGGTACATCGACAGTGGATGCTCAAAACACATGACAAGTGATAAAGAAAAACTTCAGTCATATAGTGCCTTAGAAAAGGAAAGGAAGGTCTCATTTGGAAATGACACCCCTGCAATCATAAAAGGTAAAGGCTCTGTTCTCTTAAAAGAAAAGGTCAAAGCTGGGAATGTTATGTATGTTGATGGCTTAAAGCATAATCTATTGGGTGTTAGTCAAATGTGTGATCAAGGAAATGAGGTAGTATTTCCATCAAATGGATGTGTTGTTCGTGAGCTTGATACAGGAGAAACAGTGATCAAAGGCATAAGAACTCCAAATAGTTTATACATACTCAAGGGAGGACAGCAACAATGTTATCTAAACAAAAATGATGAACACTGGCTATGGCACAGAAGATTGGGGCATCTAAGCTTCCCTCAGCTAAGGAAAGCATGCAAATACCAGGCTGTTCGCGATCTTCCTAACATCAGAATTCCAAAAAATACAATATGCAAATCATGTCAATTTGGTAAGCAAACCAGAACACATTTCCTTGGGAAGGAAGGATCAGCTAGTAAGCCGCTTGAACTTGTCCACACTGATTTATGTGGTCCATCAAGGAAAAAGTCACCTCGTGGAGAAGAATACTTTATATTGTTCATTGACGATTTTTCCAGAATGTGTTGGATAGGACTTCTGAAGCATAAAGACGAAGCATTTGAAAAGTTCAAAGCATTCAAAGCTTTGGTTGAAAATGAATCAGATCGCAAAATCAAATGCCTCAGGTCTGATCAAGGAGGGGAATTTACCTCGGATGAATTCTTTGACTTTTGTGAAGAACATGGAATAAGAAGGGAATTCTCTACCGCAAGGACTCCTCAGCAAAATGGAGTGGTAGAAAGGATGAACAGAACTGTTCAACAAATGGCTCGTGCTATGCTAGATGAGTCTGGAACTCCTGCAACCTTCTGGGGTGAAGCTACATTTGTTGCCGTCACTATTCTCAACAAAACAAATGTTCGGGTAAACAGCACTCAAACTCCTCATGAACTTTGGTATGGTAAGACTCCTACTGTAAAATACTTCAAAGTTTTTGGAAGTAAATGTTACATCAAAAGGACTGATGAAAAACTTGGCAAGTTTGAACCTAGAGCAGATGAAGGCATTCTCCTTGGTTACTCTTCCCAAAGTAAAGGATACAAGTGTTATAATAAAAGACTAGGGAAAATTGTTGAAAGTATTGATGTTGTGGTTGATGAAGCAGGGAAAAATCCAAAGCGTGGATGACAGAAAAAGCACTAGTGGTGGTGCATTTTTCATGGGTTCTAGATTAGTGTCTTGGTTCAGCAAGAAACAAAGTTCAATTGCATTATCTACAGCTGAAGCAGAATATGTGGCTGCTGCATCTTGCTGCACGCAACTTTTTTGGATAATGCAAACATTGCAAGACATTCAAATCACATGTACTCCACCCATCTCCATTCTATGTGATAATACAAGTGCAATTAGTATTTCAAAGAATCCTGTTATGCATTACAAGACCAAGCACATACCTATAAAATATCATTTTCTCCGAGAACAAGTGCTTGAACAAAAGGTCAAACTGGAGTATGTTCCCTCCAAGGAACAGGTTGCTGATATATTCACCAAACCACTACCGAAAGAGACATTTGAATACCTCAGACAGAAGCTGGGAGTAGTTGATGCATCTTCTTGCCATTGATACTTATCTATTTCAGAGGAAAGTGGTTGTACACGAGTTTCATGAAACGTATCTGCGTACATACGCCGATTGCTGTGGATATAATCGTGTATATGTTGGTTTGAAAAATATCAGTGGGACAGACTCAGGATGAAAAGAGTCTGATATGGGTCTGGCAATGATCATCTGGGACAGGTTCAGGGGGAGCATATACTTCTAATAATGCATCGTTGGCATCATCTTAGAAGATCTTGGTACAATTTCACAGCTATTTTTGTTTCAGGTAGATCAGGTGCAGAGGGAGATCATGGTTGCTAGTATGGATGGTGATTGACAGATGCTGCTGATGATAGTTACTGATGACTATCCGAGTCTTGTTTTAGATATTATGTCTCTATGTCATGTCTATCTTTTATTATCAAGGTCATGTAACGACCTATTTTGTTTCCCCACTATGCCTGGGATGGATGATGTAATGTTCTTATCTTGTATAACCTTTTGATGTATCCCCACTTGGTTGGGTGGATAAGTCAATCTTGGTATATCCCCACTTGTTTGGGAGATGGATATATGTATGAGTCGTTGGTGATCGGAAGGTCTTAATATATAGAGTCTTGTTCTTCTTGTAGAATATCTTGTTGCAGACCTTGCTTATAGTCAGGGGGAGCATGAACAGCACACTTTAGCATATCAGAGAATTCAGCATGTACTCAGGGGGAGCATAACCCTTTGCCCTTGATGACAAAGGGGGAGAGTGACTTGGAGTTGCCATCAAGTCCAAAGGGGGAGATTGTTGGCATTATGACACAGGTTTGGCACTATGACACAAGTGTTGTCCTTGATGGCAACTCACTCAGATGACAGATCACAGTTCAGGCTCACAGAATGAAAGAAAAAGAGGTATACGCAGGTTTACCTTGACAAAGCCGCGTATACACGCGGGTTCTCCGACCAAAAGGCGCGTGTGCGTATACACGCACTTTCATGCAAGGAAAAGCGCGTACATGTTGGAAAACTTGGTTTTGGTCCGTGGTATTCGGTCCCTGGTATTTTGACCTGTGGTATTGATCCAAGGTATCTTGACCGAAGTATTGACCCCAAGTATTTGGTCCAAGGTATTGCTTCTAAGTGGTTTTGGACCATAGTATTGAGTAAAGCCTAAGACTATAAAAGGAGGAGGAGATCATTAGGCAAAAGCACTCAGGAATTGAATATCTTATGAAAGGGAAGATCTAGAATACTGGTCATTGGGTTATGGTGCATAGCTGAATCTGAATCAAGGAGGAACCTGAGCGCTTGAAGAAGGATAAGTTTTATTGATGGGTCAAGATCTTAAGGCTTGAAGAGAAATATCTTTGTGTGGTTTTGATCTTTTACAATTGGCACATGTCTTGATCTGTAAATCTGATAATCTGGGTATAACTAATGTTTGAATAGTTGAAAAGGGTAAATTATCTTTTACAGATCTGTACGCAGGTTCAGTAAAGCAAAGGTGCGTATACATGCTGGTTCGGCAATTCAAAACAGCGTATACGCAGGTTTGCCTTCATATAGCAGTGTATGCACGCAGGTTCTACATATTGAAGTAGCGTACGTCTCATAAAATATGTTTTAGCTACTTCTGTTTACTGTTGCAGTGTTCTGGGTTCTGGTACTGTTACTGTATTCTGGTTACAGCATTCAGAGAAGAGATTGTTTGATTCAGTTTTGGTTAGTGCAAAGGAGATTGATTGATGCAGATATATTTTGATGCTATTGATGGATCCAGTCTGAAAATTTATGAAACGTGGTCCCTGAAACAAAAGAGAAGGTTGTAGCCTTCTGTAGGTCAGCACCTACGTACTAGTACATCAGCTAGGACAAGAGCTAAGGGGGTTGTAGCTCCCTTCCAGGAGAAGTTGGAGAACGAGAGAAGGTTGTAGCCTTCTGCAGGTAGAAACTTGCGTACTGGTATAAGACTGCACCAGTACAGAAATATTGTAAAAAAAAGTTTCTTATTAAAAGAAGATAGAGACGAATTGCAGCAGGTGGTTTTCACCCACATTGGGTTTCCACCTTATATCTTGTGTTCTTGTGTGTGATTGTCTACTCTGTTTTTACTGTACCTGTTACTGCTTATATGGTTCTGATACACATATTAAAGATCAACTGACAAAATAATAAGTTTACAAGGTGTACGCTGGTTGCTCTAATCACAGTTGCGTACATACGCAAGTTTCATTAACTGAAGTAGCGTATATAAATCTGTTTATGAAAATGAAATATTGTTAAGTTGCTAATACTAATTCACCCCCCCTCTCAGTATTATTTCCCACATATAGAATCTATGTAGCCGGTCAAAGGGAAGTCGTGATTAGTCATGATGTCACCTTTGACGAAGACATGGCTCTCAGCAAGGTGAACAATCTTCCTACAATGAGGAGCTCTCAAGAAGCTGACACCAGGGAACTGAAAGAAAAAGATGATGGAACAATGCTCGATGTGGAAGAACCCATGGATCCTATTGATCCTCCTCCACCTGAGCCTTCCTCTTCTAGGAAGAGGCCTTCACAAGGATGGAAACTACATCAGATGGATGTTAAGACCGCGTTCTTGCATGGTTCAATCAAAGAAGAGGTCTACGTGGAGCGACCCGAAGGATTTGAGATTTATGATCAAAAATCTGATGTGTGCAAGTTGAAGAAGGCCCTCTATGGGCTGAAGCAAGCACCCTGAGCATGGTATGAGAGGATCGATAGCTCCTTGATGAAGCTGGGATTCACTAGGAGTAAAGCCGATCCAAACCTTTACTTTAAGGCTAAAGATGACAAACCTCTCATACTGGTGCTGTATGTTGACGACCTCTTTCTAACAGGTGCAGACCCTCTCATTCACAAATGTAAGAGGGAGTTGGCTTCTGAATTTGAAATGAAGGACCTAGGACTGATGCACTATTTCCTAGGACTTGAAGTTTGGCAGAAGCCAGGGGAAATTTTCCTATCTCAAGGAAAATATGTGGTGAAGATATTGGAAAGATTCGGTATGGTGGACTGCAAGCCCGTAACTACCCCGATGGAGCTTGACTTCAAAAAGTTAAGCGGTAGTGCTGCTGGACCTGTTTTACGAAATGCCACCGAGTATCGTCAACTCGTCGGAGCATTAATGTTCTTAGTGAACTCCCGTCCAGATATATGCTTCGCAGTCAACACGTTGAGTCAACATATGGTTGAACCTCACCACATACATTGGATTGGTGCCAAGAATCTGTTGAGATATCCTCATGGCACAAATACTTATGGGTTACGATACACTGCCGAAGATGTGAGACTAATTGGATATACTAATGCTGATTGGGCAGGCAGTGTGGTAGACCGTAAAAGCACTTCTGGGTGTTGTTTCTCCTTGGGATCTGCTTTGATATCCTGGATGAGCAGGAAGCAGAAGTTGGTGGCTTTGAGCACCGCCGAGGCAGAGTATATTGCTACTAGCATGGCCTCCTGTGAGGCAATCTGGTTGCAAAAGCTCTTCAGTGAGCTATTTGGATTTACATTGGATACCACCATGATTCTATGTGACAACCAGAGCGGGATCCGTTTATCAAAAAATCCTGTATTTCATAATCGCTCCAAGCATATTGATATCAAGTACCACTATATTCAAGATATGGTGCAACGAGGAGCAATAAGGCTCCAACATATTGATACAGATGAACAGGTCGCCGACATTCTGACAAAGCCCCTAGGAAAGGTCAAATTCTTGACTTTCCAAGAACGACTTGGTGTCGTTCAGAGACCCTCTGATGAGGGTCAAGTATGATGTACTGAGCTCTGGGAGCTCTAGAGAGGGCGGGGGGTACTTCTTGGAGCGACATATGACCACAGCGTGACTCATCATCCCCTGTTGGTGCACTTTGTACAAGATAAAAGGTTCAACCTTCCCCTGTGACATCCCATGGCGACTATGGAATAGGATGATTAGTTCTCCTGTGGGCCAGGATGATTCGTTCTCCGTGGCGACTATGGAACAGGATGATTAGTTCTCCTATGGGCCTGGATGATGTGTTCTCCATGGTGATTGTGGAACAGGATGATTCGTTCTCCTGTAGGCCAGGATGATTAGTTCTCTGTGGCATCCACTGGACAGGATGATTCGCTCTCCTGTGGACAGGATGATTCGCTCTCATGTGGACAAGATGATTCGCTCTCTTGTGGGACAAGATGATTCGCTCTCCTGTGGACAGGATGATTCGATCTCTTGTGGGACAGGATGATTCGCTCTCCTGTGGACAGGATGATTCGCTCTCCTATGGACAAGATGATTTCCTCTCTTGTGGGACAGGACGATTCGCTCTCCTGTGGACAGGATGATTAGTTCTCCTGTCGAAGCATCCTACCCATGATATCTGGGACTCATGGGAAGTACCTCTCATCTGATCAATGAGCAAGGAAATGAGGATAGGGACCATAGTAGTACCAATGGACGCATCTTTGTCTCTACCGTACTCCCTATGCTAGGATGACCTTCATTGATCTAGGATCAATGATACTGGTCTGGGACCAGTGAGAGTGGTACACACTCTGAGACTGACTTCAGGTCAGTGGAGGATGGTATGATACATCCTTGATCATTTCTTCTTCTTCATAGTTCGAGCAGAGCAGAACAGAGCAGATCAAAGTAGATCATAACAAGGCAGAGCTAAGCATAGCAAGGCAGAGCTGAGCAGAGAATAGCAAGGTAGAGCTGAGCATAGAAAGGGAGAGCAGAGCAGGGGTCAAGCTGTTCAAGGCAGTGCATTTGATGGATGAATAGTAGCGACGGTCAGACGAATTGCAGATGGAGTTCTCCCTAGTTGAGAGGGAGTGTTAAAATTGGCAACTAGGGCCAAACTCCATGAGGATCACCTTATTCATGGCTGATAATATTTTATCTAGATTCCTCTCGTTAAGAGGTGTAGGATTGATCTAAAGATCATCTGATTCCGATAAGTATTTATGGAGATATGAATTTATTTTGATTATGGACAAATTGTCAAAGTCAGCCAGCAACTTATGTAGGCTCAGAAGCCCAACAGACACATCTATTCATCATCAACGTTTGCATATAAATACAAGATGTCTCCTCCTCATTTGGACACACACTTCTCATCCATCTCTCTCTCTCTTCTGTGCAGAAAAGAGTCTCTCTCTCTCTCCTGCGCAGATAGGTCTCTCTCTCACACATGGGAAGGAAGGATGCAGTTTTCTAAGGGTTTACAAACTGCAGATTGGAACTTTGACCAGCGTTGACCAGCATTCTCTCTCTCTTGACTGCGCAGTAGGTGAAGCTGACTCTCCTTGGAAATCCGCAATTTTTGGCACAAGAATCAAGGTGATCTAACCTCCAGTTTGGAAGATATTGACTGCCCTAGTTTAAGGCTGATGTCGTTGATGCCGCTGATGTCAATGATGTTGATGCCGTTGATGCCAATGATACTGATGCCGCTAATGCTAATGATACTGATGCGCTAATGTCAATGATGCTGATGCCGCTGATCTAGGGTTTGCTGTTGCTGATATAAATCAGATTTTTGTACTATTTCTCTCTGCTGAATTATTGAAGATAAAAGAAGATTTGATCAAAGGGTTTCCCCATATTGGGGTTTGTCCCTGGCTAGCCGCCACATGTTGTGTCTCTTGTCTTGGCTTGTTTTCTGTTGATCGTTTAATGTTCTATCTGCACTTTACTTATGTACATGTGATTGCTAATCTGTGGATAATAATATGAAAGATAAGTAAACTGCTCTAAGCATAGAACATACCATAATTTAACACTAAACGACACCAAGTCGTTCTCAGAAAGTCAAGAATTTGACCTTTTCCAAGAGTTTTGTCAAAATGTCAGCGACCTGCTCATCTGTATCGATATGTTGGAGCCTTATTGCTCCCCGTTGCACCATATCCCGGATATAGTGGTACTTGATATCGATATGCTTGGAGCGATCATGAAAAACGGGATTCTCTGATAAACAAATCTCGCTCTGGTTGTCACATAGGATCATAGTAGTATCCAATGTAAATCCAAACAACTCACTGAAGAGCTTCCACAACCAGACCACCTCACAAGAGGCCATACTAGTAGCAATGTACACTGCCTCGATGGTGCTCAAAGCCACCAACTTCTGCTTCCTGCTCATCCAGGATATCGAGGCAGATCACAAAGAGAAACAACACCCAGAAGTGCTCAATCAGTGCACCACACTGCCTGCCCAATCAGCATCGGTATATCCATGTAGTCTCACATCTCCGACAATGTATCTCAACCCATGAGTGATTGTGCCTCAAAGATATCTCAACAGATTCTTGGCACCAATCTAATGTGTGTGGTGAGGCTCAACCATATGTTGACTCAATGTGCTGACTGCAAAACATATATCCGGACAGGAGTTCACCAAGAACATCAATGCTCCGATGAGTTGACGATACTCGTTAGCATTTTGTAAAACAGGTCCCACAGCACTACCGCTTAACTTCTTGAAGTCAAGCTCCATCGGGGTAGTCACGGGCTTGCAGTCCACCATACCGAATCTCTCCAATATCTTCACCACATATTTTCCTTGACATAGGAAAATCTCCCCTGGTTTCTGCCAGACTTCCAATCCTAGGAAATAGTGCATCAGTCCTAGGTCCTTCATCTCAAATTCAGAAGCCAACTCCCTCTTACATTTGTGAATGAGAGGGTCTACACCTGTCAGAAAGAGGTCGTCAGTATACATCACTAGTAAGAGAGCTTTGTCATCTTCAACCTTAAAGTAAAGGTTAGGGTCAACTTCACCCCTAGTAAATCCTAGCTTCATCAAGTAGCTATCGATCCTCTCATACCACGCTCAGGGTGCTTGCTTCAGCCCATAGAGGGCTTCCTTCAACCTGCACACGTGAGATTCTTGGTCATGAATCTCAAATCCTTCGGATTGTTCCACATAGACCTCCTCTTTGATTGAACCATGCAAGAATGCGGTCATGACATCCATCTGATGTAGGTTCTGTTAGCGCTTGAAATTTCACCTCAGGCTGAGAAAGGTAAACTTCAAGGCAACATCAAACCACTTAGCCTCGTAGCTAGCCTTACGGGGCAGGAGAGGGCTCTCTCCGGTCTATCTCGGTAAAGATATTCAACGGGCGAGATAACCAATGAGGAAATACTGATTTTAGGCTAGTAAATTGATAAAAAGGTTTGATTTGGGATTTTTAGGATTTTGGTGGAAAATCGGGGAAAGGCAATTTTGGGTGCGGGGATTGGACATAGTTTTTGCAGGGGTTTCTTTGGGCAAGGTAGGAGATTGTATTGATGCCTTTGAATTAAGTGAATGAATGGGAATGACCGGTGAGGGGCTAAAGAGAGCAAAAAACCTTCAAGAGTTCTCTTTAGACAGATGAAAACATAAATATTAAGCAAACTTAAAAGCAGAGCATGGCAATCATGAATTCTACTTTAACACTTCATTTGCCTAATTTGCAGAAGGAAAAGTAAGAAGATGATTCACATAACAAACTTACAAGTACAAAGAGAAACACACCATCAATACATGTAACCACAGGAATCCCAAAAAGGACTGCAAAACCCTGGTCTTTCTTCCTTTGCCAAAATTGCAGAGATACAATGATTAATACAATAGAAGCTTCTCCCTCAAGAGTCCAACCTCTCCAACCATGAAAATGACTAAGAAAATACATAATATAGGCAAGCTAACACCTTTCCTTGCCTCTAGGGGTCGAGCTCATCCTTCTAGGAGCTGTTTCAACCAATTCTAAACTGAGCACTAAAATCTAAGCAGTCAAAACAACTTGCCTCTATAAGCTAGGGAACCAATTCATTCATTAAATGTTTGCTATTTCATGAATGAATCTTCTAGAATAGGTAAATAAGTGTCATGTCAATATGAAAATACATTAATTACATCAAAGAGGGTGAAAAATCCCATCACAAGTCAAAACTGGTCAAAGCTGGGCGAATTCCTGAGCTGTAGATGAAAAATTGGCAAACTTTCCCAACAGGTCGCGCCCTGATCCTGAACGGGTCGCGCGCCTTTGGAGGTACTTTTGAGGCACTTCCAGGTGTCCAAATGAGGCAAAAGTGGGCTTGTTGGAAAGGTCTGGATGTCTACTTTCCAACCCAAGTGGAATTTCTGAATTTGGTGGTCATTTGCCCCTCCAAAATTGCAATCTCCCAAGACTGCTTCCTGTGTGTCAAAAAGGTGGCAGAAAGTCATTTTTTGCTTGTTTTTTGACTTTCTGGAGGCCCAAAACTTGGTGAAATTTCTTGGCAATGGCTGAGCAAGTGTATCTTTGCATGAAAAATCCAAAAATGCTGAGTTTTCCCAAAAAGGAGTTGCCCAACGAAAAGCGCGCGACCCGTTGGTGGAGAAAACCTGTTTTTTGCCAAAAAAAATCACAAATGACCAAAAATGCTCAAAATTTTTAGAATTTTGTGCTGGAGTTAAGTCATTTAGTATCATGCTCCTTCAAGGAAGCCTCAGCCAAGATGTGGAGGGGATCGGGCCTTTTCCTTCGTTTTAGTGCTTTGGCCAGCAACCTCTCCAAATGAGCATTGACCTGGAGAAGCATAGCCTCTCGAGAGATAAAATCCTCCCATGGGATACCCTGCTGTTTTGACTGTTTAAATGCTGCTCCAAGGGGACAAAAACACAAGGGAGATGTTAGGGAGGGGGACTTTTGAAGGGATTTAGGGAAAATACATATGAAAGGGGAATTTAGGGAAGCAATTATGAAACATATACCATCACATAATCATATTTTGTAGGGGTTTCATAGGAGGTAGGGTTTAGGGACTTTGATATTTTTGGTAAGGAGATTAGGTGAAAATGACAAGGGAGATGGTTGGGATGTGGGAAAAAATGGGAGTGAAAGGGATGACCTTGAGAGCAGCAAAACAAAACCCTATCTCCACTTGCATTTTGACATTTTTAAAGCAAATATACATGAACTTCTCATTCCAACTTGATGGCATTAAAACACATTTCCCATGCTCATTTTTCTTTATCAAGCAAAATACTTTGATGATCAGAGGCCTACCTGCAATCTTGAAGAATTTTGGGGTTGTTTGGCAGTTTACAGGCAATTTTTCGTGGATTAATTCCCAACAAGTCGCGTGTGCCCAACAGGTCGTGCCAGTGTATTTTCTCAACTAGTAAGACCCCCCTGACAGTGCTTTTGCAAGAGGCTTTTGGAGGCCTTCCCAGTGTCGGAATCGGGTGCAGGATAGCTCGTTGGAAAGGTCTTTGAGTCTACTTTCCAACCCAACTGGAATTTTTCAATTTGGAGTTCATTTTCCCTGTCAAAAATCAAATCTCCCAAGACTGGTCAAAAAGTGCCAAATGAGGCTGCCTCAAGGAAGAGTGCTGTTGCAGTCAACTTTTGAATGCCTTCCTCAACCCCAAATTGAGCTCATGATAGCTCATTGGAAAGCTCTTTGTGTCTAGTTATCATTTTACCCATCAAGCAAATCATTTGGCCAACCAAGCTAGGAGAAAACTTGATTTTCCCAAGGTCACTTCAGAGGTGTCTTTGATTCTCCTGAGGCAACGGTATTCTTGACATTTCTCTCAAACCATGACACATGTGCAAAAAGTGAAGGAGGTTTTTCTTCTTTGGCATGTTGTGGACAAAAAAATCTCTCAGTTTTCCCAAATTCATTTTTGATTGCTAAGAAACGGCTTTTGATTGAAACTTATCCCGATGTGTGAAACAAGGAATTTTGTCGAAATGAAGCGAAATGAAGGGGATAAAGGGCTTCTAAATTCTTGGGGAAATTTTTGGAAGTAGGGAGGGATGTTAAGAAGCAGGGGAAAGTGGAATCGCGGAGATCGAGTGAGGGGAAGGGGTCCAAAAGGGCAAAACACAGGCCCAACCTAAAAAATTGTCAGGTTGTAGCTAGAAACTAGGGTTTGTGCAAAAATGAGGATTTTGGGGGATCTCAGTGATGGGAAGCATTTGATAAGGTATATGAAGGATAGGGGAAGGTGTATGAACCTCTGGATACAAGTTTTGCCGATGATTTGACCGTCCAAGAGAAATTGGCTTCAAAACCCTAGGAGAGGAAAATGACCTTACCTAGGCGCAACTGAAGCATGGACAAGGTGTAAAAAGACTCATTCGACACTGACATGATAATGAAAACCCTATGAATGATGATAGACTCAGCTGAATAGTGACATAGATTGGCATTTGGGCAACTTTGAAAAGAGTGAAAGCAAACCCTAGATCTAATGCCTAGTGACCAAATTTTGCTTGAAGACTCACTGAAATGACAAAATTTGACCTTGACATTTCAAAATCACTTTGTAAGAGCATATTTGATCACTGGAGGAAGGCTGGAAAGACTGACACTAACATTGGCTCCAATGGGGATGGTAGCTCCTTGGAGGTGCCAAGAACCTTAGACCTCTGGGAGAGCAGACCAGTGCTTTTCAATCATTGGGCAATGGAGTCATTATTTGACAAACAATACAAGACTTTGACTCATTTATTGACTGAAACCTGACTCAAGCCGACACAATTATGAAACCTACATGACTAAAAACTGACTTACAAATGACTCATGACTGACTTAACTAAAACAAAAACTTACAAAGCTTATTGAAGGGCAGCAGTCCATCAAGATTTGAAATCATGATGACAACCACCTGTGTTTCTTACAAGACAATATACATCAAACTATATCAAATGCCAATGCAACCAATCAAGTAGATGCCTTCTTGATTGATTCTCCTGATTAGATCTTCTGGTCAACAATAAATACTGGCAACTGGGCATCCAAAAATATAGTCGACCATATTCTCCTTCATCACTGAATACTGCAATAATCACCTTCACTGTTGACTGCAACAGGTCTGCCATTGGATCTTGAAAAACATGAAGATTTACCTCTTGTTGAAAGAAGAAGGTGTTCTTTGTTTCAAATTCTGATCTGCCTTCATCATGTGCTTCAATAAAAGTATGCTCATAAGCTTCAAAAAATTCTGAACAAGTAGATGAGCAGATCTCCTCTTGAAACAACATTTCAAAACATGAGACATATGAGGAAGAATCTGAAATGGAATCCTGAATGGTCTAATCTTTTGTAGTTTGAATATATGGTAAGTCATCCTCATATGATATGATAGCCAGATTCTCATTACATTCATCAATCATGAGAAAAGAAATTTCAGATGTTTCGTGAAACCCAACACTAACATTTCTATCAGCTATCATAGATTCATCCAGAGAAACCTTTTCACTTACTTGAACGAAGATCTTGTCTTGTTTTTCACAGAGGCAATGAACTACCTCCTCATGAAGATCTAGTGTTGGTGAAATGAGAGCATTTAGGTCTACTACTCCATTTTCTTCATTTGAGGCAGCCGCGACAATACAACTTTCTTTTATGAGATCCGGAACAACATGTTTTGCCTCATCACAATTTATCTCTCGATCTGATTTATCATCATCACTTTCTGAGATTGGAACATTACTTTCCTGCGTTACCTGCATGCTGTCTTCTTCTATGGACAGATCTGAAACAACATTTTCTCTTTCCTCATTTTCAGCCATATGGAAATCTTCAGCCTGCTGATCTTGACAAGTATCCTCTAAGATTTATGTGTGCTGCTGAAACGGATTTTCATACAGAACCTCCATAATCTCAACGTCCATAAAATTATCATCTTCATAATATTTCTCAAGGCTTTCAATAAAACTATAAGCATGCTTGCAACAGTCTTGAACCAAATTTAATGATGGATAAGAGTCCTTATATCGTTCAATGAACATAGCATGAAAATCCTTTAAACAGTAAATACAAGCAGGCGGCAAACTTTCATACGATGATTGGGCTTTACCTTCCAGAGTGGCCAAGAATATCTTCATCAAGCAATCTTTAGGAAAATCCACCTTCAACTTGCGAATATGCATATGAAATCTAACTAGATGTAAAGCAGCATCCTTCTTACCATCATCATTAAATATAGGCAGATTCCTTGACCAATCTAACTTCAGAATTTTATTTGGAAAACCAAGGATGTGATCTCGGCTCATGGGAGCATATCTTCTTGCAATCCGATCCATCTTGAAAAGCTCAAAGCTACTGATCTCTCTGCAGTGGAGTCACCATGAAGCATTGATCTCTGGATTTTTCAGTGAAGGAGTCGCCAGTGAATGATTTCAGCCTTGTCAGTGTCTGATCGTTGTCCACTATCAACAATCAGATCTGAACTTGATACATGTACTGGGGTAAAATGCAAATGAAGTGTTGTATTCACAAGCTCACGGAGATGGACTGAAGCAGCGTTTATCTACTTCCGCTAATGCAAAGCAAAAGCGTTTCGAAGGCTACCTGGCATAACTTCAGGCTCCGTCTAAGACTTATGAAACAAACACATCAACCCACAAACAAGTTTGTTCTCCCCAGTATGGTCGCCAATATGTTAGCGCTTGAAATTTCACCTCAGGCTGAGAAAGGTAAACTCCAAGGCAACATCAAACCACTTAGCCTCGTAGCTAACCCTACGGGGCAGGAGAGGGCTCTCTCCGGTCTATCTCGGTAAAGATCTTCAACGGGCGAGATAACCAATGAGGAAATACTGATTTTAGGCTAGTAAACTGATAAAAATGTTTGATTTGGGATTTTTAGGATTTTGGTGGAAAATCGGGGAAAGGCAATTTTGGGTGTGGGGATTGGACACAGTTTTTGCAGGGGTTTCTTTGGGGCAAGGTAGGAGACTGTATTGATGCCTTTGAATTAAGTGAATGAATGGGAATGACCGGTGAGGGGCTAAAGAGAGCAAGAAACCTTCAAGAGTTCTCTTTAGACAGATGAAAACATAAATATTAAGCAAACTTAAAAGTAGAGCATGGCAATCATGAATTCTAATTTAACACTTCATTTGTCTAATTTGCAGAAGGAAAAGTAAGAAGATGATTCACATAACAAACTTACAAGTACAAAGAGAAACACGCCATCAATACATGTAACCACAGGAATCCCAAAAAGGACTGCAAAACCCTGGTCTTTCTTCCTTTGCCAAAATTGCAGAGATACAATGATTAATACAATAGAAGCTTCTCCCTCAAGAGTCCAACCTCTCCAACCATGAAAATGACTAAGAAAATACATAATATAGGCAAGCTAACACATTTCCTTGCCTCTAGGAGTCGAGCTCATCCTTCTAGGAGCTGTTTCAACCAATTATAAACTGAGCACTAAAATCTAGGTAGTCAAAACAACTTGCCTCTATAAGCTAGGAAACCAATTCATTCATTAAATGTTTGCTATTTCATGAATGAATCTTCTAGAATAGGTAAATAAGTGTCATGTCAACATAAAAATACATTAATTACATCAAAGAGGGTGAAAAATCCCATCACAAGTCAAAATTGGTCAAAGCTGGGCGAATTCCTGAGCTGTAGATGAAAAATTGGCAAACTTTCCCAACAGGTCGCGCCCTGATCCTAAATGGGTCGCGCGCCTTTGGAGGTACTTTTGAGGCACTTCCAGGTGTCCAAATGAGGCAAAAGTGGGTTTGTTGGAAAGGTCTGGATGTCTACTTTCCAACCCAAGTGGAATTTCTGAATTTGGTGGTCATTTGCCCCTCCAAAATTGAAATCTCCCAAGACTGCTTCCTGTGTGTCAAAAAGGTGGCGGAAAGTCATTTTTTGCTTGTTTTTTGACTTTCTGGAGGCCCAAAACTTGGTGAAATTTCTTGGCAATGGCTGAGCAAGTGTATCTTTGCATGACAAATCCAAAAATGTTGAGGTTTCCCAAAAAGGAGTTGCCCAACGAAAAGGTCGCACGCGGCGCGCGACCCGTTGGTGGAGAAAACCTGTTTTTTGCCAAAAAAAATCACAAATGACCAAAAATGCTCAAAATTTTTAGAATTTTGTGCTGGAGTTAAGTCATTTAGCATCATGCTCCTTCAAGGAAGCCTCAGCGAAGATGTGGAGGGGATCGGGCCCTTTCCTTCGTTTTAGTGCTTTGGCCAGCAACCTCTCCAAATGAGCATTGACCTGGAGAAGCATAGCCTCTCGAGAGATAAAATCCTCCCATGGGATACCCTGCGGTTTTGACTGTTTAAATGCTGCTCCAAGGGCACAAAAACACAAGTGAGATGTTAGGGAGGGGAACTTTTGAAGGGATTTAGGGAAAATACATATGAAAGGGGAATTTAGGGAAGCAATTATGAAACATATACCATCACATAATCATATTTTGTAGGGGTTTCATAGGAGGTAGGGTTTAGGGACTTTGATATTTTTGGTAAGGAGATTAGGTGAAAATGACAAGGGAGATGGTTGGGATGTGGAAAAAAATGGGAGTGAAAGGGATGACCTTGAGAGCAGCAAAACAAAACCCTATCTCCACTTGCATTTTGACATTTTTAAAGCAAATATACATGAACTTCTCATTCCAACTTGATGGCATTAAAACACATTTCCCATGCTCATTTTTCTTTATCAAGCAAAATACTTTGATGATCAGAGGCCTACCTGCAATCTTGAAGAATTTTGGGGTTGTTTGGCAGTTTACAGGCAATTTTTTGTGGATTAATTCCCAACAGGTCGCGCCAGTGTATTTTCTCAATTGGTAAGACCCCCCTGACAGGTCGCGCGCACCCAACAAGTCGCGCGCTTTTGCAGGAGGCTTTTGGAGGCCTTCCCAGTGTCGGAATCGGGTGCAAGATAGCTCGTTGGAAAGGTCTTTGAGTCTACTTTCCAACCCAACTGGAATTTTTCAATTTGGAGTTCATTTGCCCTGTCAAAAATCAAATCTCCCAAGACTGGTCAAAAAGTGTCAAATGAGGCTGCCTCAAGGAAGAGTGTTGTTGCAATCAACTTTTGAATGCCTTCCTCAACCCCAAATTGAGCTCATGATAGCTCATTGGAAATCTCTTTGTGTCTGGTTATCATTTTACCCATCAAGCAAATCATTTGGCCAACCAAGCTAGGAGAAAACTTGATTTTCCCAAGGTCACTTCAGAGGTGTCTTTGATTCTCCTGAGACAACGGTATTCTTGACATTTCTCTCAAACCATGACCCTGTGCAAAAAGTGAAGGATGTTTTTCTTCTTTGGCATGTTGTGGACAAAAACCTCTCTCAGTTTTCCCAAATTCATTTTTGATTGCTCAGAAACGGCTTTTGAGTGAAACTTATCCCGATGTGTGAAACAAGGAATTTTGTCGAAATGAAGCGAAATGAAGGGGATAAGGGGCTTCTAAATTCTTGGGGAAATTTTTGGAAGTAGGGAGGGATGTTAGGAAGCAGGGGAAAGTGGAATCGCGGAGATCAAGTGAGGGGAAGGGGTCCAAAAGGGAAAAACACAGGCCCAACCTAGAAAATTGCTAGGTTGTAGCTAGAAACTAGGGTTTGTGCAAAAATGAGGATTTTGGGGGATCTCAGTGATGGGAAGCATTTCATAAGGTATATGAAGGATAGGGGAAGGTGTATGAACATCTGGATACAAGTTTTGCCGATGATTTGACCGTCCAAGAGAAATTGGCTTCAAGACCCTAGGAGAGGAAAATGACCTTACCTAGGCGCAACTGAAGCATGGACAAGGTGTAAAAAGACTCATTCGACACTGACATGATAATGAAAACCCTATGAATGATGATAGACTCAGCTGAATAGTGACATAGATTGGCATTTGGGCAACTTTGAAAAAGTGAAAGCAAACCCTAGATCTAATGCCTAGTGACCAAATTTTGCTTGAAGACTCACTGAAATGACAAAATTTGACCTTGACACTTCAAAATCACTTTGTAAGAGCATATTTGATCACTGGAGGAAGGCTGGAAAGAATGACACTAACAGGTTCCATCCTTGCGAAGAAGCAAGGGCTATGATCGAGCGGATAGTGGTGTATCGGGCAACAGGTGCAAATATCTCGTCATAGTCTATGCCTTCTGTTGACCTCTACCAGTCAACTACCCATGCAGTACACCCCCTTTTTCTTTGCAAGAAAAGGGCAGCACCTGATCAGTGTTTCCGTGCCATCCAGCAGTCGTCAGCAGCTTGATCAATCTAATTGTAAACCCAGTCTGCATGTATTAATTGTAAATAATCTTAGCAGATATGAGTCGTGTATGTGAATTGCCTAGGTGGACCTAACTTTCTAGTGGTAATCTACATCCCGGAAGGTTTTTTGTCTCACCGATCCATGGATCGGCAGAGTTTTCCTTCAAACCTGACCCCAAAGCCGGGATGGATTTTGTCATTAGAACTTTAGGAGAATCCTAGTGTGTTAATCTGCTAGATTATAGTTGTGTCGCAGAACTGGGTATTTTGTGAGGGTCTGTATTAAGTGGGTTTGTCCCCTTGAGATGTAAATTGTAAAAAGTCATCATGAAATGTGTCTTGAGGGTTGAAAATGTTTTAAATCCCCTCGTGAGTCCTAAGTCCTAGGTCCTAGGTGATGTTTCCAAAGGCTTAGTTCGATGATCCATTTAAAAAAATGAAATAAAATAATAAAATAAATAAAAATTAAGAAATTTAAAAATTTAATAAATAAAAAATTCAAAAAATTTAAAAATTTAAAAAATGAAATAAATAAAAAATAATAAAAAATTAAAAATTTAAAAAATAAAATAAAATAATATTTTAAGTGAATAAATCGACGGATGAGATCAAGAGATGTCTTGATCCTCATCAACGGTCGAGATCATTTCTACATGGATCATTCGAACTAGCCGTTGGGATCATTTCCTTTATAATAGAGTGCTAGGGGTCTTTTCAGATCATTGGATCTGTGAGTCTAAGACTGAAGAAGCTCTCTTGTAAATCTGTTTCTGGTTAATAAAAGAAGACTTTGGGGTCCATATCTTGCTGGTGTTACTCTCTTAAAATGCTGTGAGATTGTTTTAGTTTCTGCATATTTTATTTTCAGTCATTGATAATAGCTTTTTTAAGAGTATTGTGAGCACAGGTATCTTGTTCACTTGCTAGGGTTTTGGTGCTGTTAGGGTTTCTGAAGTAATGGCAGGTATCTCCATTACTTCCTGAGATCTAGCAGCATTCTTGCCCTCTTTACTGATGGTTGTTTCTGAGCTGTGCAGAAAAACCCTTGCTGAAGAAGATTTGGTGGGCGTTAGGGGAAGTTCTCGGCTGAACCAGCCAACTCCCGCAAGCATTTTTTGTTGAGCCCAGTTGGATTTGATCCTGGGTCTATCATTCAGTTTTATTTTTCTAATCTGCATGAGAGATTTTCTGAAGTTTTTCACAGTGACAATCTGAAATTTCTTTTCTTTAAAATATTTTTGTGCTTACTGCTAAATCTGGCTGTTAAAGGGGCCAAATCTGTACATTAATCAGCTGTCCTAGGGTTTTAAATTTCTACTTTACACAGATTTTTCATTTGGGTTTTGTTTTCTTTTGTGTTTGCAAGAACAGGGTTTCTTTTCAGTGTTTTTTGAGCTTGTGCGTGATCCTTCTTGCTGTTGAAAACCCTTGGATCTTCATCTTTACGCTGTCAAAGTCCTGGTGTAAAGCATAAAGACGCTGGAATCAACCTGAAGTCGTGCCAGGATAAGCTCATAATCATTCAGGTTATCGTTCCATTCATAAATATTTGAGGAGTTAAACGTTAAAGCCATCGTTGGGTGCATTGTGCGCGGAGATATCCAAATCGTAAATGAAAATGTCTGCTGCGTGATTGGTCTGGTAAGGATTGGCTGTGTTTATTGTCTATTTACAAACGCTCAGCCGCTTTCTCCTCCATTTGCTGTCAGTGCCCTACTCAATCCACCGTCCAAGAGCTGGAAAACGCACGTGTTATCAGTTATCTAGCAAGATCATGAAGGCTGCATACTTGTAAATGGTGGCGTGAATTTTTTCCAGTGTCGAAGCACTCAGGGTTGCATTCGTTCACTCTTTATCTGCGTATATCATCATTTCTTTGTCTGCGGCATTAGTCAGCTCATCAGTCTCAGCAGCGTTTTCTTTTCTCCAGCCCAAAAGCCAAGCTCTGCCTTTCGCATTGACCCCTGTAAGCACGTCCAAACCGTTTTTGACACCAACGAAAACTTTGTTCTGCCATCCTTCGTCAAAATTGTTTCTCTGCGGAAACGTGCTTGAGATTTCCATGGTAAGGTCACGGTTTACGTCTTGAACCCATCACCGTAGGCCATCACGCAGATGATACACGTAAATTGTTTTCAGATTTCGCTGAGGGATGTTGCGTGGTTCATCAAGGTAAGTATTTTTATCACTTCCCTTAGGTTTTGATTTAAATGTGAAATAAATAGATTTGAGGGATAACATATAAAAGGAAAATTCGAAAATCGATTTTGTTTATTAGCCATACGATCAGGGTTGGCGTAGATTTTATATAGGTTTTAATTTATTTATTTATTTATTTTTTTTAATTTAGTTTAAGGTCCTTTTTATTTAGTTTTCATAAAAGATCTTTGTTAGTTTGTAAATTTAAATTTTTGATTCAATATTTATAGTTTAGGATTTTATTTTAGATTTTAAATGATTTTCTTTTAAAAAAAAAAAAAAAAATTTAGGATTTTAGATTCTTTTTTTAAATTTTCATAATATCAGAAAAAAAAAAAAAAAAAAAAAAAAAATAAATAAATAAATTCAAAGGGATTTTTAGGGTTATAGTTCAGTTTTAGATTAACTTTTAGATTTTATTTAAAAAAAAAAAAAAAAAAATCGAAAAAATATAAAAAATTTCGTGGAAAAATTATTTTTGCCAGATTCAATTGTTTTCATGTTATATCTTTCATGCTGAATTTTCAAGTTGAGATACGAATATGATATCTGGTTAATGATTCTCATGGTGGTTTAAAGCATTCATCCTTTCTAAATTTTCAATTGCTGGATATCGTTTTTGTCATTCTAAGAGCATTGTGATTTAGCTGATTCCTTTTGATGACAAATGATTGTTGTTCACAGTTTATGTTTCTATATCATCTAACGAGTAATCGTTTTAATAACAATCTCTTAAGGCACTGGTCTGCTAAATTAATCAAATCATTTTAGTGCTTATTTTAATCGTGTCTCGTGTCTCCCAACCAACTGGTCGACAGTTGGTCTCATTATCTCACAGGGACTACCCCCCTTAGCCGCGGGAGACAGGCTTAAACGGAGGGATCGGGGATCAGGGTGACAGCCCCCGGTCTGAGCGTTGTCGTGTCAATCTGCGCGACAACATTTTTTGGCGCCGTTGCCGGGGAAGGAGTTTTTCTGTTCCTGGAGTTTCATCGACATTCATCTTCTCATCTTTCTCATCTCTCATTTGAGCTGGCAGATTCAACCTTTTGGGTTATCATTTGGATCTTTTATTGCCTTATTTTTCGCCATATCAGTAGCATCTCTTCGGTTTGTTTCTTGTTTGGGTGGCGACTCCACTTTCTCATTTTTTCCCAAACAAGAAGCTTCCCTCATATCTGCTTGTGATTACTTTTTGGATCCTAGAATCAGATTCATTGTTCAAGTGGCGACTCCACTTCTTTCATCTCTTAATTTTCTTGAGCAGAAATCTCTTTCTATCATCCATTTGATCCCTTACTGTTCATCATGGATTATTCATGTAAACCATGTCATTTTACTGATAATCTTCATGATCTTCCGAAAGAGGCCATTTCTAAATTATTTAAATTCTCGGGTGGTGATTCGGTCACTGTTAAACAACATTTAAACATGTTTACTTGTGTAATGATCTTATATTGTAGATTTCCTCAATATAATCATGAAGATTTCAAGATGCGTCTATTTGTCCATTCTTTAGAGGGTGATGCCTTGAATTGGTTTAATAATTTTCCTAATGATTTTTTCACTTCTTTACAAGACATTCTCAATGCTTTTAAAGATAGATATGATAGTCCAAACAGCTTGCCTTCTACCTCTAAAATTGTGCAACAGAATGAAAGTAATTTGATAAGAGGTCCAGCTGAAAGATCCCAAGACGATTCATCAGATCAGAATGTGTCATCCACCGGAAATATTGCAGATCAAGTTCATGATAGTGAAAAATCAGGGACAAATGACAATGAAAGGGAAGAGCAAAAACAAATTTTACGAGATCTAATGATACTGGTGAGAAATATGGAAATCAATCAAGCTAATTATGTAAATGATGTGAAAACTTTATGCACCCACCTGGAAAAACGTAATAGGGAGATTGAAGTCACGCAAAATCAGCATGCTAAAGAAATTGAGGCCATGAAAACTAAATATGAAACAGAGATTGGAAACATGCATAGCAAGATGTCAGTCTTAGAGGAAAATATGGTGACCATGAAAGCTGATCATGATAGGGAAATTGACTCTATGCAAAACAAGTTACTAACTATGGATGAGGAAATGACTATCATGACGTTCAATCATAATAATCAAGTGGCTGACATGCAAGCGAATCATAAAGAAGAAATAAATTTCATGCAGCATTACTTGATGGACATAAAGGAAAAGAACAATAAAATGATAAAAGACATGGAAGAACATCATGCCAGACAAATCGGTGATATAAAGGTTGAACACTCTAGACAGATGGATGCCATTAGAATACAGGTTCAAAGGTTTCAGCAATTGGAAGATGAAAGAAACCAGGTGACATCAATAGATCAGGAGCCTTCTCATGTGCTGCAACAAGCTCCATCTTATTATGAGGAGGTTATTGATTCGATTGAAAGATGGTTAATTGAAGGTGATCCGGATAGACTTAAGAATGATAAAGATCAGATGCGGGCTAAAGAAAGATATATCACGCATACTTCATCTGATAGTTTTGAAACAGAAAGTTCCAGGTCATCAGTAATTCAACCTGCCAGAAATAAAAAACGTAAGAGAGAAAATAAGAAGAAGATTTGATGCATCAGACGGCCGTGAGCAGCTTGATTTTCGGATAGGAAAGAGTCCTACCATATGCAAAATTGGACATGGCACATCCGACAAGCAGCCGACAGATTTGCCTGAAAGCAGGCAAATGCTCAGTATGCACTATATTGAACACATCTGATGCCGTAGGGCATCCTTTGTATCGTATTTCTAACCCTACTCCTTGTTTTTTCCGCATTTTTGTTTCTACTTTAGATAGTCAATAAATGAAGAGCTTTTATCTTTCCTGTGCTTAATGTTATATGATGATTTTTGGATGGACGCTACTTATTTTTGTGTTGTATGGTTGCAGATTCTGGATTCTCACATTCCTGCAAGCAGCAACGTGTCCCCAAGTAGAGCCAGATGTTGACCTCTACCGGTCAACTACCCATGCAGTACACCCCCTTTTTCTTTGCAAGAAAAGGGCAGCACCTGATCAGCGTGTCCGTGCCATCCAGCAGTCGTCAGCAGCTTGATCAATCTAATTGTAAACCCAGTCTGCATGTATTAATTGTAAATAATCTTAGCAGATATGAGTCGTGTATGTGAATTGCCTAGGTGGACCTAACTTTCTAGTGGTAATCTACGTCCCGGAAGGTTTTTTGTCTCACCGATCCATGGATCGGCAGAGTTTTCCTTCAAACCTGACCCCAAAGCCGGGATGGATTTTGTCATTAGAACTTTAGGAGAATCCTAGTGTGTTAATCTGCTAGATTATAGTTGTGTCGCAGAACTGGGTATTTTGTGAGGGTCTGTATTAAGTGGGTTTGTCCCCTTGAGATGTAAATTGTAAAAAGTCATCATGAAATGTGTCTTGAGGGTTGAAAATGTTTTAAATCCCCTCGTGAGTCCTAAGTCCTAGGTCCTAGGTGATGTTTCCAAAGGCTTAGTTCGATGATCCATTTAAAAAAATGAAATAAAATAATAAAATAAATAAAAATTAAGAAATTTAAAAATTTAATAAATAAAAAATTCAAAAAATTTAAAAATTTAAAAAATGAAATAAATAAAAAATAATAAAAAATTTAAAAATTTAAAAATTTAAAAAATAAAATAAAATAATATTTTAAGTGAATAAATCGACGGATGAGATCAAGAGATGTCTTGATCCTCATCAACGGTCGAGATCATTTCTACATGGATCATTCGAACTAGCCGTTGGGATCATTTCCTTTATAATAGAGTGCTAGGGGTCTTTTCAGATCATTGGATCTGTGAGTCTAAGACTGAAAAAGCTCTCTTGTAAATCTGTTTCTGGTTAATAAAAGAAGACTTTGGGGTCCATATCTTGCTGGTGTTACTCTCTTAAAATGCTGTGAGATTGTTTTAGTTTCTGCATATTTTATTTTCAGTCATTGATAATAGCTTTTTTAAGAGTATTGTGAGCACAGGTATCTTTTTCACTTGCTAGGGTTTGGGTGCTGTTAGGGTTTCTGAAGTAATGGCAGGTATCTCCATTACTTCCTGAGATCTAGCAGCATTCTTGCCCTCTTTACTGATGGTTGTTTCTGAGCTGTGCAGAAAAACCCTTGCTGAAGAAGATTTGGTGGGCGTTAGGGGAAGTTCTCGGCTGAACCAGCCAACTCCCGCAAGCATTTTTTGTTGAGCCCAGTTGGATTTGATCCTGGGTCTATCATTCAGTTTTATTTTTCTGATCTGCATGAGAGATTTTCTGAAGTTTTTCACAGTGACAATCTGAAATTTCTTTTCTTTAAAATATTTCTGTGCTTACTGCTAAATCTGGCTGTTAAAGGGGCCAAATCTGTACATTAATCAGCTGTCCTAGGGTTTTAAATTTCTGCTTTACACAGATTTTTCATTTGGGTTTTGTTTTCTTTTGTGTTTGCAGGAACATGGTTTCTTTTCAGGGTTTTTTGAGCTTGTACGTGATCCTTCTTGCTGTTGAAAACCCTTGGATCTTCATCTTTACGCCGTCAAAGTCCTGGTGTAAAGCATAAAGACGCTGCAATCAACCTGAAGCCGTGCCAGGATAAGCTCATAATCATTCAGGTTATCGTTCCATTCGTAAATATTTCAGGAGTTAAACGTTAAAGCCATCGTTGGGTGCATTGTGCGCGGAGATATCCAAATCGTAAATGAAAATGTCTGCTGCGTGATTGGTCTGGTAAGGATTGGCTATGTTTATTGTCTATTTACAAACGCTCAACCGCTTTCTCCTCCATTTGCTGTCAGTGCCCTGCTCAATCCACCGTCCAAGAGCTGGAAAACGCACGTGTTATCAGTTATCTAGCAAGATCATGAAGGCTGCATACTTGTAAATGGTGGCGTGAATTTTTTCCAGTGTCGAAGCACTCAGGGTTGCATTCGTTCACTCTTTATCTGCGTATATCATCATTTCTTTGTCTGCGGCATTAGTCAGCGCATCAGTCTCAGCAGCGTTTTCTTTTCTCCAGCCCAAAAGCCAAGCTCTGCCTTTCGCATTGACCCCTGTAAGCACGTCCAAACCGTTTTTGACACCAACGAAAACTTTGTTCTGCCATCCTTCGTCAAAATTGTTTCTCTGCGGAAACGTGCTTGAGATTTCCATGGTAAGGTCACGGTTTACGTCTTGAACCCATCACCGTAGGCCATCACGCAGATGATACACGTAAATTGTTTTCAGATTTCGCTGAGGGATGTTGCGTGGTTCATCAAGGTAAGTATTTTTATCACTTCCCTTAGGTTTTGATTTAAATGTGAAATAAATAGATTTGCGGGATAACATATAAAAGGAAAATTCGAAAATCGATTTTGTTTATTAGCCATACGATCAGGGTTGGCGTAGATTTTATATAGGTTATAATTTTTTTTTTTTTTTTTTTTTTAAGGTCCTTTTTATTTAGTTTTCATAAAAGATCTTTGTTAGTTTGTAAATTTAAATTTTTGATTCAATATTTATAGTTTAGGATTTTATTTTAGTTTTTAAATGATTTTCTTTAAAAAAAAAAAAAAAAAAAAAAAATTAGATTTTAGATTCTTTTTTTAAATTTTCATAATATCAAAAAAAAAAAAAAAAAAAATTCAAAGGGATTTTTAGGGTTATAGTTCAGTTTTAGATTAACTTTTAGATTTCATTTTTTTAGATTTCAAAAAAAAAAAATATAAAAATATATATATATATAAAAATTTCGTGGAAAATTTATTTTTGCCAGATTCAGTGGTTTTCATGTTATATCTTTCATGCTGAATTTTCAAGTTGAGATACGAATATGATATCTGGTTAATGATTCTCATGGTGGTTTAAAGCATTCATCCTTTCTAAATTTTCAATTGCTGGATATCGTTTTTGTCATTCTAAGAGCATTGTGATTTAGCTGATTCCTTTTGATGACAAATGATTGTTGTTCACAGTTTATGTTTCTATATCATCTAACGAGTAATCGTTTTAATAACAATCTCTTAAGGCACTGGTCTGCTAAATTAATCAAATCATTTTAGTGCTTATTTTAATCGTGTCTCGTGTCTCCCAACCAACTGATCGACAGTTGGTCTCATTATCTCACAGGGACTACCCCCCTTAGCCGCGGGAGACAGGCTTAAACGGAGGGATCGGGGATCAGGGTGACAGCCCCCGGTCTGAGCGTTGTCGTGTCAATCTGCGCGACAACACCTTCCTTCTGAGAGAAGCCACGAGCGACAAAACGAGCCTTATACTTTTCAGCACTTCCATCAGCTCCATGCTTTATCTTGTAAAGCCATTTCGAAGTGACAACTGCTTTGTCCTGGGGTCTGGGGACCACATCCCAAACATTGTTTTTCATGATGGACTCATATTCCTCAGTCATAGAATCCTTCCATACTTGATGCTTGACAGCTTCTGCAAATGATGAAGGCTCATTTTGGATGATCGTGCTCATGATGGTCAAGTATCCCTAATACCTGGCTGGCTTCTTACTTTCACGGAAAGTCCCTCTGGGTGCAATGTGTCTTTCGGCATCATCAAGTGTCCCCCTGAGCCATGAAGGCCTCTTCCTAGAAGAGGAAGGCTCTTGCGGAGGGGGATCAATAGGATCCATAGGTTCTTCCACATCGGGCATCGTCTCATCTTCCTTTTCCTCCGGTTTCTTGGTGTCGGCTTCTTTAGATTCCCTTAGAGTAGGAAGATTGTCAACTTTGCTAAGATCCAAATCTTTGTCAAAAGTGACATCATGGCTAATCTCAACTTCCCTTTGACCAACCACATAGATTCTATAGCCCTTAGTGTTTTCGCTATAGCCCACGAAGATTCCTTTCTTTCTAGATGCACCCAATTTATTCCTTTTCTCTTTCGGCACATGAAAATATACAGGACTTCCAAAAATTCTAAAATGAGATACGTCAGGTTTCTTACCAGTGAACATGTCTTCGGGAGTCTTGGAACCCAATGCTTGATGAGGGCATCGATTTTGCACACATACTGCGGTATTCGCAGCTTCAGCCCATAAAACTTCGGAAGTCTTTGATCATGGAGCATAGCACGCACAACTTCCACAATCATACGATTCTTCCCTTCCGCCACACCATTTTGCTTAGAAGTATATGGTGTTGTAGTCTCCCTCTTAATGCCAGCTTCTTTGCAAAAGTCATGGAACTCATTGGATTCATACTCAGTCCCATTATCAGTCCTTAAGATCTTGATCTTCTTTTCGGTTTGATTCTCGATCAAGGCTTTGAAGTGGCGAAACCAGGGGAACACTTCATCTTTCTTTTTCAAGAAGTATATCCAAGTCTTGCGAGAATAATCATCTGTAAAAGTGAGGTAATATAAATATCCTCCCAAGGAGTTCACAGGCATCATACCAGATATGTCTGAGTAAACCAACTGCAATATATCGGAGGTCTTGCTTTGGCTTGAGGGGAATGGTCCCCTTTTGAGCTTTCCTTCGGCACATCCCAAACATACACCTTCTTGCTCTAATTTGAACTCGGGCATCCCGGTCACCATTTTTCTCACATCGGGTAGAGCTTTATAATGAAGGTGAGCAAACCTCTGATGCCATAGTTCGGACTGAAGAGATGTGTCACAAGACATGACACCTAGCGGACTTCCTCCAACCTGATATAATGAATCAACTCGAAACCCAAGAGTGAAAGCATCTTTAAAATTCTTTTTCCATACAAGTACCTTACCATCGATGAAGGCCACCTTGTAGCCTTTGTCTTCCATTGTCGAAATGGACACCAGGTTCTTTTTGAGATCAGGTACATATAGGACTTCTTGCAAATGAATTGTATTACCCTGATTCAATTGAAGAGTGACATTCCCTATGCCTTTCACGGGATATTTGGAGTTGTCCCCAAGAACAATTTCCAGGTTGGTCTCCTTCTCTATCAGATTAGAGAGAGCTTCTTTGTAACTAGTGAAGTGTCTTGAGGCACCACTATCAATAAGCCAATTTCCCAGCGAGTCCGGGGGAGCAGTAGTAGAGAGGGCCACTGGTAGATAATATTCATCTTGCTTATTGTTAACAACGTTAGATTCATACCTGGAGTTTCTTGCCTTCTTGGAGGGTTGACCTCTTCCTTGATTTCCGACATTCCTTTTGCCATTGAACCTGCCATTCCTTTGATTGCCACAAGAGTGATTTTGATCATCGTCATGATGTGAGTCCCTTTTATCAGGGCACTCCCTCGCATAGTGGCCCATTTTGTTGCAATTGTAACATCGTCCTTTTCTTCCACCCTTCGGTCTGGCCTTTCCTTTGGATTTAGCCCCGAAATAGTTTCTCCTTTTAGCATGAGAGGAGAAAGCAGAGGGATTGCCTCTAAGTGCAGGCATTTCCTGCTCTTCCATCCTTGTTTCTTCTTGAATGCATCTCACCATCAATTCCTCAAATCCAGGAATTACATTATTGTTGAGAAGAGTGGTTCTGAATATATACCATTCAGATGGGAGCCCTCCGAGAGTTGTGATAGTCATTTCCCTGTCAGGAACTACTTCCCCAATTGATAGGAGATCATTCTTGATCTCGGTGATCCTTAAGAAATATGCTTGCATACTCTCATCTTTGCCCTTCTTAATTTCCTTCATCTTATTTCTAAGGAACAAAACTTGATTTGCATCATTAACTTTAAATAAACTCACCAGTCTATCGTAGATTTCCTTGGAGGTGGTCAGCTTGGAAACATAGGCCACCAGGCGCTTGTCGATAGAGTCCCAGATGATCTTCTTTGCTTTGACTTCTCCCCTGGTCCACTTATTCCTAGCAGCAACGGATGCATTTGATGGAGGCTCAATAATTCTGCTTCTCACATGGTTCAACACTTCCTACTCTTCTAATGTCAGATCGAGACATCTTCCATCTGTGATAGTCAGACTTCTCACGGAGCTTGTCTTCAGTGGGAAAGTGTGATGAGGACCCCATGAAGTCTTAGGATTTCTTCAACAGCCTTCGGTGATTGTTCGTGATCTTGCTCTTGCTTGGGCTTTGTCTTCACCTCAACTCTGATACCATGTTAAATTATGGTATGTTCTATGCTTAGAGCAGTTTACTTCAAATCTTCTTATTAGCCATTGTTTAGCAATCACATAAACATAAAGTAAAGTGCAGATAGAATATTAAAAGATTGATAGAAAACAAGCCAAGACAAGAGACACCAGATATCCTAAGGCATATAGAGTCTATCTTCCAGGGAGTAGGAAGGTAGTAGTTCGGCGGGATGTAAAGTTCATGGAGGATAGAGCTTTCAGAAAATCCCGAGAAATGCCTTCCGAGGAGCAGTCGAAAGACGAGCCGTTGGTCAGACCACTTCAACCAGTGGAAACTGGTACCAAAAATCCTCCTGAAGACAAGGCTTCAGAATAGGAGGAATCTTAGGAAGAAGAGGAGTTGATAGATGTACCTACTACCAGTGGAAGAACGAGCTGGGAACTCCGACAGATTCTACGAGATGCAGAAGACTTCATTGGTGCACCCAGGAATAGTAAAAGGGAGCGAAGACAGCCAGACAGATACCAAGCCTTAGTAGCTCAGGTTGGGGAACCTTCTAGTTTTCAGGAGGTCGTTCAGCATCAAGTATGGGTAGATGCTATGGTGGAAGAATACAGCTCTATAATGGTCAATGATGTCTGGGAAGTGGTACCTACGCCTCAGGACAGATCAGTGGTAGGTTCGAGATGGATCTACAAGGTCAAATATGTTGTAGACGGCAGTGTGGAAAAATACAAAGCCAGGTTCGTGGCTAAGGGGTATGCTCAGAAGGAAGGGATAGACTACGAAGAAACCTTCGCCCTAGTAGCCAGGTATACTTCTATTAGGACCATGATATCTCTTGCAGCGCAGATGGGGTGGGAGATTCATTAGATGGATGTCAAGATGACATTCTTGAACAGGGTAATAGAAGAGGAAGTATACATCGAACAACCAGAAGGTTTTGAGACACATGAGAAGAAATCTCATGTATGTAGATTAAAGAAAGCCTTGTATGGGCTGAAACAGGCACCTAGGGCATGGTACAGTCAAATTGATGGCTACTTGCAGAAGATGGGGTTTATCAAGAGTGACGCAAACCCTATTCTCTACTATCTAGTTGTAGAGAATGAGCCTCTAATCCTAGTGTTATATGTGGATGATCTCTTCCTGGCAGGATCATCCAGGCTCATCAAAGACTGCAAGAAGAACCTAGCCACAGAATTCGACATGAAGGATTTGGCACAGATGCATTATGTTTTGGGGTTGGAGGTTTGGCAGCAGAAGGGTGAGATCTTCCTGGGACAAGGGAGATATGCTACAGAAATCTTGAAGAGATTCAGGATGCAGGACTTTAGACCTATGGCTACTCCAATGATCACCAAATGAAAGAAGATTGATACATCAGAAGATAAAGATGTTGATATCACCTTGTACAGACAGCTCATAGGGTCCCTAATGTATCTGGTCAATACCAGGCCAGACATTTGTTATGCTGTCAACACCCTCAGTCAGTTCATGGTAGAACCTAAGAGGGCGCACTGGGCAGCAACCAAACATGTTCTCAAGTATATACAAGGAACAGTCGAGCATGGACTATTGTACACTAGAGGCAATGACATCAGGCTAAGTGGGTTCACTGACGCAGATTGGGCTAGAAGTTCAGTAGATCGGAAAAGTACAATTGGGTATTGTTTCAACATTAGATCAAGAATGACCTCCTGGTGCAGTAGGAAACAGAAATCTGTGGCTCTGAGCTCAGCTGAAGCAGAATATATGGCAGCTAGCACAGCTTCGTGCGAAGCCATATGGCTTAGGAAATTGCTTGTGAATCTATTCAGGAGAAGGATGGAAGCAACTAGGATCATGTGTGATAATAAGAGTTGCATCAAGCTCTCTGAGAATCAAGTATTTCATGATCGGTCGAAGCATATTGGTATCAAGTGTCACTTTGTCAAACACTGTATCCAATGAGGAGCAGTACAATTGAGGTACACTCCTACAGGAGAACAGGTGGCAGACATCCTCACCAAGGCTCTAGGAAGAACAAAGTTTGTTCATTTCAGGGAGAAGATGGGGATGGTAAAGAATCCATTTCAATAATGGATAAGTATCAGAAGTTGCAGTGCAACAATTAGCACTGGCAGTGCTATGGGTAGCATGATGCAATAGGTTGAGAGGGAGTTGCAGTACAGAAGCAATAGTGGCAGTGGCAGTGTCATGGGCAACAGTATAGGAAGTAGCAGTGCAAGGGATGTGAGGCAATTAGCCAATCATCAGCACAGGTACCGATGCGGAAGATCAATGTGATGTTTCTATAGTGAAACACTGCTAGAGCACATTCCTCGCTAAGAGGGAGTGTTGATTTTTGGTAGTATCGGATGTGATCTAGCTTTGAAATTTGGAGGAGAGGCTAAGGCACATGAGGTCTCCAAGATGCAGAAATCGTTTTGAGAAATTTCATCCAAATGAGGAGTTATTAAAATAATTAATATTTTTAATGGGTTCCTAAGTCTAAACTTAGGAAAATAAAAATATTAATGGGTATTAATAAAGATAAGGATGAGAAGCTTCTAAGAGACGAGGATCAAGTCTGTTTTAATCTTAGCTGTTGATTAGGGACTTAATCTCAACCATTGATTCAACAACACGAAAAGTATAAGAGAAGACTTGAGGGTCATTTGGAGATACACCGGCAGATACTTAGTATCTCAAGGAAATTCGATTCTCAAGGAAGAGGAGATCAATTTCAGAGGGAGTTGCAGGGTGGAGGAAGAGGAGGGCTTCAGCAGCAAGCAGTGATCGAGGAGGAGGTGACGCAGGGTCAGTGGAAGACAACGCAGAAAGAGAGACGCAATCCAAAGGAGAGATGCAAACTGACGAAGAGCCACTCAAAGCCACGATGGGTCAATCAGAGTGACGCAGGGGTGACGCAAAAGTGGAAGCAGGGTCTCCAAAGTGTCAGATGGTCTCAGAGGGAAAGTCTCAGGTGTTTTCTTTCAGTTTCTCTGTAAAATCATTCCTTGTAAAAGCAATTGCTGTTGAAGATTAATAAAGCCCTCATCTGCTGCACCGGTTTTCCCACATTGGGTTTTTCCACGGACAATTGTCCAAAAATAATTGTGTCGATGTGATTGATTCTTGTGCATGTATTTTTTTCTCTGGGTAATTGTGTGATAACTGCAGCAGAATTTATTTTAATATTTGCTAAAAGAATTTCGTAAATAACTTATTGAGAATAATAAGTAGGTGAAATAAATCAGTTGCTGCAATGATAGAATTTCAATTTAGAAATTTTCACAGGCCACACTTGCTCCACTGCTTAACAACCTTCTGTAAGACCTCAAGGACCCTTCATCAACTCCAAAACTCACCTCCAAACCTCTGTAACAAGTCAGTGACATGCAAGCCCTATTCTGCCAAACTCCTCATAATGACCAACATCTCCAGCTCCTCAAGCAGCAATAAAAAACTTGTCCAAACACCCCTACCTCCTCAAGCAGCAATAACAAGTTGTCCAAACACCTCCAACACCTATAGCAGCAACAACCAACCATCAAACAATATCCAACACCTGTAGAAACATCTCCAACACATGCAGCACCATCTCAACATATGTAGCAGCAACTCCAATGCTTCCAACACATGTAGAAGCATATCCAACACCTGTAGCAGCAATTCCAACACCTGCAGCAGCAACATCAAGTCATCCAACTACCTCCAATATCTATAGAGGCACCTGCAACATATGTAGCTCCAATTTATGTAGCAACATCATCAACCTATGACAAGCCATTATACCATACCCTGCAGCGATCTCTACTCAGACTCCAAATCACCTCCACTAAGTCATGCCACAACCAAGTTAACATCAATGCCAACCAACAAAACCAACCAGTTGAACACTGCAACAAACCAAACACTCATCACACATCATCATCGGATTGACATAAGTATATGACAAGTAGCACCATGACCCTATTGACATCAATGCCAAGAAGCTCCCCCTTTGGCATTGATGTCAACCTCAATCTAATCTCCAACATCCGAGGTTGACCTCCATACACTCTCCAACTCTGAAGCTCCAACTCTAGAACTAATCTCCAACAATCCAAATTCTCTACCCCTTTGACATCAATGGCAAAAGGGCCATACCAACACTGAAGAACAATGGCAATAATGTGTCAGATGAGAGAAATATCTCCTGTCATACTCAATAACATGCAGATGCAAACCAAGAAGTCTCTCCTGCAAGATAAACATGTAAAACAAGGAAACCAGCTGCCTGGAAGTCTCTGGCCAATGCCATGCAATCTCTGAAAATTGAACATGCTCCCCCTAAGCATGTAATGAAGTTGCAAACACACTCTCTTTACTATTGAAGCAACACATCCGCTGCAACACTTTGATATACAATGATGTACAATAAATTACCATACAATACAATGCTTCATGGAGCAAATACATGGTTGTGACAAGTACATAGGACTGACATATGACTCCTCTATAAACACACCTATCACCAAACAATGATTCTATGGACTCAAGATTACATCATTCACCCAATGTACTAGGGCTACATCAATGGTATACAAAATGAAACATGACTTAAACACCTATTGACCCATACATAGCGAATGACAAATCATACTGGACACCATGGGTCTCTCCATGAGCAATATGCCAACAAGATAGAACAATAAAAGTACATGGTTTCTACATATGCACATAAGTGTGCCCTCATCTATGCATGCCCAATACAATAATATGACATGGGTACATGACATCAATGAGCAACAATATATGCTCCATACAGCAGCATCAATAAGAATGCAATACATGGCATGTGCATCAAAACATAAGGCCTCCATGGGCAATGACATAAGCTCTCAATACATAGCAACAATAGAAACAGTGTCCAAATCATATGCTAGTGCATGGCCACTCAACGTCTTCACCATCTCAACAATGAAGATCCTACAACAAAATCACGATAACCACTAGCAACCACCATGCTCCTCATCAACATCTACAGTACAATCATCTGATAGTAGCAATAATATATCATAGAAGTAGCAACAAATATATCGTCACTACAATATGTGTTGAATCTTTTCCATTTTTCTCCATCTCTAAAATATGTGATTTTCCTCCAAGATACAAACTTTGCAACTTGTCCAACATCTCTTTTGTAGTTTCACTGTGTCTCACAAAAAGAATGTCAGATTTCGAAATCCCATTCAAAATAATCCCTTTAACTTTATCATTAAATTCATCTCTAATTCCATATTCTACTAACAACAAAATATTTTCATCCAGAAACAGCAAGTACATTTCTAATTCAACCTTCCATGTTGCAAATTTACCATTCTGAAGCATTGGAATTCCTTGTTGATCCATTTCGAAAAATTTGCAAAAAATTGCCAAAAACTCCCAGATCCACTCTCCAGCAGTCAAGCTGCAACCGAGAGCCCCGCTCTGATACCAATTGTTGGAAACTAGATCACTACTCAGGGGTGGGTGAATCAGTAGTGAAGGCACTTATAATTTTTTCTCCAAATTATTATTCTTTAATCATGTGTAAACTGAAACACAAAGGTAGAGATTTGAGCATCAACATAAACATGAAATGAAATCATTCAACACAAATGACACATATTTCTAATGGAAAACCCTCTCCAAGGCAAAAAACTACCCGTTGTTGTTGCGCTGCTCAAATATTCATTATGTTAAGCAAATTCTTTACATAGAGTTACCGCTGGCTACTATCAAATGAAGATCTCTTTCTCATGTGGATCTACAGACTACCATCCACTAGAAGCCACAGCGACCAACGAACTATCCAACTACCATTCGATTGAGAAAATTGCTCGCTTATATTGAATTCACCGGAGTCCTCCAAATCCACTCCTCTATGTGGTTCTCATTTCATACATTTTTAGGTTGGAACCAAGAACTGATCAACATGAGCATCACAACAACGTATCTTCAAGGCACACAATCAAAAACCAAATCCACACCACAAACTGCAACACAATCTCACCAACACTGCATAAGATAATTTGTAGAATACTTCAACAAAAACCCTCTCTACAATAAACAATCTACTCACAAACAACTACTACATACAACCAACGATTAGAAAATCGGAAAGGCAGAGAAAAAAAAAAAAAAATTATATTGATAATTACTTGTGATATTCTTATGTTATTTATTATGTTCTTTTATCTTTTCATCAATAAATCATCAAAGTAAAAACATGAAGATCAGGGACACTAGAAGTAGGCACTCAGCCAGAGCTAAAATCCCTATAAAGGGGAAAACCCAGTCAGAACTCTTCCTTTAGTAGATTCAAATCAAAATGAGATAAACCAAGACCTTAGACTAACAGATCTTCCTCCTCCACCAAGTCAACCTTCAGTAGTCTCTACTTTTCCAGCAGCTTCAACATAGCAACAATCTAGAAATTCGACTTCCTAGCTTCAGAACTTCGACCCCCAACAACAAAATTTTAGCCCAGCGACAGAACAGTAGTTTCGGCCCTTCCAGCAGCTCGACAGCTTCACACGTGTGAGAGAGAGAGAGAATTTTGACTTCTTTTGCTTGATAGAGACGTCCTCCTTTGCTAGCCCTTTTCACCTTCTTCATTGAATTTCACACTTTCTACTACCCCCGGCACTTGCAAATCGAACTTTGTGAGTGAGTGTAATGTCCCCAGTTTTGATTTTTCCATTTGAGGAGGTCAACAGAGATTTTTTGGGTGGTGCTAAGCATAGCACATTTTTTAAATTCAGGCATTGGAGGCAATTTTGATATGGGAGGCATAAAGGACTTAGGAGAATAGGAGAAATTTCATCCTTGGTGGAATGTGGGGACCACAAAAAGGAGGCAATTCGACCTTTGGAGATAATTCACACTTGTGGAGGAAGAGAGAGAAAGAAAAGGGGTGCGAGTTAGTGGAAAATGGGGTCCACCAAGAGAGAGCCCCAACTTCTATAAATAAGGCAAGAAGGCCTCCGTTTGGTATCTTTTGACAATCTAACTTGAACACAAGTTTCCTTGAGTTGTTTAGCCAAGTAAACCAGTGTTGTTTAGCACAAGGAATTCCCAAGCGGGAATTCCAGCCTCTCTTTCGGTGGACTTCGAGTGCCACCCTAAGAGGGAATTTCTAAGCTTAGTGGGAAGGAATTTCACTAGAGTTCGTGGGACAACTTAGCTCATTCTTCAGCGAGTTCGAACTTCCAAGAGGACGCAGGAGCAAAATCGTACCACTGAGCTAAGGGAGTTTCAAGGGGTATTTTGGTTGGAGGATTTAGGAGAAATTTCACTAAGGGTGGACCAGCAATTGTGGAGAATTTCAAGGCTGGAATTTGTTGTTCCGGGGAGAGCCAAATTCATCATTTTGGACCTGAGCAGAAGTGTCACTCGGCAAAATTCGTGGGTTGTTTTCTTCTCTCTTATGCCGAATTTGAGAAGAGATTTCTCTCAATTCTTCCCAAGGGAAATTACAGGGCCATTCTACAGTTGATTGAGAAGGGATAAGTGACATATTCAGCAGTTGTAGTTTGTGGGGGACGCAGTTTCTGCCAAGGAGGGCGTAGCACCGATTTTGGGTAATTTTGGGATGTTGGAATTAGCCCAAAACATTTCTGGGTTTTGTTGGTCAGGGGTCAAGGAGTCTGCTTCTAAATTTGCAAAATTTTTGGAGGAGTTTTGGTGCCCCAAAACAGCAGGATTATTTAGCAACAAGTTAGGAGGAGAGAACTTAAATTTTGGGTCCCAGGTGGTTGGTAGAAATTGTCAAAACCCTTTCTGAGTTTTTCTGGGTTTTTGGCAAGGACTTCAAATCCAATTTTGCAGAATTTTTTGGGTAGATTTGAGGGGTCAAATCAGGGTCTCAACACAGCCAGCAGTGTAGAATTACTGGGCTAGTGCAGATTTTCTGATAGATAAACTCCAGCAACAGTTGGGCATTGGCATATCAATCCCCTGAGGCTTGTAGGTTGCCTTGTGCAAGCCCAAGTGCACTATTTCTATTTCACATTGTACTCCAGTAGTTTATATAATAAAATTGTCCATTTTTGGCATGTTTGGGAGCATTTCTGGGTTGTTGGTGTTTGATGAATTTTTTTATGTTGTATTGTCTTGCGTGTTTTTGTCATCACTATAAATTTTTCCATTGGGAATATTACAGTGGTATCATAGCATGATCTTGGCCAGCTGTGGGGGAGCTAGCAAGATCATGGAGGTTTTGGCCATGCATGCATAGTGACTAGTGAATTTATGGGCACTCCAATGACATAAAAAGGGAAGAGTACACAGGGGATCATGGAGGAGTTGATGAGGCAAAACCAACAGGTCCTAGAGAGGATGCAACAAATGGTGGGGACGTTGAGTCATACCCAGCAAAGAATCCATGTGCATGCACGCACAACCTAGCAGTACAACACCCATACGTATGGCCAATTTGGTTGTCCTACGATGCCTCATTTTCTGGATGAGCCAAAGGAGAAGCACGGGTCAAGGACGAGATCATCCTGTAGAGGAGGGAAGTTAGAGGGTGAGACCAGGGGGCATTTCTGTTGGTGGAGACCGAGATTTAGATGTTAGGAGCCTGAGGAGGAGGTTGAGCAGGATGGTGAGGGGCACATCGATATACCCAGTGTGGCGCAAGAGTCACCATTGTTGGAGACCAATTTGATTGCACTGGTTGACACCTTGATGGAGAGAGTAGAACCTACACCCCTAGAGCCATATGTTGATGAGGTGTCGTCCCTAGGTGAGGTGCTAGGAGACACTAAGGTACCTAGAGCCATGACTGAGTTCCCTGGAGGAAACCACCTACAGCAGCATGGAGAACACATAGAGGGATGTGAGCTAGTCATGGAGGGGTAGGTTGTGACTCATGATGAGCCCATGGTGGAGGAGGACGAGCAGTCATCTTTGGGCCAACCATTGATTTAGAGCATACAGATGCACAGACCGTCACCAGAGCCACAATACTTCCAGACAATAGCTCTCTTCGAGTTTATATAGATGGGACTTGCAGCATTTCTAGGCTACCTTTGCACAACGGAGAGGGAGATGCAGAATTACCCCAACAAATTTTATGTACCGACCAAGTCAGTGTGATGAGGCAGCATGAGCTACATAAGGAGCAACATTCGCAGGATGGGCGACTGGTTCCGTGTATGGTTGTTTGTGCATTCGATCCCTCTCTCGGGGTTGGATGGCGAGAGATATTGAGTTGGTATCCAGTGGAGCTAGTTAGGAGGTTAGATGCATCCATGGCCACAGTTCAGCAAAGGTTGTGGATTACCAAAGGGGCTAGAGGGCCAGACTATTATTGGGATCCAAGTGGGATTCTCCATCACATCGTGGAGTTGGTAGGTGATGGTAGTAGCTGCACGTTGGACTCAGTGGTTGGGCGCGCACACCGTTTCATATCATGAGTTGTCATGACATGTTAGCGTACATGGGATTGTAGGTGTTGATTTTTGGGTAGCATCGGATGTGCTCTAGCTCCGAAATTTTGTGGAGGGGCTAGAACACATGAGATCTCCAAGACCTACAAATCGTTTCATGAAATTCCACCCCGATTGTATTTTATTAAAATAATTAATATTTTTAATGGGCTCCTAAGTCTAAACTTAAGAAAATTAAAATATTAATGGGTATTAATGAAAATATGGGTGAGAAGCTTCTAAGAGGCAAGGATCAAATCTAATTTAATCTTAGTCGTTGATTAGAGATTAGATCACGACCGTTGATTTCTCAACATGAAAAGTATAAAGGGAGGCTTGGGGTTAGTTGGAGAAGACACACAGAGAGATTGAGGAAATCGATTTTCAGAGGTGAAAAGTTCTCAGGAGGAAAATCGATTGGGGAGATCTTGCAGTTAAGAGGCAGTGATAGTTCGGGAATACAGACAGAGAGGCGAAGAGAAGCTCGTGGAGGCAGTGCAGTAGCCAAGAGAGCTGACGCTGGGCCAGTCTAGGCCCACGTAGCCTTGACACAGAGCCAAGAGGGCCAGCGCAGAGGGAAGAGCTGCCTTGCACGCAAAAAGTCAAGGAACTACCAGAACAACCGAGAAAGATGATGCAGTGGGCAGAAGTGCTGACCCAGAGCCTCAGAGAGCTCCACGCAGGCCCATGTAGTTACTGCGAAGGGGCAACGAAGTTGTAGTTAGGGCCAGCCAGTTTTGCTGCCGGAACAGACGGATTTTGACAGGTGAAGTGAGGTAAAACTCACTCAAGTTCTCCGCCATCATATTTCTATGTCACGGGTTTGCTAGGAGGGCAACCAGCGTTTGTATTCAGAACTTTTGCTTAATAATAGAAAACCCTCAGAGCTGCTACACCGGTTTTCCCACATTGGGTTTTCTGGGGACGTTTAGTCCAAAAATAAGTGTGTCCTTTGCATGTTTGTCTCATTTATTTTTCAGTTCTTGATCTGTATAATGTTATAGGCTACAGTGTATTTACATTAATATTTTTTGAACATTTCTAAAAATAACTTGTTAAATGAAAAATACAAGTAGGTAATGTAAATCAGTTTTCTGCAGTAGGATTTCTGACTTGTTCGATTCAAAATTTTTCACAGTAGGATGATTAGCCTACACTGGGAAGAGTTGGTAGGAGGAGGTGGCATTGGCAGGCCACCAGACAGGGTATTGTATGGAGAAGGTGCTATCTCACTGGTATATTGGACACAAGAGCTACTGAGGATAGGCTCAGTAGTGTCATTCACATTAGCATGCAAGGAGTTAGGCTACTTAGGTCTATCTGTGCAGGTGAGGAGATATAGCTCACATCGTGGAGGGCTTACCAGTAGAGTGGTAGTAAAGATGGTGACCCTGACAAGATGTGGGATGATGTCTATGGACTCAGTCTTAGACCTTGATATCCAGGGATGTTTAGGGGTATGCAGCGGTGCACAGCAGTATGTGGAGCACAGATGTGTGCAGTGGTGCACAGTGGTTTGCAGGGTTGCACTGTGGCGTAGGAGGAGCGGTTCACATCTCAGTGCATTCCCTCATAGAGTGACGGACACATCGATACAGGAGGGATACCAGTTGATCTGGGATGATGCAGCAGCATGTAGCAGGGTCTAGCGGTACACAGAGATGTCTGACTTGGTGCAGTTGTGTCATGTCCCTCCCCAAAAACATTTGTAACAGGCTTATCTTTACACAATTTTGCACAATTTTGCTAAGGAAAAGGACCCAAGCAATTTCGACTTAGGGACTTAGGAGAAATTTCGGCCAGATTAGTTTGCTAGTGGAAGGTGGGGGCCACCCACGTGGGAATTCGAACTAGGCAATTCGAATGGCTTGGAAGTAATTCGAATCGTTGTTGGAGGGGCCCACATGAGGTAAAGGAAGGCCCACGAAGTCATAAGGAGAAGGAGCCTCTCACTTGGTCATTCATTCACTCTTGTATATCGAATTTTACTTGACTGTTTGCTCAAGCTGCTTAGCCGAGTCAACTGGTTGTTCAGCCACGAATCTCTCAAGCGGGAGATTCAACCTTACCTTCGGGGGACTTCAAGTGCCACCCTAGGAAGGCAGTTCCACAACATTTTGAGGAGTTCTGGGGAGTATCTACAGCACAGTCATTCAGCTATCTTTAGGGAGTGCGTATTTCTGGGCCAGCAGTGAGAACACACAGTGAGGGAAAGAGCTACCTTGGGCCAACCATTAGCCGAAGAAGCCAAGGAATTTGAAGTACATCATTGGGCCAACATTCAGGGAGAGTTTAGGGGCAAGAGAAGGCAGCAAACCAGTAGTTTGAATTCCAGGATTAGAGGACAGCGCAAAGGGCCAGTTCAGTCAATTCGTGGGTCTTGAGGGTAGAAGCTACAGCCCAAATTCTCAGCTAGGAAGTAAGGAGTTTCATAGGAGGGATCATCTCAGTGATTTCGGGCATTTTCCAGGAGGTTTTACAGTCTCAATCCAGTAGGCCGAGTTTTGCAATAGCAGTTGAGGTTGGGCTCCTTGGGGGTCGAATTTCAGAAGTCCGAACCAAACCAAACCCTTCTTGGGTTTTTTTGGGTTTAGGCCAAGGAGCAAGAAGCTGAAATCTCACAATTTTCTGAGCATAGGAAGCAGTAATTCCAGCCATTCGAATCCAATAGACAGTGTAGTTTCTGGGAAGCGCAGTTCAGTTTTGGTGCAGCAGTTGGGGCAGCCTTCAGTTCAGCATTTGCTCACCTGGGCTTTGTCACATTTGTCCATTGCGACAAGCCCAGGTGCACCATTCTATTTTGTCATTGTATTTGCCCTTGAAGAATTAATAAAAGGGCTCAGCAATTCTCTATTTCCAGTGTTTTCATGGGTGCTTGATGTAAATTTTGTTTCTTTGATTGCTAGATTGTTTGCATTCTTGTATATCACTTAATTCCTATTTAGGAACATTACAAGTTGTATGGCAGGAGACATGCAGATACATGGTTATATGCAGTAGTGTGCAGGGTTGCACTGCCGTCTGAGGGGGCTGCATTGCGCTCTGAGGGAGTGCTACTAGCAGGGATATTCCTTGACGAGGATGTCAGGCATGCCATTAGGGTGGACATACCCAGGTTGGGAGAGTGGATCGATGACGGGACGGGTCAAGAGCGTCCACACGGGTTCTTGATCATATCCATCGGAACCCACGCATCTTCCACTCGTTGGCACCACGTGCAGTTGAGGGAAGCCTTGTTGTGTTTGATCCAAACCCACAGTGTGGATAGCTGGACTTTGGGAATTTCCCTAAGACGACGCTATGAGATTCAGTGCCTCGGGGGCACGATAGATATTCTCCAGTGGAGGAGCAGGGTCGGTGCGCGAGTTAACAACCATAGGTTGGGAGATGAGGTGATATTCTGCAAGGGTGACATACCATTCATCACTAAGCCTACACCTGGGGAGTTGGTCACGGGGGAGACATGTGCCACTCTTTCCACAGGGCATGTCGGGATCTTACATGAGCAGAGGATACCATGTATGATTGAGGCAATTTTCCAGTGGGTGTCCGGGCTCTAGACATTGTATTGGTACATTATCGAGAGGGTGGATGGCAAACTTAGTGCTGATCATTGGCAGGAGCAGGATGGATCCACATACATTGATTCGATTGCGAGTATCAGGAACCCATCTATTGGTTGCATTCAAGGGATAGCTATTTGGCACATGCGGTTTCCAGCGGTCATACATACTATGCAGTGGCAAGCACAAGGCAGTTTAGGATGCAACAGATTAGTTCATGATATATGGAGCATATATATTGATTACATGCAGGGACTAGAGACGAGGCACGGATGGATTCCAACAGCTGTTAGAGCTATGTCGCAACAAGTCTGGCTATGGGATCCAAGGATTCAGTTGGTTGATAGATCACTCTGTCTCATGATGAGCGGAGTCATGGTAGAGAGTGATATAGTTCACTCTTGGGTTGACACATGGGGGTTCGCGGAGGCCTTCATCGTATGGCAAGGTAGGCTTTCCCTGCTACTGCACAGGTTTGGGGTTAGCTTCGGATGGGTAGGCTTTGGCATCATGGAGATGCCTGGGTAGGATGCATTTGGAATTTGTCAGTATTTCACTACTGGGTTCCAGGAGAGGAGGATAAGGTATGTGCATGATGAGAATTCAGTTGTAATCAGAGTGGCACAGCATCGACATGGTGGCATCTTTTTTTAGATTAGTATGGGACCCTGGTATCGAGGGATTCATTTATGACAGGATGGTGCAAGGATTCGGGGTGACTCATTGGCACATTTGGGACCCCGGTATTGTTTGCAGTGACAGTTTGTTCAACAGAGAGAGAGAGCGCTTGTTTGAGCATTGCTTGAGGGCAAGCAATTTTTGGTGGGGAGGACTGTAATGTCCTCAATTTTGATTTTTCCATCTGAGGAGGTCAACAGAGATTTTGTGGGTGGTGCTAAGCATAGCACATTTTTTAAATTCAGGCATTGGAGCAATTTTGATATGGGAGGCATAAAGGACTTAGGAGAATAGGAGAAATTTCACCTTGGTGGAATGTGGGGACCACAAAAAGGAGGCAATTCACCTTTGGAGATAATTCACAATTTTGGAGAAAGAGAGAGAAAGAAAAGGGGTGCGAGTTAGTGGAAAATGGGGTCCACCAAGAGAAAGAGGGCCAACTTCTATAAATAAGGCAAGGAGGCCTCCATTTGGTATCTTTTGACAATCTAACTTGAACACAAGTTTCCTTGAGTTGTTTAGCCAAGTAAACCAATGCTTTTTAGCACAAGGAATTCCCAAGCGGGAATTCCAGCCTCTTTCGGTGGACTTCGAGTGCCACCCTAAGAGGGAATTTCTGAGCTTAGTGGGAAGGAATTTCACTAGAGTTGGTGGGACAACTCAACTCATTCTTCAGCGAGTTCAAACTTCCAGAAGGACGTAGGAGCAAAATCGTCCCAGTGAGATGAGGGAGTTTCAGGGGGTATTTTGGCTGGAGGAATTAAGATAAATTTCACTAAGGTTGGACCAGCAATTGTGGAGAATTTCAAGGCTGGAAGTTGTTCCAGGAAGAGCCAAATTCATCATTTTGGGCCTGCATAGAAGTGTCACTAGGCAGAATTCGTGGGTTGGATTCCTCTCTCTTATGCCAGGTTTGAGAAGAGATTTCTCTCAATTCTTCTCGGGGGAAATTACATGGCCATTCTACAATTGATTGAGGAGGGATAAGTGACATATTCAGTAATTGTAGTTTGTGGCGGATGCAGTTTCTGCCAGGGAGGGCGTAGCATTGATTTTGGGTAATTCCAAGAGGTTGGAATTAGCCCAAAACATTTCTAGGTTTTGTTGCTCAGGGGTCAAGGAGTCTACTCCTAAATTTGCAGAATTTTTGGCTGAGTTTTGGTGCCCTAAAACAGCAGGATTATTTAGAAGCGAGTAGAAGGAGAGAGCTTAAATTTTGCGTCCCGGGTGGTCGGTAGAAATTGCCAAAACATTTTCTGGGTTTTTCTGGGTTTTTGGCAAGGACCTCAAATCTAATTTTGCAGTATTTTCTAGGTAGATTTGGGGTGTCAAATCAGGGTCTCAACACAGCCAGCAGTGCAGAATTCTGAATTACTGAGCTAGCGCAGATTTTCTAATAGATAAACTCCAGCAGCAATTGGGCATTGGCATATCGATCACCTAAGGCTTGTAGGTTGCCTTGTGCAAGCCCAAGTGCACTATTTCTATTTCACATTGTACTCCAACAATTTATATAATAAAATTGCCCATTTTTGGCATGTTTGGGAGCATTTCTGGGTTGTTGGTGTTTGATTAAATTTCTTATGTTGTATTGTCTTGCATGTTTTTGTTATCACTATAAATTTTTCCATTAGGAATATTAGAGTGAGTGCTCCAAATGAGGTCGAGTTGATGCCTTTATATAGGAGTTTTTACCCCTTAGTTAGGCCGACTTGTCTAGTTTGAGGCCGACTTGGTGGAGGAGGCCTAAAAGACCTAATTTAAATAAAAATAAATTTCTTTTTTGACCAATGAAGCCCAAGAAGTGTCTTTTACTTCATGACATGGGCAAGGACACTTGACATAAATCCTAGAAGCCTTCAATGGAGGCTTTGACCCAAAAACAATTGACCCAAGCATGAAACTCATGCTTTAATAAGTCGATTTTATTTATAATAAAAAAAAATCTTTCTTTCTTTTGACAAATACATTACATCATGACTCAAATATAATTATGAACATCAACACTAGTTACATTCTTCAACACTCCCTCTTAACTAGGGAGGTATTCATAATTACATACATATATAAGTAAATGGAAGATCTCAAAATGATATGAACTACAAAGAGTTCTAGCACACTTAGTGCTACGGACTAGATACTTGACCAGGGTATTCTATCCGGGTGGGACTAAGGGGACTCAAGCTTTAGCCAACTCTAGGTACCATCAGGCTTTTAAGCTCTACCACCAACCCAGGGATCTAGGTGTGTATCCAAGGTCGGAGCTCCATGACCAACGCCACCCTCCCTCTTCGGGATCTAGACATCAACACATAGGTCAATCAGATGTCCTCCCAAGCATCTTGCCATAAGATGCTTCATCTCTCCCTATAAACTAAACCAAATATATCCATTTGTCCAAGCATGCTTCAAAAGTGTTTAACCTTCTTGTGGAAAGATTTAATTGTACAAACACAACCCCAATCAGTAATAAACTTTCAAATATATATATATATATACAAGTAAACGCCAACCTTTGGGGTCCTCAATCATTCGAATGTTTCTTATATCATCATCAAGTTATCCAAATACATCTTGTTAGAAGCTTTTCACTTCTTCAGCAACACCAAATACAGCGTCAATACTTCTCGAGTCTTTTGATTACAACTTCATGAATCACGAACATTCATTTGTAGTACATTCATTCATTCTCTGATTCCATTCTTTTTTCAAGCTATTCATTGTCATAATATGCCCTCCCTCTCACCTGGGGAGATATATCATTTCTTACGGTATCAAGGTCATCTTGATCATCATTATTCACATAACTTGCTACATCATGCTTATCATTATCATACAAACATCTTCATCATCTTGAAGATTATGTACCTACAAAACTATAATAGCAAGTACAACCAAATGCAAACATACGGAAGCATGAAGTTAACTATATCAAAATCATGTTACTATAATGGAAGCATCAAATCATTCAAACGTTACGCATCAGATCAACAAAGGTTGCATCCTTTTACATACTAGACTTCAACTTCTTGCTATGGTTTTGTCACAAACCCTAGACTTCATCATCAAGACTTAAAGCAACTCAATCAAGATATCAACCTCATTATAGCACTTATACATTTAGGGCTTCAATATTACTTTCAGAGTCATACGACAGAATCTACTAGGATTTATTGCAAACCCTAGATTTTCATCAAAAGCTAAATAATCGAAAACAATATCATCATATCCTAAAACATCAATCTCTAATAGGGTTTTGTCATAAACCTTAGATTTCACAAACTAAAACATGAGTATCAATAATTAGGTTATCACACTTGCATATATCTAGGATTTCATAATCATGCATTAACATTTCATAACAATATCTACTAGACAAACCCAAGACACAAACATCAGTACATCAAAGTTAGATATACAACAATTTTGATCAGACTAGGGTTTCAAGCAGACAGAGGAATATACACCTAGGGTTTCATTCCTATGATCTTATTATTACAAAGACTTTTCTTATAAACCCTAAATTACCAAACCCTAAAGATCAAGGGTTTCAATATATAACCAAGACATTAACAACAAACTCTAAAGAACTAGGGTTTTTATTGTAACAATACCAAAACCCTAAACATCAAATAATAGGATTTCTAGACTTTATCAACAACCCTAAGAGGACTAAGGTTTCAACATTATAGACATACCCTTAGCATCAAGACACTAGGATTTTATAGTGAACCCTAAAGTTTAGGCTCTCACCAGTTTGATGAAAGTACGACGAGGGTAGATTTAATCTAATGATTAATCACCCTAACAAGAATCTCTAAGATTCAAAACCCTAGACATAACGATGTCAGTAATGTAAAGTAATTTCAAAAGAGCATGAACATACATTTTCTATGAAGAGAACCTCGCAACAAAACTTGCAGTTTAAGACATACCTTGAATTGTTCTTCAACAAACCTTGTAGGACATCAATGCATGAAGAGATTCCTCTGCAATAGAACTTCATCCATGCTTCAAGTCTATCCTTTGAAGTCTTCTCCATAACCTTTGTGTATTCTGCAATCTTTTCCTACCAAGGAAAATACAAAGAAAAGGTTATTAGCATATATACAAACAAACCTTGACATGAGAGGGAAACCAAACATCAAAGAGGAAACAAGGACCAAGATACTTATCTTTTGGTAAAAATGGTGAAGGTTCACTCTTAATCCAATCTTGAGGGATACCTATAGGCTATAACTTATCAAGATAATTCAAAAATGTTCTAGCAAGACATGTTTGTTAAAATTGGCAACTAGGGCCAAACTCCATGTGGGTCATCTTATTTATGGCAGCTGATATTTTTATTGGATCCCTCTCATCGAGAGGTGTAGGATTAATCTAAAAGATCATCCGATTCCAATAAGTATTTATGAAGTTATGAATTTACTTATGTTATAAAATAAATTGTCAAGTCGGCCAGCAACTTATGTAGGCTCAGAAGCCCAACAGTCATGTCTATTCAACCTCTACATTTTAGTATAAATAGAAGAGGACTTGAAGTCATTTGTTACACACACACTCACTCTTGTGATCTCACTTCATCCTGTTTTGGGTTTGATGAAGATGAGAGCCAGAGGGAGTGCCCTAGGGTATACGCTGCCCTAGATAACATGCCCTAGATCTAAATGCAGTCATGGGAGAATAAGCTCTACGTTGCTCAAAAAGCCGAAAAAGCTGGAACTGCTGGAAAATCCGGAAAAGCCAGAACCGCTGAAAAGCCGAAACTACCCGAACTGTCGGAATAGATAGAACTGCTGAAAAAGCCAAAACTGCCGGAAAAGTCGGAAAAGCCGGAACTACTAGAAAAGCCGGAAAAGCCGGAACTGTTGGAAAATCCAGAACTGCCGGAAAAGCCGGAACTGCCGAGAACAACCGAAACTGCCAGGAACAGCTGGAACTGCCGAGAACTGCCGGAACTGCCAGAACTGCCGGAAACTGCCGAAACAGCCGGAGCATCTGTCTCCGAAGGAGAGCATCATGCAAGGGACAACTAGCATGCAACAACAAGCATGCTAAGGACAACAAGCATGCTAGGGACAACAAGCAAGCAAGGGACAACAAGCAAGCAAGGTGCAGCCAACTCATAGGTCCGGATGGCAACATGGTGCAGCAATGGCACATAATGTAGTACAGTGATGGGTACAGTCATGATTAATGAAGCGTGATGAGATGCAGCATAGTGATGATGGGTGCAGCATGGTGCAGCGCAGTGAGGTGCAACATGATGACGAAATGTAGCACAACGATAGGTGAAGGAGTCACCTTGGAGAATTAGTTGAAGCAGCATGTTTTCAACTGATCTCATGTATCATCTTCTTAGAGATGATCTATGCTCTTATCTAGATAAGTCAAAGTGTTGACTTCTGTTGTAAATGTATTATCTGTCTCTCTCTCTATGCTGAACTATTGAAGAACATATAAGAAAAATTGATCAAGGGTTTCCCCGCATTGGGGTTTGTCCCTGGCTAGCGCCAAATCTTGTGTCCTCTTGTCTTGGCTTGTCTTCTGCGATTTATGTTTATGTTCTATCTGCAGTTTACTTTAATGCTGATGTGATTGCTAATCTGGAAAAGATATGGAGCTAACTGTGAAAATTGAAATAAATTGCTCTAGCATAGAACATACCTAAAATTAACATGGTATCAGAGCTGAGGTGAAGACAATGCCTAAGCAAGAGTGAAAGAGCAATCACCGAAGACAGTTGGGAAAGGACAAAAGGATCAATGGGTTCTTCATCCCTCTTCAAATTCACCGAGGGTGAAGTGGAAGCAGATAATATTATCAGAATGGCGTAGCAGAAGTTTCTGATGGCCTACCTAAAGATCACTTCATTGGGAAGTTCAGATCTAAGGGTGGAAGGAAAGGCGGATGCTTTGGTTGCAATAAGTTCAGCCATTGTGTGAAGGAGTGTCTAAATGGCAGAGACACATCTCTTTATGAAGATAACAATCTTCCAGGGACATCTTCAATGATGAGAGGAATGACAAGTAATGCAAGTCATCAAGGAAACGGCCGACTCTTCAAAGAAAGTAAGGAACCCCAAGTATGAAGAATCAAATATTGTTTCTGATAAGATAAAGAAGTGTTATCTTGTATTGGCCCTCTCCCTCAGATTCTTTGGCAATCTGGTTTATTGATTGTAGTGCTTCAAGGCACTTCATCGGATAGAAGGGTGCACTCTCTAATTTGGGAGAGAGGGAAACAATCGTGGGATTATACTTGGAGTCGATGCCACCTATCCCGGAAAGGGTGTAGGGAATGTTACCCCTCAATTGAATGAGGGTAACTCGATTCATTTACAGAATCTCTTTCATGTACCTGATCGCAAGAAGAACCTGGTGTCCATTTCAGAAATGGAAGTCAAAGGTTACAAGGTGGCACTCATCGATGGAAAGGTACGTGTTTGAAAATAGATTTTTCAAAGATGTTTTTTGAGTTCAAGATTGTATCAAGTTGCAGGAAGTCCACTGGGGACCATGTCCATTGACACATAGCACCGAAGGTCTGTGAGTCAGATGGTGACAGGGATGCCTGAATTCAAAAAGAGCATGAAAGTACATGTCTGAGATGTACCAAAGGAAAATCTTACAAGGGGACCATTCCCCTCATGTAGTAGGTCCACATGCTTGGAACAACCCGAGGAGTTTGAGATTCATGATCGGGAATCTCAAGTATACAGGTGGAAGAAAGCCCTCTATGGCTTGAAGCAAAACTCCTCGGGCATAGTATGAGGGGATTGATAGCTGTCAGATGAAGCTCAGATTCACTAGGAGTGAAACCGATCCAAACCATTACCCGAAGGTTGTTGATGATAGACCTCTCATACTGGCACCTTATGAGGACGACCTATTTCTCACAGGTGCAGACCCACTCATTTGCAGGAGTAAGAGGGAGTTGGATTCTGGATGTAAAATGATAAACTGCAAGCCTGTGACTACCTCGAAGATCTTAACTTTCAGAAGTTATATGGTAGTGATGTCGGACCAGATTTGGGAAATGCCTCTGAGTTTCATAAACTCATTCGCGTTGATGTTCTTGGTAAACTTCCATCCGGACATATGTTTTGCAGTTAGCATGGTGAGCTCATATTTGGTTGAGCCTCACTAGATTGGTGCCAAGAATCTTCTGAGATATCTTCGGGGCACAATCTCTCATGGATTGAGATACACTGCTGGAAATATGAAACTGCATAATTATTCAAATGTTGGGTGGGCAGGCAGTGTGGAGGAACACTAGAGCACTTCTCAGTGCTAGTTCTTTTTGGATTCTGCTTCGATATCATGGACAAGCAGGAAGCAGAAGTCGAGACTGAATACATAGTTACGAGTATCACCTCGTATGAAGCTGCCTCGCTGAGGAAGCTCTTTAGTGAGTTGTTTTTACACACGATGAATACCACTGTGATTCTCTATGACAACCAGAGGCAGGATTCGATTATTGAGGAATCCCGTATTCGATGATTGCTCCAGCAGATAGACATCAGATACTACCTTATCTGGGATATGGTGAGTCGATGAGCAAGGAGGCTCCATCGCATTGAGACTGATGTACAGGTCGCCGTCATTTTGTCAAAGCCCCGGGGAAAGATCAAATCTGTGATCTTCCCGAACGACTTGGAGTCATCGAGAGACCCTTGTAAAAGGGTCCTGCATGTTACATACATTGAGCTCTGGGACCTATAAGGGCTTGGGGTTCTTACTGGAGCGACATATGACCACAGGGTGACTCACCATCCCCTGGTGGTGTACGTGTACAGGGTGAAAGAATCAAAACTTTCCCTGTGACACCCCGTGGTGACTATGTCGCAGGATGATTAGTTCTCCTGTGAGGTCTGGATGATGTGTTCTCCATGACGATTGTGTAGCAGGATGATTAGTTCTCCTGTGAGGTCTAGATGATGTGTTCTCCATGACAATTGTGTAGCAGGATGATTAGTTCTCCTGTGAGGCCTGGATGATGTGTTCCCCATGGTGATTGTCGACAAGATGATTCGCTCTCTTGTGGGACAGGATGATTCGCTCTCCTGTGGACAAGATGATTCGCTCTCTTGTGGGACAGGATGATTCGCTCTCCTGTGGACAGGATTGATTAGTTCTCTTGTTGAGGCATCCTTCCCATACAGTCTGGGACTCATGGGAAGTACCTCTCATCTGATTAATGAGCAAGGAAATGAGGATAGGGACCATAGTAGTACCGATGGACGCATCGTTGTATCTACCATACTCCCTATGCTAGGATGACCTTCATTGATCTGGGATCAATGATACTGGTCTGGGACCAGTGGTAGGAGTTGTACCCACTATGACACTGACTTTGGGTCAGTAGAGGACTAGTCTGGGACCAGTGGTACCTACTCTGAGACTGACTTCGAGTCAGTAAAGGACTGGTCTGGGACCAGTGAGAGTGGTACATACTATGACGCTAACTTCATGTCAGTTGAGGACTGGTCTGGGACCAGTGGTACACACTCTGAGACTGACTTCGGGTCAGTGGAGAATGGTATGACACATTCTCGATCAATTCTTCTTCTTCATGGTTCAGCAGAGCTGAGCAGAGCCAGCAGAGTTGAGCAGAGCTGAGCAGAGCAGTGCAGGGCACTGATGGCAGAGATAGTACAGTCGGACATATGGATCAGCGGATGGAGTTCTCCCTAGTTGAGAGGGAGTGTTAAAATTGGAAACTAGGGCCAAACTCCATGTGGGTCATCTTATTTATGGCAGCTGATATTTTTATTGGATCCCTCTCATCGAGAGGTGTAGGATTGATCTAAAGATCATCCGATTCCGATAAGTATTTATGAAGTTATGAATTTATTTATGTTATAAAATAAATTGTCAAGTCGGCCAGCAACTTATGTAGGCTCAGAAACCCAACAGTCATGTCTATTCAACATCTACGTTTTAGTATAAATAGAAGAGGACTTGAAGTCATTTGTTACACACACACTCACTCTTGTGATCTCACTTCATCCTGTTTTGGGTTTGATGAAGATGAGAGCTAGAGGGAGTGCCCTAGGGTATACGCTGCCCTAGATAACATGCCCTAGATCTAAATGCAGTCATGGGAGAATAAGCTCTACATTGCTCAAAAAGTCGGAAAAGCCGGAACTGCCAGAAAAGCCGGAACTACCCGAACTGTCGGAATAGACGGAACTGCCGGAAAAGCCGGAACTGCCGGAATAGACGGAACTGCCGGAAAAGACAGAACTGCCGGAAAAGCCAAAAAAGCTGGAAAAGTCGGAAAAGCCAGAAAAGCCGGAACTGTCGGAAAAGCCGGAAAAGCCGGAACTGTCGGAAAAGCCGGAAGTGCCAGAAAAGCCGGAACTATCGGAAAAGCTGGAAAAGCTGGAACTACTAGAAAAGCTGGAACTGTCGAAAAATCCAGAACTACAGGAAAAGCCGGAACTGCCGGGAACAACCGAAACTGCCAGGAATAGCCAAAACTACCGGGAACAGCCGGAACTGTCAGAACTGTCGGAAACTGCCGAAATAGCCGGAGCATCTGTCTCCGAAGGAGAGCAGCATGCAAGGGACAACTAGCATGCAACAACAAGCATGCTAAGGACAACAAGCATGCTAGGGACAACAAGCATGCAAGGGACAACAAGCAAGCAAGGTGTAGCCAACTCATAGGTCCGAATGGCAACATGGTGCAGCAATGGCACATAATGCAGTACAGTGATGGGTACAATCATGATTAATGAAGCGTGATGAGATGCAGCATAGTGATGATGGGTGTAGCATGGTGCAGCGTGGTGAGGTGCAACATGATGACGAAATGCAGCACAACGATAGGTGAAGGAGTCACCTTGGAGAATTAGTTGAAGCAACATGTCTTCAACTGATCTCATGTATCATCTTCTTAGAAATGATCTATTCTCTTATCTAGAAAGTCAAAGTGTTGACTTCTGTTGTAAATGTACTATCTCTCTCTCTCTCTCTCTGTTGAACTATTGAAGAACATAGAAGAAGAATTGATCAAGGGTTTCCCCACATTGGGGTTTGTCCCTGGCTAGCGCCACACCTTGTGTCCTCTTCTCTTGGCTTGTCTCTTGCGATTTATGTTTATGTTCTATCTGCAGTTTACTTTAATGCTGATGTGATTGCTAATCTGCAAAAGATATGGAGCTAACTGTGAAATTGAAATAAATTGCTTTAGCATAGAACATACCTAAAATTAACAATGTTAGACCTACAAATTCTAGAAATCAAACCATAAAGGAAAACAATATAAGACTAAGAAGGATTGTAAGAGAGTACTTAGTAGTATGTCTTTAACTTCTGATTCTTCGGTCTTGTTCTTCTTAGGTGGAGTTTCATCGATAATATTTGCTTGATCTCTATCTCTCTTCTTCTTTCTTGGATTCTCACGACATTGATTTTTGTAATGACCCATCTTATGACAGTTGTAGCATTCAAACTTGGATAGGTCCACTTTCTTCTTTGGTACTTTGAACTTTTTGAAGGTTCCCTTCTTCTTGTGATGAGCAGATTAGGCATTAGAGGTGTTTTCTTCTACATCTTCCTTATTGTTGCTTACTAATGACATTTGGGCTTCTTCTTAGCTGCATGCATTCCACATTTGTTCAAATGTTGGAGTATCCTTCCAAATATTAATTCCTGGTGCAAAAGCACTCCAAGATTTTGGTAGTCCTAGAAGAGTGGTAATTGGAGTTCATCCCTGATTCTAGATGCCCTTATAAAGTAGGATGATACAGTATCGTCTTTTGTCATCTTAATAGTTCTTAATTCATTCTTGAGGCTTGCTATTTGACCAACGTTCTTGATGGTGAATAATTTGGAGAGAGGCTCATACATTTCTTGAGCAGAATCTATGTTGGATATATATGGAATTATGCTATCCTTTACTCCATCCACTATTAGGGTCATGGCCAAGACTTCAGTTTCTCTGAACTTTACTTTCTCTGTTTCATCTATAGGCTTCTTGACTTTTCCTCAAACAAGATCCAAAACTTTTTTCTTTTCGAGGATGAGATCTATCCTCTTCTTCCATTCCCTGTAGTTGGAGGCTCCTTCTAACTTGTTTTTTGTCTTTATTGAGGCTTCCATAGCCTTTATAATATCTCCTTCACTTGATATAGGCCTTCTTCCTTTTATATGACCCCCTCTTTAATGATCTTCCTTTCTTCCTTCCCTCTTAACCCTTCTTTCAATAGATCTTCAAGCTGCCTTTTTCTTTCTTCTTCACCTTAGCTCTGAAGCCATGTTAGAAAATCGAAAAAGCAGGAAGATTTTCTTATATTGATAATTGCTTGTGATAGTCTTTTGTTCTTTATTATGTTCTTCTTTTATCTTTTCATCAAGAAATCATCAAAGTAAAAACATGAAGATTAGGGACACCAGAAGTACGCACTCAGCTAGGGCTAAAACCCCTATATAGGGGAAAACCTAGTCAGAACTCTTCCTTCAATAGATTCAAATCAAGATGAGATCAACCAAGACCTTAGACTAACAAATCTTCCTCCTCCACCAAGTCAACGTTCAGTAGTCTCTACTTTTCTAGCAGCTTCAACCAGAAATTTGACTTCCTAGCTTTAGAATTTCGACCCCCAGCGACAGAATTTCTGCCGAGCAACAGATCAATAGTTTCGACCCTTCTAGAAACTCAACAACATCACACCTGTGAGAGAGAGATAGAGAATTTTGACTTCTAGTGCTTGATAGAGACCTCCTCCTTCGCTAGCCCTTTTCACCTTCTTCCTTGAATTTCGCACTTTTTATTGCCCCCATCACTTGTAGATCGAACTTTGTGAGTGAGTGCTCCAAATGAGGTCGAGTTGTTGCCTTTATATAGCAGTTTATGCCCCTTAGTTAGGTTGACTTGTCCAGTTTGAGGCCGACTTGGTGGAGGAGGCCTACAAGACCTAATTTAGATAAAAATAAATTTCTCTCTTGACAAATGAAGCCCAAGAAGGGTCTTTTACATCATGACATGGACAAGGACACTTGACATAAATCCTAGAAGCCTTCAATGGAGACTTTGACCTAAAAACAATTGACTCAAGCATGAAACCCATGCTTTAATAAGTCAATTTTCTTTATAATGAAATTTATTTTTCTTTCTTTTGACAAATACATTACATCATGACTCAAATATTATTATGAAGACCAACACTAGTTACATTCTTCAACACCAACAAACACAAACTGCTACCAATCTCCAATAGAATTGCAACCAATCATTAGTTCACCTCCTCGCTCTCTGCATTATATGCTGGCTAAAACATACTTTAGCTAACTGTTGCAACACCTACAAACTGCTTCAAAAAACCTGCATCATACAACTCTCACAGCTTGCACACTCTTCTCTACTCTCACACTCACTCAACATACCAAGAGAATCAATCATACTATCATTGAGATTCCTCCAATATATAGATGAACTGAGGTGCTCAACTCAATAATTATCAAGAACTATTGAGCTCCACAAACTCTATTCATACGCTTGATTTGATCCAGATTCATCTCATTGAATTGATCAAGCCACTAACTCCACTTCATAAGGAATATTTTCAATGTTAATCACTTTCTAGAACATGGTTAAGGCTTCTTGGCCTTTTTCATAACATTTTCGAACACAAACCATCGCAAAACACTTAATTTACCTGATATGTGCAAAGAATCCGAAGAAAATCTAGCCAAATTCTCAACCGCATGCATAAAACTACTAGATTTAGGTTGCAACCGCATGGATAAGCCTTGTTTCCAGCAACTGGAACCTCTCAACCGCATGCATGGGCTTAGATCCATGCGGTTGGGGTAGAGGATGGCCAAAGTCAACTTTCCTCAGCTCGGAACCTACCCACACTTGCTCCACTGTTTAACAACCTTATGTAAGACCTTAGGGACCCTTCATCAACTCCAAAGCTCACCTCCAAACCTCTGTGACAAGTCAGTGACATGCAAGCCCTAGTCTACCAAACTCCTCATAATGGCCAACACCTCCAGCTCTTCAAGCAATAATAACAACCTATCCAAACACTTCTAGTGCCTGTAGCAACATCTCTAGCACTTGTAGCAACAGCCACAACCAGCGATCAAACAATCTCCAACACCTATAGAAACATCTCCAACGCATGCAACAACATCTCAACACATGTAGCAATAACTCCAATGCTTCAAACACATGTAGAAGCATATCCAACACTTGTAATAGCAATTCCAACACCTACAGTAGCAACATCAAGTCATCCAACTACCCCCAACATATGTAGCTCTAATATATGTAGCAACATCATCAACCTATGACAAGCCATCATACCATGCCCTGCAACCATCTCTACTCAGCCTCCAAATCACCTCCACTAAGTCATGCCACAACCAAGTTGACATCAATGTCAACCAACAAAACGAACCAGCTGCACACTACAACAAACCAAACACTCATCACACATCATCATCGGATTGACATAAATATATGACAAGTAGCACCCTAGCACTGTTGACATCAATGCCAACGCTACAATGCCAACAGGACTATGGATTTCTCCAACAACTCCAGCAATGATAATATTGATCTTGTGGAAGTAATACCCACAATCTCAAGCAATGATAAACCCGCTCAACAACAAGGATTTTTGTCCAACAAATGGATGAACTCAACCCTCAACTATAAGGTGTAAACTTTGCCCCTTATAATAGAGAAGAACTCAGTCCTTTCCCTCAATGACAAACACTAGTCACAAATAATGCAAATCGCCTCATCTTTGGCACAATAAAATGCAACTCGTCGTTGGCACTTGTGGTCTTCTCAACACAATGAAATCTAGACTTGCAACACGACTTCTTTTAATTTGACAACTTGGCCTCTAATGCTATAGCAAGTAACTCGGCCTCTAATAGATTTGTTCGGCCTCTTGATCTTGAGGGATTTTGATCTGGGTTTTGCAGAGAATGTGTCCCCTCAATTTTATGCAACTCGTCCTTGAAATGGCCCCAAGAATCGACCATACAATTCTTTTGGCTCTCAGCCCTCCTAATGGAAAATGAACTCAGCCTCTTGAGGATTTGTGTAGCCCTGCAAGCAACTAATTCAATTGCTAAATATTCTCTACAACTAAACTCGCTTCCACACCTGCAATAGACACAAATGGAAGATCTGAAGTGGTATTCCCCAAAATCTAACTGGGGTGGCACTCGAAGTCCACCGAAATCAACTTAGAGTGAGGATTTCGCTTGAAAACCTCGATCAAAAACTCGCTTGAGTTTCTCTCAATATCAATAGAAAAATGATTAGATAGAGTAGAATGATCAACAAATGAGTCTGTCCTCCTTTTATAATTTCTCCCCATGCTTCTAGACTCCTTTTTAATATTATTTTATTAGTGGTGGCCATTTTCCACTAAGTGGGTTTTTCATTTTAATAAAATAATAATTTGTTGCCATTATCTAATAAAATAATAATTTTCCACCATTCTCCAATAAAATAATATTTGTCGTTCTTTTAATTAATAATACCAAAATTGGGCAAGACTCCTTCGTGATTTCCATGCTCACAAAATTGGTGATATTATAATGTGTTATAGTGGGAGGTGGGAGCAAGAAAGGGTTTCATGTTATTATTATATTAGTGTTTATGATTGATGTTTTAAATTCAAAACTTAAATCAAATTTTCGAGTTATAGTGCAACACAAAGCTAAATAATTACAAGTAGACTAGAGGTTATGCTATGGAATTCAACCATTAGGGGATTTTTGAGGTCTAAAATGGGCCTCCTAAGAAAAAAGTACAACCAAAATAAAATTTATAAGAACCAATAGGATTCAAGATGATGATGTCAACCATGGAGGATGATTCACCATTTTTGGAGTAAAAAAGTAAAAGATTAAAAAATAATAAAATAATAAAACTACTTTTTCAACTCGTATTTTCAACTTATCTCCCTATGGGTTTACTCAAATTTCGAACGGAAACACTTGTTGGATGCATAATTTGGTTCCTCATCAAAAGAGTACCCATGTCACATACATTCAATGGACCCTGCTACACAAAAAATGAGAAATACATGAAGAAATGTGATTGCAATCACTTTTTTCATGTATTTCTCAATTTTCATGTAGCAGGGTCCATTGAAAGTATGCAACATGGGTACTCCTTGGATGAGGAGTCAAACTATGCATCCAACGATTGTTTCCGCTCGAAATTTGAGTAAACCCATAGGGAGATAAGTTGAAAATATGAGTTAAAAAATAGTTTTTCTCTTTTTTCCCTCTAAAATTTGATGATGTCATCTAATCTTATCTTATTATTTCCACTATTATTTTATAATTTCCTTAGGAGGCCCATTTTGGACCTCAAAAATCCCCTTATGCACACTTGCATAGAAGAGGTAATTAACTCAATCCAAAACTGTTTATAAGATATTTATTGCAGAAATGTCAAAATTATAAGAGATGTTAAACAACCTTCTTTTCAAGATATAACAACTGGAAATTAGGCCTTGAAATTAAAAAATCAATCCAAATATTCAGCGAGAAGAAGTAGATTTGCTAAATGAACATGCATGTTGATCCAAGATATAATTTAAAAATGCTATTTCAAGGCAAAATTCCAAAATTAAATCAACTTATCAAATACCCTTTCAACCAAAGATGAAACGATGCAAACTAGGGAAAAATGTGCAAGATGTCTGGGGTTTTAGAGCCTAGTGTCTTCAATTCCAAGTCCAAATGTGTGTAAGATGTTTATAAATATAATTTCTAGATCTAGAACATAAATTCAAAGCCTCTTTATGTAAGATATCCAACCAACAAAAGAAAAGACCAAAATTAGGCAAAACATCTAACGTTTGAATTTGAAAGTGGGACGTGTCATTGCAAAATCTAGCAGGCTTAGTGCAAAGCCACACTAGGCATCCTAGGTCTTATGGAAACAAGTGATTAGCCACCACTTTCGATTAAATGGCCTCATTCCATTTATTTATTTAAACCAATGGGTGATCCCTATAGCAGAAATTTTCCCCTAGATTTATCTTCAACCGGCAGCTGGCAGCGCTTGTAGCCACCAGATAGCTCGATGTGCCACCATTCTCCGCCACCTGAGCAACCATTGTGTGTCTTCACCCATCTGTTATGATTGTATGTTTGAAGGTGGGCCTTCTGTTAAAATTGGCAACTAGGGCCAAACTCCATGTGGGTCATCTTATTAATGGCAGCTGATATTTTTCTTGGATTCCTCTCATCGAGAGGTGTAGGATTGATCTAAAGATCATCCGATTCCGATAAGTATTCGTGGAGATATGAATTTATTTGTGTTATGGGCAATTCGTCAAGGTCGGCCAACAACCAAATATACCCCACTTGTGCTCAATGTTTTAGTATAAATAAAGGACGACTTCAAGTCATTTGATATCATCTCTTGTGATCTCACTCTCCACTTGTTTGGATTTTTATTGGAAGAGAAGATCTAGAGGAGATGCCTTCTATGCAGCCCTAAAGAAGGGTCATCTAGGAGAGCCCTAGCCATAGACTTGTAGGAGATCTGGCCGCAAATCTAAGAGGCCCTAATCCGCAGCTAGAAGAGCCCTAATCCGCAGCCAAAGAGAGCCCTAATCCGCAGCTAAAGGGAGCCCTAATCCACAGCTAAAGGGAGCCCTAATCCGCAGCAAAGGGAAGGCCCTAACCAGCAACTAGAGGAGGCCCTACGCTGCCCTACCTAAGGGTGATATGGATATACCCTAGCCGCAGCAACCTAGAGTCTGGACAGCGTGGGAAAACAGGGATCCGAAGTCTGCTACAGGAGGCCAAGTGGCTGAGGTAAGTGCGGATAGTCTTAGGGCTGGAATAGTGATATAATCAGGATCCGAGTTTGTTGTGAAGAGGGCCGAGAAGGTTGACTGTTAGGCCGAGTTCCTAAGGGTCAAACACGTTGTTGTTTGGAAGTTATTTTGGCACATTTTCGGAGGTCTGTTGCTACAGCAATCTGTTGTGCTAGGCCACAGGCCATAGCACACAACTAGAGGTTGTGTGAGGGCTATCAAGGGTGGACAACGCCCTAAGCAAGCAGCGTGGGTGAGGAGGAGACCTATGAGGGTATGTCGCAGCCCTTAAAGGGTTAGTTTGTTGACTGTGGGATGAAACTAGGGCTGCTGTAAGTGCCCTAACCAGGTGTGCAACAAACAACTATGCAAACAAATGACAGCATGGCCTAATTGGACTATTTGGGCGTGTTGGTGTAGCTGGACATATTATGGGACAGCAGCTAGTACAACATAGTGCTATCAGCATACAGTGATGGGTAGCAATGCAGCAGAATGTAAAAGGGTGCAGCATGACATGATGCATAGTACAACACTATGTATGATGCAGCTACATGATTGGATGCAATGATGATGAGTGCAACATAGAGTGCAGATCCATGATGAGGGCAGCGCAGTGATTGGAGAAGCACAGTGACAAGAGCAACAACATGAAGTGCATAGCATGGTCATTAAGTCCAGCATTGTGATGATGAGTGCAACATGGTGCAGCACGGTGAGGTGCAACACATGGACGAGATGCAGCACAATGATAGGTGAAGGAGTCACCTTGGAGAATCAGTGGAAGCAACATGTCTTCAACTGATCTCATGTAGAGATGATCTATTCTCTTATCTAGAAAGTCAAAGTGTTGACTTCTATTGTAAATGTACTATCTCTCTCTCTCTCTCTATTGAACTATTGAAGAACATAGAAGAAGAATTGATCAAGGGTTTCCCCACATTGGGGTTTGTCCCTGGCTAGCGCCACATCTTGTGTCCTCTTGTCTTGGCTTGTCTTCTGCGATTTATGTTTATGTTCTATCTGCAGTTTACTTTAATGTTGATGTGATTGCTAATCTAGAAAAGATATTGAGCTAACTGTGAAAATTGAAATAAATTGCTCTAAGCATAGAACATACTTAAACTTAACATGGTATCAGAGCTGAGGTGAAGACAATGCCCAAGCAAGAGTGAAAGAGCAATCACCAAAGACAGTTAGGAAAGGACAAAAGGATCAATGGGTTCCTCATCCCTCTTCAAATTCACCGAGGGTGAAATCGAAGTAGAGAATATTATCAGAATAGCGCAGTGGAATATGGCCTACCTAAAGATCACTTCATTGGGAAGACCGGATCTCAGGGTGGAAGGAAAGGCAGATAACTAGTTCGGCCATTATGCGAAGAAGTGTCCGAATGGCAGGGACACATCACTTGATGATGATAACAATCATTCCAGGGACATCTTCAATGGTCAGAGGAATGACAAGTAATGCATGTCATCAAGGAAACGACTGACTCTTCAGAGAAAGCAAGGAACCCCAGGTATGAAGAATCAAATGTTGTTTCTGATAAGATAAAGAAGCGCTATCTTGTATTGGCCCTCTCCTTCAGATTCTTTGGGAATCTGGCTTATCGATTATAGTGCTTCAAGGCACTTCATCAAATAGAAGGGTGCTCTCTCTAATTTGGTAGAGATGGAAACAATCGTGGGATTATACTTGGAGCCGATGCCACCTATCCCGGAAAGTGGGTAGGGAATGTTACCCCGAAATTGAATGAGGGTAACTCAATTCATTTACAGTATCTCTTTTATGTACCTGATCACAAGAAGAACCTGGTGTCCATTTCGGCAATGGAAGTCAAAGGTTACAGGGTGGCATTCATCGATGGAAAGGTACGTGTTTGAAAATGAAATTTTCAAAGATGCTTTTACTCATGGGTTTAGGGTTGGCAATTTGTGTCAAGTTGCAGGATGGTCCATTGGGGATCATGACATATCTCATCTATAACACCTGAGATCTACTTTATGAGGCCCTAACCGATGTGAGTCAGATGGTGACTCGGATACCTGAATTCAAGAAAAGCATGAAGGTACATGTCTGAGATGTACCGAAGGAAAATCTTACAAGGGGACCATTCCCCTCATGTAGCAGGTCCACAGGTTTGGAACAACCCGAGGGGTTTGAGATTCATGATTGGGAATCTCATGTATACAGGTGGAAGAAAGCCCTCTATGGCTTGAAGTAAAACACCCCGGGCCTAATATGAGAGGATTGATAGCTGTCTGATGAAGCTGAGATTCACTAAAAGTGAAGCCGATCCAAACCATTATTTGAAGGTTGTGGATGATAGAACTCTCATACCAGCACCTTTTGAGAAACGACCTATTTCTGACAGGTGCAGACCCTCTCACTTGCAGAAGTAAGAGGGAGTTGGATTCCAAATATGGAATGGTAAACTGCAAGCCCGTGACTACCTCGAGGATCTTAACTTTCAGAAGTTATATGGTGGTGATGCCGAACCAGATTTGGGAAATGCCTCTGAGTTTCATAAACTCATCTGCATTGATGTTCTTGGTGAACTTCTGTCCGTATATATGCTTTGCAGTTAGCATAGTGAGCTCATATTTGGTTGAGCCTCACTAGATTGGTGCCAAGAATCTTCTGAGATATCTTCAGGGCACAATCTCTCATGGATTGAGATACACTGCCGGAAATATGAAGCTGCATGATTATTCGAATGCCCACTGGGCAGGCAGTGTGGAGGATCGATAGAGCACTTCCAAGTGCTGGTTCTCTCTGGATTATGCTTCAATATCATGGATGAGCAGGAAGCAGAAGTTGGTTGCTATAAGCACCGCCGAGACCGAATACATAGCTACGAGTATGATCTCGTGTGAAGCTGCCTGGTTGTGGAAGCTCTTCAGAGTACACATGATGAATACCACTATAATTCTTTGTGACAACCAGGGGGGATTCGATTATTGAGGAATCTCGTGTTCGATGATTGCTCCAGCAGATAGAAATCAGATACTACCTTATCTGGGATATGGTAAGTCAATGAGCGAGGAGGCTCCATCGCATTGACACTGATGTACAGGTCGCAGACACTTTGTCAAAGCCCCGGGGAAAGGTCAAATCTGTGATTTTCCCGAAAGACTTGGAGTCGTTGAGAGACCTTCATATAACGGTTTTGCATGTTGCATGCATTGATCTCTAGGAGCTATGGGGGCTTGGGGTACTTACTGGAGTGACATACAACCACAGGGCGACTCACCCTCCCCTGGTGGTACACTATGTACAAGGTGACAGGTTCAACCTTTCCTTGTGATACCTCGTGGCGACTATGGAACAGGATGATTAGTTCTCCTGTGGGCTGGGATGATTAGTTCTCCCGTGGAAACTATGGAACAGGATGATTAGTTCTCGTGTGGGCCAGGATGATTAGTTCTCCCATGGCGACTGTGGGACAGGATGATTCGTTCTCCTGTGAGTAGGATGATTAGTTCTCCTGTCAAGGCATCCTACCCATGCAGTCTGGGACTCATGGGAAGTACCTCTCATTTGATCAATGAGCAGGGAAATGGGGTTAGGGACCATAGTAGTACCATCGATGGACGCATTGTTGTATCTACCGTACTCCCTATGCTAGGATGACCTCCATCGATATGGGATCAATGAAACTGATCTGGGATCAGTATGAGTGGTTTGAGACACTCCCTTGTGATATTGATCTGGGATCAATGAAACTAACTTCGGGTCAGTAGAGAATAGTATGAGACATTCTCGATGAATTCTTCTTCTTCATGGTTCAGCAGAGCTCAACAGAGCAGAACTGAGCAGAGCTCAGCAGAGTAGAACTGCGCAGAGCTTAGCAGAGCAAAGTAGTGCAGGGCACTAATGGCAGAGATAGTACAGTCGAACATATGGATCAGCGGATGGAATTCTCCCTAGTTGAGAGGAAGTGTTAAAATTGGCAACTAGGGCCAAACTCCATGTGGGTCATCTTATTAATGGCAGGTGATATTTTTCTTGGATCCCTCTCATCGAGAGGTGTAGGATTGATCTAAAGATCATCCGATTCCAATAAGTATTCATGGAGATATGAATTTATTTGTGTTATGGGCAATTCGTCAAGGTCGGCCAACAACCAAATATACCCCACTTGTGCTCAATGTTTTAGTATAAATAAAAGAGAACTTCAAGTCATTTGATATCATCTCTTGTGATGTCACTCTCCACTTGTTTGGGATTTTAGTGGAAGAGGAGGTCTAGAGGAGTTGCCTTTTACGCAACCCTGAAGAAGGGTCATCTAGGAGAGCTCTAGCCGCAGACTTGTAGGAGATCTGGCCGCAAATCTAAGAGGCCCTAATCCATAGCTAGAATAGCCCTAATCCGCAGCTAAAGGGAGTCCTAATCCGCAGCTAAAGGGAGCCCTAATCCGCAACAAAGGGAAGGCCCTAACCAGCAACTAGAGGAGGCCCTACGCTGCCCTACCTAAGGGTGATATGGATATACCCTAGCCGCAGCAACCTAGAGTCTGGACAGCATGGGAAAACAGGGATTCGAAGTCTGCTACAGGAGGCCGAGTGGCTGAGGTAAGTGTGGATAGTCTTAGGGCTGGAACAGTGATATAATCAGGATCCGAGTTTGCTATGAAGAGGGCCGAGAAGGCTAACTGTTAGGCCGAGTTCCTAAGGGTCAAACACGTTGTTGTTTGGAAGTTATTTTGGCACATTTTCGGAGGTCTGTTGCTACAACAATTTGTTGTGCTAGGCCGCAAGCCATAGCACACAACTAGAGGCTGTGTGAGGGCTGTCAAGGGTGGACAGCACCCTAAGCAAGCAGCGTGGGTGAGGAGGAGACCTATGAGGGTATGTCGCAGCCCTTAAAGGGTTAGTTTGTTGACTGTGGGATGAAACTAGGGTTGTTGCAAGTGCCCTAACCAGGTGTGCAACAAACAACTGTGCAAACAAATGACAGCATGGCCTAATTGGACTATTTGGGCATGTTGGTGTAGCTGGACATATTATGGGACAGCAGCTAGTACAACATAGTGCTATCAGCATACAGTGATGGGTAGCAATGCAGCATAATGTAAAAAGGGTGCAGCATGACGTGATGCATAGTACAGCACTATGTATGATGCAGCTACATGATTGGATGCAGTGATGATGAGTGCAACATAGAGTGCAGATCCGTGATGAGAGCAACCCAGTGATTGGAGAAGCACAGTGACAGGAGCAACAACATGAAGTGCATAGCATGGTCATTAGGTCTAGCACTGTGATGATGAGTGCAGCATGGTGCAGCACGGTGAGGTGCAGCACATGGACGAGATGCAACACAATGATAGGTGAAGGAGTCACCTTGGAGAATCAATTGAAGCAGCATGTCTTCAACTGATCTCATGTAGAGATGATCTATTCTCTTATCTAGAAAGTCAAAGTGTTGACTTATGTTGTAAATGTACTATCTCTCTCTCTCTCTGTTGAACTATTGAAGAATAGAAGAAGAATTGATCAAGGGTTTCCCCACATTGGGGTTTGTCCCTGGCTAGCGCCACATCTTGTGTCCTCTTGTCTTGGTTTGTCTTCTGCGATTTATGTTTATGTTCTATCTGCAGTTTACTTTAATGTTGACGTGATTGCTAATCTGGAAAAGATATTGAGCTAACTGTGAAAATTGAAATAAATTGCTCTAAGCATAGAACATACCTAAACTTAACACCTTCCAACCCCGAAGGTATGGATTTTCATTATGTAATTGGGTGTTTATGCTTGCTTTTCTTGGGCACATTTGGACATGAACTAGTGGGGGTATTCGGCAAAAAGAATGGGCTTGAATTGTACTCTTGTTCCCTTGCCTCAACTTGGGGATTAATCTCGTATCTTGGTCCCGTGGGATCTCCTCTATTGGCTATTAGCTTTAGGTGTGGCTCTACATGGGAAACCCTAAATTTGGTTGTGTGGTCCCACTTCCTGACACCATATATCTCACTCCCATCTGCTCATTACAAGCCCTTGTCACATTGTCCCCATCTGAGTCCCACATTTTTCCATGGGGTTAACAAGTTGTTAGCTTCCCCTCCCCTTGTCCACACTTTGGGTCAAGCTTGGAACAGTGCCCCAGAGGTTGATGTACCTAAAAAGAACGTTAAAAGTATAATTTGGCCACTTACAATAGAAATGTCCCACAAAATGCAAAAGATGACCAGGACATAAAAAAATTTAGTGCGTGGGTAAAAGCCAAATATGAGATCTACCCCCTATCATTATGGTCATCACCTTGGTTCTTAGGGCCCCTATAAGTGCCCCCTGCATCATTTAGGAACCCATGATTGTCCCAACCCCTGGTGGGCGATGAATTTCCCAACCTTAAGGGGGTAATCACTGCTACATCATGCTCTCATTCCCTGGAGCCCTGAGCAGTAAAAGAAAGAAAAATCAATAAAAGGCAAAAGACGTATGAATAAGGGTGGAAAAACAAAGGTCGGGGTAACTCATGTACCACAATTGCTCCCTCCTACATCCATACACCCAATGTGTGGGCTTCCTTCATCATAGCTACCCTTGTACCATGGCATGTGGCTTGGAGCCTTCCCTCTTGCCCGCACTCTGTTCCATTATTATTTCACATGACACTTGCCATTTGATGGACTTAACCATGGACCTGTCACTCCCTTAGAGGTTAAAACCACCTAATAGGGTCTGTTGTCGCACAGATTGTCACGACAACCCTCAGACCGGGGGCTGTCACCCTGATCCCCGATCTCTCCGTTTAAACCTGTCTCCCGCGGCTAAGGGGGGTAGACCCTATGAGATGATGAAAACCAACTGTGAACCAGTTGGGTTGGGAGACACAAAGGAACAAGCACTAAATTGATTTTGTTAAGTTAAAAGACCAGTGCCTTGTGGAGTTAATGTTTAAACAATTTATTATCAGATGCTGCAGAAATATAAACCATGTGGAGCAATCATTTATCATCAAATAACTCAAACAGAGATTTATTTTTAATGCGAGAAAATGCTTAAATGATACACCAGCAATTCAAAACTTCGAAAGATAGAGTTCAATACACAACCACGAAATTTTAAACGTTAACCAGATATCACACTCATGATCATTCAAGCATACTAAATCACATTAATTCCACATCAAAATTTTAATCTCAGCAGGAAAAAATAAAACGTGATAAATCCCTGAGCTGAGACTGAATTTGGCAAGATATTTCCAAATATATATATATATATATATATTTTAGATAAAAAAAATTAAAACAAAAATTAGAGCTGAATAAAAAAGGAAAAATCTAAAAATGATCTAAATGACATTAAATCTAAAACTAAATCAAAATCTAAATTAAAACTTAAAACAAAAAAATTTAAATCTAATCTAAAATAAAAGGAACCTTTATATATATATATATATATATTTTAAATTTTATGATTTAAAATTTAAAAAAAAAAAAAAAAAAAAAAAAAAAAAAAAATTACCAAATAAAATCTAACAAAAAAAAATTATTATATATATATATATATATATATATTTATAAAGATTCAGAATAAAAAAGGGAAATAAAACTAAAACTAAACCTAAACTAAAAAGAGATCTAACGAAAAACTTTATTATATTTTTTATTTTTATTAAAATCAAAACTAAAATGAAATTAATCTAATTGCATGAACACTGAGAATAAAGCCTTAATAAAATTCTAAAGCTAAAATCGAGATTGAAAACAGCTAAAATGAAAATCAAATGAAAATCGAAACCCTAAAAAAAATTGCCAACGCTTACAAAATATACTTGAATCGTATTTGAGCTGAAAGAATCTTACCTGATGCCCTCGCGTAAAAATGCTTAACGCACATTCAGAAATTACCTTACGCCAAACTCGTGAGACACTTGGCCCGCATGGACTGTTTGAAACTTGCAGACGGAGGTGAGTTCAACGGATTTACGCAGGTCGACGGCAGATGCAGTGAGAGGACTTCGGCTTGGAAGGATTGCCAACGGCGTGAGGGGGTGCAGGCTGAGAGATCGACGTGCTGACTCAATGCATGTATCAAAATCATAAGAGTGTCATCCAATCGTGATGCTTGCGTATGGAAAACGATTAACCCCTTTGCTGCTACGTTTGTGCTTATGCAGGTCAGCGGCAAAAGGACTTTGCGTGTTTGTAAATGCCGGTCATAGCCACGCTGGAGGGGAAAAAAAAATCGCAGAAGGGAGGATCAACCTGCGGCTGAGAACAGAGAATGACTAACGTGCAGGGGCGGAAGGGTATGCTTACGACAACAGAAATTAAAATGTGACTTTACAGATTTGAGATTCAAACGTTCACGTAAACCCTCCAGCGTTGGTCAGATGAGGTTGTTGTTTGACGTTGGGAGGTCATTCGATAGCAGAAAAAATTTGCAGCAGGAGGAAGACGCAGCGTGCAATATGGCTGAGTGTTGAAACAAAGGAGAAGAAGAAGGAGCTGCGTTTTTATTTTTATTTTTATGCAAATTTCTGGCAGCTGAGGATAGCTGGGGAATTTAAAAAAAAAAACGATTTTGCAGTCCTTGGAAAAATATTTCAAACCCCAGAAGCTGATATCAATGAAACCGATGTAAAATTTCTTCCGGGCCTGAAAAACAATTGAAATTGAAACCCTTGGACAGCGAAACGGCGCAGATAAACCTTGGAAATCTTCAGAAACCCTACAACCTGGAAGGAAAAATCACCCAAAAATGATATGTGCATAAAACAAAAACTGAAAACCCTAAACCCAGCAAAAAATTTACAGTATTTACAAACTGAAAGCTCTTAAGAAGCCAGATTTATCAATAATCACAGTAATATTATCAGAATTTAATTTTAATGTAAAACGCTTCAGAAAACCCTGCATGCATTCATAAAAAATATTTCGAATGATAAGCCCGGGATCAAGAACTGGCTGGGCTCTTTCAGAAAACACAACCCGGGAGTTGGCTGGTTCAGCCGAGAACTTCCCCTAACGCTCGGTAATCTAAAAAAAGGATTTCCTGCACAGCTTAAAATCAACCATCAACATAGAAGGAGAAAACAATAGTGAAACCCCGATCAAATGGAGATACCTGCCACTATATTTCAGAATCTAAACTATCATTCAAACCCCAAAGATCAGACAAGATACCTGTGCCTAGATCAATCTTCATTAAGCTATCATTAATGGCTGAAAATAAAATTATGCAGAAAAAATAGAACAATCTTACAGCATTTTCAGAAGAGTAACACCAGCAAGATTTTTAACCCCAAAGTCTTCTTTATTGCACAAAAAATGACTACAAGAGAGCTTTCTTTAGCACCAGACTCTCAGATCAAATCTGATCTCAAATGACCCCTAGCACCCTATTTAAAGGAAAAATTCCCAACAGCTAGTTCGAGTGATCCACGTCAAAATGATCTCGACCGTCGATGAGGATCAAGATATCTCTTAATCTCATCCGTCGAATTTTTAATGCATTAAAAAAATTGAAATTCTGCATTTATTTACTCAAAATATTATTATTTTATTATTTTTTAGGTTTTTTTTAGTTTATTTTTTATTTTTTATTTTTTTTTTTTTTTTATTTTTTTTTTTTTATAAATTTTATTTATTTTTTATTTTTTAAAATTTTTTATTTTTCAGTTATTTTTTAATTTTTTTAATTTATTTTTAAATGGATCCTCGAACTTAGCCTTTGGAAAAAACACCTAGGACCTAGGACTTAGGGCTCATGAGGGATTAAAACATTTTCTAACCCTCAAGACACTTTACATCAAGACTTTTACAACTTTACATCTCAAGGGGGAAAACCCATTTGACATAGACCCTCATAAACCACCCAGTTCTGCGACACAACTATAATCTAGCAGATTAACACACTAGGATTCTCCTAAGATTCTAATGACAAAATCCATTCCGGCTTTGGGGTTAGACTGAAAGAAAACTCTGCCAATCATGGATCGGTGAGACGAAAAACCTTCCGGAACGTAGATTATCACTTAGAAAATCAGGTCCACCTAGGCAATTTACATACATGACTCATATCTGCTAAGATTATTTACAATTTATACATGCAAACTGGATTTACAACACAAATTGATCAAGCTGTCGATGACTGTCGAATGGCACGGACATGTCGATCAAGCGCTACCCTTTTTGCAAAGAAAAGGGGTTGTACTGCTGGGAAGTTGACACGTAGTGGTCAACATCTAGCTCCACTTGGGGACACGTTGCTGCACTGTAGGAATGTGAGAATCCAGAATCTGCACCCATGCAACACACAACAAAACATAAGTAGCGTCCATCCAAAAAATCATCATATAACGTTAAGCACAGGAAAAATATAAGCTCTTCATTTATTAACTATCTAGTAACATGAAAAGTAAATCTTAATCCTAAAACAGAAATGAAAATGCTGAAAAAACAAGGAGTAAGGTTAGAAATACAGGGGATGCCCCATGGCATCAGATGTGTTCAATATAGTGTATACTGAGCATTTGCCTGCTTTCAGGCAAATCTGTCGGCTGCTTGTCGGATGTGCCATGTCCAATTCTACATATGGTAGGACTTTTTCCTATCCGAAAATCAAGCTGCTCGCGGCCGTCTGATGCATCAAATCTTCTTCTCATTCTCTTTCTTTTGCACTTTTTCTTCCTGGCAGGCTGGATCACTGATGACATGGAACTTTCTGCTTCAAAGTTATCAGATGAAGTATGTAAGATATGCGTGACATGTCTTTCTTTATCCTGCATCTGATCTTTATCATTTTTAATTCTATCTGGATCACCTTCAATTAACCACCTTTCAATCGAACCAATGACCTCCTCATAGTAAGATGGAGCTTGTTGCAGCGGATGAGAAGGCTCTTGATCTATTGATTCTTCCTGGTTTCCTTCATCTTCCGACTGCTGTTGAAATTTCTGAAACTGTATTTTAATGGCGTCTATCTGACTAGAGTGTTCAACCCTTATAGCACTGATTTCCTGGCATGGTCTTCTTCCATGGTCATCAAGCAATGCTGCATAGAGTTTATATCTTTCTTATGATTTGCTTCCATGGTCGTCATATTTTCCTCTAAGCCTGACATCTTGCTTTGCATAAAACTAATTTCTGTGTCATGATTAATCTTCATGGCTTCAATTTCCTTACTATGTTGATTTTGCATGATCTCCATCTCCCTATTACGCTTTTCCAGGTGAGTGCATAAAGTTCTCACATCATTGGCGTAATTAGTTTGATTTATCTCCATATTTCTTACCAGTAATAATAGATCTTGTATAATTTGCTTATGATCTTCCTTTTCATTGTCAACACTACTATGATCTACAATGGTACAAGTGGATGGCACATTCTGATATGAAGAATTGTCTTGGAATCTTTCACCAACAGCTGGACCTTTTATCAGATTACTTTTATTCTGTTGCACAATTTTAGGGGCACAAGGCGAGCTGTCTAGATTACCATATCTATCTTTAAAAGCATTGACAATGTCTTGTAACGAAGTGAAAGAATCTTCAGAATAATTATTAAACCAATTCAAAGCATCACCCTCTAAAGAAAAGACAAAAAGACGCATTTTGATATCTTCATGATTAAACTGAGGGGGTCTACAATATATGATCATTATACGAGTAAACAAGCCTAGATGCCTTTTAACAGCGACTGAATCACCACCCGAGAACACAGGTAATTTAGAAATGGCCTCCTCCGGAAAATCATGGAGATGGTCAGTAAAATGACATGGTTTAAATGAATAATCCATGATGAATAATAAGGGATCAAATGGATGATAGAACGAGATCTCTGCTCAAGAAAATCAATAGATGAAAGAAGTGGAGTCGCCACTTGAACAATGAATCTAATTCTAAGATCCAAAAAGCAACCAACAAGTAGATATGAGAGAGGCTTCTTGTCTGGGAAAAATAAGAAAATGGAGTCGCCACCCAAACAAGAAACAAATCGAAGAGAAGTTGCTGATATGACGAAAGATAAGGTGATGAAAGAGATCCAAATGATGCCAAAAAATGTTGAATCTGCCAGCTCAAACGCGAGATGAGAAAGAATGATGAGAAATGAGAATATGAATGTAGTTGAAACGCCAGGGACAGAAAAACTCTGTCCCCGACAACGGCGCCAAAAAATGTTGTCGCACAGAATGTCACGACAACCCTCAGACCGGGGGCTGTCACCCTGATCCGATCTCTCCGTTTAAGCCTGTCTCCCGCGGCTAAGGGGGGTAGACCCTATGAGATGATGAAAACCAACTGTGAACCAGTTGGGTTGGGAGACACGAAGGAACAAGCACTAAATTGATTTTGTTAAGTTAAAAGACCAGTGCCTTGTGGAGTTAATGTTTAAACGATTTATTATCAAATGCTGCAGAAATATAAACCATGTGGAGCAATCATTTATCATCAAATAACTCAAACAAAGATTTATTTTTAATGCGAGAAAATGCTTAAATGATACACCAGCAATTCAAAACTTCGAAAGATAGAGTTCGATACACAACCACGAAATTTTAAACGTTAACCAGATATCACACTCATGATCATTCAAGCATGCTAAATCACATTAATTCCACATCAAAATTTTAATCTCAGCAGGAAAAAATAAAAAGTGATAAATCCCTGAGCTGAGACTGAATTTGGCAAGATATTTCCAAAAATATATATATATATATATATATATATATATAGATAAAAAAATTAAAACAAAAATTAGAGCTGAATAAAAAAGGAAAAATCTAAAAATGATCTAAATGACATTAAATCTAAAACTAAATCAAAATCTAAATTAAAACTTAAAACAAAAAAATTTAAATCTAATCTAAAATAAAAGGAACCTTTTTATATATTTTTTTTTTTTTTTTAATTTTATGATTTAAAATCTTAAATTTCAAAAAAAAAAAAAAAAAAACTTACCAAATAAAACCTAACAAAAAAAAAAAAATTTTTGATATATATATATATATATATATATATATATATATATATAAAAGATTCAGAATAAAAAAGGGAAATAAAACTAAAACTAAACCTAAACTAAAAAGAGATCTAACGAAAAACTTTATTATATTTTTTATTTTTATTAAAATCAAAACTAAAATGAAATTAATCTAATTGCATGAACACTGAAAATAAAGCCTTAATAAAATTCTAAAGCTAAAATCGAGATTGAAAACAGCTAAAATGAAAATCGAAACCCTAAAAAAAATTGCCAACGCTTACAAAATATACTTGAATCGTATTTGAGCTGAAAGAATCTTACCTGATGCCCTCGCGTAAAAATGCTTAACGCACATTCAGAAATTACCTTACGCCAAACTCGTGAGACACTTGGCCCGCGTGGACTGTTTGAAACTTGTAGAGGGAGGTGAGTTCAACGGATTTACGCAGGTCGACGGCAGATGCAGTGAGAGGACTTCGGCTTGGAAGGATTGCCAACGGCATGAGGGGGTGCAGGCTGAGAGATCGATGTGCTGACTCAATGCATGTATCAAAATCATAAGAGTGTCATCCAATCGTGATGCTTGCGTATGGAAAACGATTAACCCTTTTGCTGCTACGTTTGTGCTTATGCGGGTCAGCGGCAAAAGGACTTTGCGTGTTTGTAAATGCCGGTCATAGCCACGCTGGAGGGGAAAAAAAATCGCAGAAGGGAGGATCAACCTGCGGCTGAAAACAGAGAATGACTAACGTGCAGGTGCGGAAGGGTATGCTTACGACAGCAGAAATTAAAATGTGACTTTACAGATTTGAGATTCAAACGTTCACGTAAACCCTCCAGCGTTGGTCAGATGAGGTTGTTGTTTGACGTTGGGAGATCATTCGATAGCAGAAAAATTTTGCAGCGGGAGGAAGACGCAGCGTGCAATATGGCTGAGTTTTGAAACAAAGGAGAAGAAGGAGCTGCGTTTTTATTTTTATTTTTATGCAAATTTCTGGCAGGTGAGGATAGCTGGGGAATTTGAAAAAAAAAACGATTTTGCAGTCCTTGGAAAAATATTCCAAACCCCAGAAGCTGATATCAATGAAACCGATGTAAAATTTCTTCCGGACCTGAAAAACAATTGAAATTGAAATCCTTGGACAGCGAAACGGCGCAGATAAACCTTGGAAATCTTCAGAAACCCTGCAACCTAGAAGGAAAAATCACCCAAAAATGATATGTGCATAAAACAAAAACTGAAAACCCTAAACCCAGCAAAAAATTTACAGTATTTACAAACTGAAAGCTCTTAAGAAGCCAGATTTATCAATAATCACAGTAATATTATCAAAATTTAATTTTTAATGTAAAACGCTTCAGAAAACCCTGCATGCATTCATAAAAAAATTCTTCGAATGATAAGCCCGGGATCAAGAACTGGCTGGGCTCTTTCAGAAAACACAACCCGGGAGTTGGCTTGTTCAGCCGAGAACTTCCCCTAACGCCCGGTAATCTAAAAAAATGATTTCCTGCACAGCTTAAAATCAACCATCAACATAGAAGGAGAAAACAATAGTGAAACCCCGATCAAATGGAGATACCTGCCACTATATTTCATAATCTAAACTATCATTCAAACCCCAAAGATCAGACAAGATACCTGTGCCTAGATCAATCTTCATTAAGCTATCATTAATGGCTGAAAATAAAACTATGCAGAAAAAATAGAACAATCTTACAGCATTTTCAGAAGAGTAGTTACACCAGCAAGATTTTTAACCCCAAAGTCTTCTTTATTGCACAAAAAATGACTACAAGAGAGCTTTCTTTAGCACCAGAGTCTCAGATCAAATCTGATCTCAAATGACCCCTAGCACCCTATTTAAAGGAAAAATTCCCAACAGCTAGTTCAAGTGATCCATGTCAAAATGATCTCGACCGTCGATGAGGATCAAGATACCTCTTAATCTCATCCGTCGAATTTTTAATGCATTAAAAAAATTGAAATTCTACATTTATTTACTCAAAATATTATTATTTTATTATTTTTTAGGTTTTTTTTAGTTTATTTATTATTTTTTATTCCTTTTTTAATTTATTTTTTTTAATTTTTTTTATAAATTTTATTTATTTTTTATTTTTTAAATTTTTTATTTTTCAGTTATTTTTTAATTTTTTTTAATTTATTTTTAAATAGATCCTCGAACTTAGCCTTTGGAAAAAACACCTAGGACCTAGGACTTAGGACTCATGAGGGATTAAAACATTTTCTAACCCTCAAGACACTTTACATCAAGACTTTTACAACTTTACATCTCAAGGGGGAAAACCCATTTGACATAGACCCTCATAAACCACCCAGTTCTGCGACACAACTATAATCTAGCAGATTAACACACTAGGATTCTCCTAAGATTCTAATGACAAAATCCATTCCGGCTTTGGGGTTGGGCTGAAGGAAAACTCTGCCGATCATGGATCGGTGAGACGAGAAACCTTCCGGAACGTAGATTATCACTTAGAAAATCAGGTCCACCTAGGCAATTTACATACATGACTCATATCTGCTAAGATTATTTACAATTTATACATGCAGACTGGATTTACAACATAAATTGATCAAGCTGTCGATGACTGTCGAATGGCACGGACATGTCGATCAAGCGCTACCCTTTTTGCAAAGAAAAGGGGGTGTACTGCTGGGAAGTTGACACGTAGTGGTCAACAGGGTCCTTTATTAACCTCTCTTGTTGAGCTAGGTAACACTCGTACATTCTAAATCCCATTTGGAAGGGCATGTCACTATGAAGTGTCCACTTTTGCCCCTGATTAGCAAGCTTATTTACTCAATTGCACTAATGGATTGTTGTCCTAGAAGGTGAGGAGACACATTGGATCTTATACAAGATTGCAGGTGGGTCTTCATCTTGGACTTGGTCTCCCTATATGGGATCCAAGCTCTCTAGAGGGTCACAATGGCACTTGTAAGGTGAGCGTTGAGAACCATGGGCCTCCACCATTGCAAAGCATTGATTGTCATGCCATGGGCTTCTTCAACACACATTGATTGTTCGTGCCCCAGTTATACATAGATGATGATGCACTTGAACAACGTTGCCCAACCAGCCATACATTGCACCCGACACTTGGTAGCTAATCCAGGGCCCAGATGAGGTTGTGCCTCATCCAGAGAGATATGGGATGGCACATATGATCTTCTAGCCCTCACTGATGGAGCACTGACTTGTTGTGGAGCTATTTGGAGACCCATGAGACCATTGAGTGTGCCCCACAACCACTTGGGAGCACCACATGATGTTTTGATTGGAAATCAAGGGGCCACCCCCTTGATCATCGTTTATGGAGCCCTCCTCTTCATCATGGCACTTAAGGACTCATTTAGGCCCTCTAATGGCCCTTTGCCCCATTATTTTATCATTTCAACTTCATTAAGGAGGCTTATCTTACACATTTGAGCTATTTGTTGGGCTTGTCACCAAAGCTTTTGTTATTTTGCACATTAAAGTAAATATAAGGGCTCGTTAGGCTAATTCAAACTTGTAGAGAATCATATAAATAAAATAGAGCCTCATTTGTATTGGATCATCATCACTTGACTTGGATTAGCTCTCTTGAAGAGAATTTTGCACTTTTTCTCTTGGTTGTCTGTTGAAGATCTCTTGATGCATTTTGATATTTTTGGAGATAAAATTATGTTCTCTCTTGGAGCCATCTTCTTGATCTTGGATTTGGATATATCTCTTGTTGTCTTGTAAGTAATTTTGTGAAATATTTTTGCATGAAAAATGTCTAATGTGTCAAAATTTTGTAACTAGATCTTTCTTTTGTGTCCTAATTATTGAATATCGTTGTAAAGGATTGTTAGATTGCAAATTTGTGCATGTTACTCATTGATAACAAGTATATGAATGTTCCTAGTGGAATAAAACTTGTTTTTCTTCCATGAAAGTCCATTGATTTTGGGTAGGTAAATGTTAAAAAGTGCTTGCTAGGGCATCACTATTTAGCCTCCTTGAAGATGATTTTAGCCAAATTTGAATCACATAGACTCCATAGCCTAAGGACAAGGCACTAATCCAAGTAAATTTGGTGATCACCCCTTCTTCCCTCCTCTTTTTCTCGTCCAAATTTTTCAACCTTTAAACCTAGACGACCTAGCTAGGGCTTCCTATGAAGTTCATTAGTGGAGGAATTTTTCAAATCCTCTTGGATAGGTTACTGTGTTGGTGTCTCCCCCAGTGATCCACCAGTTTTTATGCAATTCCCACAGTTTATTCTTGAGAAATCTCAAGCCCTAGCTCTAACTTTGAAGCTCATCTTGAATGTTTAGGTGTTTTGGCTTTCTTAAGGGTTTGTGCACATAGTATTCGATGGAATAAGTCATTTGAACCCCTTTCTCCCCTCCCATCTTGACCTCGAGAGCACTTTGAAGAGTCTTCTCCCAAGATTATACATAAACCCTAGGTTTCGTGTGGTCCTCTAAGCTTCTCAAAGATAAAAAAAAGTCTAAAGGCATATAAGCATCATTCAAAGTTTCATTCATTTTATCTTATAACCATACAACATTATCATTAATCATGTAATCATATCTATATTATACCCTACAATAATAATAACATTTTAATCACATAACCATATCTTACTCCACTTTCCCTTTCCCAACCCCCTTTAATTCCTCTCCTTTCCTCCTATTTTTCTTTATCATTTAAAATATAATATTAACTATTAATATATCTAATTATTAATATTAATTAAAATAATAATATAACCATATCAATACTATACTAATAATAAAAAAAATTATTATTATTATTATAAAATTTTATTATCATAATAGAAAATTATTAATTTTAATAATATCATAATAATAATAAGAAATTATTAATAAATTAATATTAATATTATATTATAATAATATAACATTAAAATTCTCCGCATTATTTTTTTGACACATTTAACAGTCTAGTTTAATTAAAAATAGCCATAAATATTATGTGTTAAAAAGTTTGAAGTTCAAATCTCCCCATAAGAACATTCAAATCTCCCAATAAAAACATTTAATTATATTAATAATAATTCCATTATATAATTACAATTATATATACTTAATAAATATAATTATAATCTTAAACCTTAACATCTTTTTTCTTTATATTAATTATATTTTTGTTATTATAATAAACCTCTTCTTAAATTTAACACCCTCCCTTTCCTTTTTATATTAAATAAAAACTATAATATATATCTTTCCAGAGGGGTTCTGTCCCGGTCTGGAAAGAAGCAGAGGACCTGTTCTTGCCGCCTCTATTGCGTCTGCTTTGGGATTCAATAAAAGCTTCTTTAGGCAGTTTAGGAGTACAGTGATCGGGCACTCACGATCACTTGGTATGGAGCTTAAAAGGATCCTTTCAATCTGCAAATGTGAAGCTCATTTATGCAGATCTTATTTCATCATCAGCAAGAAGCTCTTCTCAGCTCTTTCCCTCCTGTTTCTGGAAGGCCTCTTGCCCCCTTAAAATGATCGTTTTTCTCCTGGCTGCTATATTGGAATAAGAACCTCACATGGGAAGTTCTTCAGAGGAAAAATTGGCAGGGTCTGAGCAGATGTTCCATGTGCTTCAACGATGCGGAATCCAATTTGCACCTGTTCTTTCAATGCTCCTCGTCTCTCCAAATCTGGTATGAATTGTCATTACAGTTTGGTTTCCCTCACATGTCTTTCTCTTCTGTTCAGGAAGCTTTTATTTGGTGGAGTAGTCAGTCCTCTTCGGCGAGATCACTGTTCATTATTTCCTGCTGGTTCTTGTGGTTATGGCGAAATGCTCTTATCTTTCAACATTCCAAAGAGCCCATTCAGGTTATTATTCAGAAGATTCTGGCCTTCTATGATTCGTATGCTCGGTAGACTGACTTTCAGCTCCATGTCTCCATGTTGGTGTTTTCTGCTATGATGGTATCAGTCTATGTGTTTTATCCATTGCTTTTGGCTGTTGGTGTAATGATCCCTCTGTTTCCTTCTCCTTTAAGGAGGTTGTCTCCTTTCTTCCAAAGTTCTGTAATCTGCTGCATTCTTCGTTATCTTGGGTCATATGTTATTTAGCTGGATCTGTTAGAGGCTTTCAGGATCAAATCTTTGGACTTTGTGGCTTTGGCCAATGGTCATCCTCTGCAAATCTGTCGGGAGTTATGTTTTAGCTCTCCTTTTTGCCTTATGTTTTGTTATATGTATTTTTATATCTATATATAAAAATATGGTGGTTTTTTTTCCTCTGGAAAAAAAAAATATATATATTCATAATTCATAATAATAAGAAAATAACTTCAATAATATTGTAATAATAAAAATATTAAAATTATTAATAATAAATTAATAATGTAACCACGTCACCATTATAATAAGATAATTTCATTAAAGTTAGTATTTTCTTTTGAAAATAAACTTATTATAATAATAATTAATTATTTAATTATAATAAGTTAATAATAGTTTTTAATAGCAAATTTTAGATTTTTAGAAAATATATATATATATATTATTAATAAAAATATCATCTTATTAATTTAATTTCAAATTTTTAAAAATATAACTTTAATTAATTTAATTTCAAATTTTTAAAAATATAACTTTAATTTTTTTATTTTATTTTAAATTCTTTGAATCCTAATTTTAAAAATAATTAATTAAACATTTTCTTTTCTTTCTTTGGATCGCTTTTATCAAATCATTTCCATTCACATTCTATTTAACCGTTAACCTGGTCTTGCACTATTTAGCACGCATTCAACAAACATTCTTGATGCGACAAGATTAATATCTGCACTTCAATATGGTAACCTCTTATATGGAAATTTTGACACTTCAATATGGTAATCTCCTATATGGTAATCTCTTAATGGAAATTTGACACTTCAATAGAGTTTACTTCAAATGTTTTATATCTATTTTGGGTTCGAAGTAGTTTTACTCAAAATTTGGGTAGAAATTTAACTTTCAGTTGTTGAGAGATTGCATAATAGAAATGAGGTTTTTGGGGTACTGAATTAATTTATAAATTTAAAAATTGTCATTTAAGCAATGTAAAGTTGTATTTAATAGGGTGAGAATCACAGAAACTCTTGATTATAACATTTTTGTTTTAACATCAATCATAACTATAAGCTTTCATCGCAATTATTATTGATTATAACATTTTTGTTAAATAGCATTTGTATTGTGGGTATTTTTTTGCAATTTTTTTTTTTTTTTTTTAATATAACATATAAGTTGTGTAGTTCAGGGGATGTGGTTTAACAGTTAGGTTAGATTTAGGTGAGGAAGTTTGGTCCTCACAAGACTTATGGTCCAATCCTAAACAAAACTATGTTTGATCCCCGCAAAACTTGTGGTCCAATCTTAAACAAAACTAACCTAACCTGAGAGCTGAAAACTGCTTCCTACACAATTTCTTAGATTGGAAAAAAAAAACAAAAACATAAAACAAAAAAACATATTAATTGTGCTCATGCTCCAGCCAAAAAAAATGGGTAGTTGTACAATAATATGTGGACCGTGGGCATGTCTCTTCTTCTTGCATTTCCTTTATAACAGTTCGAGTGTCGACGTTATGTAATAGATTGACTACGGGTCCCTGAGAAACTCAGCCATTTACACCTAACTTCAAATAAATGAACAAATATTTCCAACATAACAAAAAAGGAATTTTATTGTTGAACAATGAAAAATACTAATAACGAAGCAAAGTCAAAGGCTTCATACCCACGAAAGAGATTTTTGCCAAACCGAATCAGAAAAGTAGGTTTCTCATGGTCAGGCTTGGCCGCTTCGATGTAGCTCTGCGCATCAACAAATGCTGCCCGGATATTATCCTTAAACCTCTCACATATTCTTTTCCATGGAGAGGCCTCATTAATGGCCGAGGACCGCAGATTGTTTTCCACGTCTGCCCCCTCTGGAAACCAAAATAATGGCATTAAAGTTTAGTAAAATCAAATAAGGAAAAATAAGTACCTTATGTTTTCTTAATTGCCATGATTATTGAATGACATTGAAGTTACTATTTACGAATATACATCAATTGGTAAAACCCTAAAATTATTTGATTATCTGAGAATTTAGAAATGGTGGTTCACATTCACATCTAAGACTAGACTTGCAAAATTCACGATAAAACAGAGGTAATGGAATAATTAAGTCACAAGAAGAATCATTGGGTTAGGGTTGTTACCATTCACGGCACTGTCTGCAAAAAGCGTGTACAGCTTTTTATATCGAAGCCTTTCATACGTTTCGCCATGGAAGGGCTTAAATTTGAGTAATAGGCTGGACGGATCGCCATTGTCGTCAACTGCGAACCATTTGCGCAAGTTATTTCTGTCATATCCCCTGTAAATATCCTGTTGTCTGTCCCCCCTGTTATATCTGCCGAAAGGCGGAGGTGCGACGGGCGTCGGCGTAAATGAAGAAGATGAGCCATCCCGTATCCTTCTGTGCGGCGGCACATATGCCATGGCTTCTACCGCAACTTTCAGATAGATAGATTTCTGTGTGCTTTCGTATCTGAAATAATATCAGTAATACCAGTTTGTAAAGAAATACGATCGAGGAAATTATAAAGACGGAATAAAGAAACCCTCCATCAAGAACGAGTGAAACTTTTCTTAAGGAGTAAGCAATGTTGCAGGTCTCTGTCATGGCTCGGCTGGGTAGCATCTTAATGCGATTCATCAAAGAAAAGGGAGGTACTGGATCAGGTGATCTTTTCACCTCTGCTGTCTTTAAAGTTATTCCCGTTTGATTTGACATAATTTTGATGAAGTTATTACCGTTTGATTTGACATAATTTTGATCCTCCATGTTTCTGCCCAATGCATCATATTTTTAACAAATACATTAACAGTAATTATGCAATGGCACACAGAGCTGACAGAAATATTCGAATGCTAAGCCAGCCTGCAATAAGCGAGGGATGATTGTCTTGTATAGTGTTATTGTTAGTAGATTGCAGAGTCGAACGTTAGCCCGCTTAACGTGATTGCCGCTATTTTAAAAATTTAATATTATTACATAAACAAAAAATATTTTATCAAACGTTTTTTTCTCGTTTTATCAGAACGTATCTTAAATGAAAATTTAGAAAGCAAGGTCACGAACGGCTTGATGTGATACTAGGAATAAAGAGGAGGGATTCTATTCAATAGTATGGTTTTAATTATTATGGTTTTAATTATTATTTTTATTGCGATGGTGAAATCGATTTTTAAGATTACTATTAATTTAATTTAAATAGATAATATATTTAATTTAATTATTTATTATTTATTATTTCAGATTATTACTTGGGTTAATTTGAAGTTTCAGATCTAGTTCAAATCTCCCTTTAGTAAGAAGTAATAAATCTCTCTTTAGTTAGAAGCAGTAGCGGAAATGGATCTACTATAAAGGGAGGGAATTTGTTTGCTATAGCAGTTGTGGAAATGGATTTATAGTAAAGGGAGGGAATTTATTATAAAATTTGTAGTTGAAATTTTTTATTTCGTGGTTTTTTAGTGGAAAAGTAAAGGGTGAGGATATGGATTTAGATTTTCTTATGTTATTAAAAAAATTTTACTAATTTTTTCCTCTCTCATGTTAAATGAGTAATTTTTTTTATATGAGAATTTAGAAAGTATGGACATGTTACCCCTTATGTAAATCTTAGTAGTTAAGTGTTAGGTCTAGTTATTTGAGAATATAAAAGTATGGGACATGTTATCCCTTTTAACAAAAATTTAGAGGTTTAGTAGTAGTTAAGTGTTAGCTCTTTGTTAAAAAAAAAAAAAAAAATATATATATATATATATATATATATATATATATATATATATTAATGTTTTAGAAGGAATTTTATAGAGTATTTTTAATATTTGGGAAAGAATTGTATAATTAAATGAAAATTGAATTTAAGGTTGCAATGGAAATGATGTGATAATATACATATTATTATTATTATCTATTTTTAAGGTTACCGCCAAGTCACACACCAAATTGGTGTATGAGACGCCTTTGTTTACGCTCAGCGATTTGACTACTAAGTCTACACATACTCTACCCAAAGTATATAAGAGATACGAGATATATATATATATATATATAAAATTTGAAAGTTATTATTAATTTAATTTGAATAAATAGTATATATATTTTTTAATTATTAATTTAATATTTATCAAAATTGAATTCTACTTAATGATAGATTAAAAAACGAGTTTTAATCAAATTTAATTACAAATCAATTTAAATTATTTAATAGCTTTTTTTTCAAAGTTTATTTAACAAAGTTTTTTTAATGCAATATAAAAATATAAATAATAATAATAAAAAACTATATTTCTAATATAATATAAATATTATATATTTAATGAAAGAGACATTAAGTTACACATGCTCATAACTCTAATTTAAAATATTTGTCATGGCCAAATGAATAGCAGATTCATGGTTTTCGGTTTTCTAAAGTCATTTTTTGTTATTCTGTAGTCTTTATTTATTATTCCACTCGTCTTTGTTTTCTTAAGCATTAGATGTGATTATTGGATGAGCTTTTTGCTCATCTTTAACTTTAAATATGACATTTAGCATTGTGTGTCTTTTTACAAAGTCATAAAACAAGTGTGTGATTGAATTTTATTTAGGTCCCATGCATCCACTTGGACATGAGCACATTGACATTTCATTGTTAAACTTTCTACTTTCCAAAAAGTTAAATTAATATAATGAAAGTAAGCTAAGGGGAAATTATATTTTTTTGGGTATTTAAAACTAGTGTAACTCAATCTTATTTCCAATTCTATCAAATGTCAAGCGAGATCAAATAAGTGGAAGTGAAAACCTTTTTAAGGTAGCAAAACTTAAGGCTTGGATGTTGAAGTTTGTAGTTCGGGTACTTCCTCACAGGCCTAAGTGTCTAAACATGTGAAATTTGTCTAATTGACCTTTAACCTTAGCAATTACTTTAAGTATTAAAGCAATTGACTTTTATAAAATAGGTGAGTTAATCTAATGAAATTCAAATGTTATTTGCATTAGTGAATTAGATTAATCTCAACCATTGATTTCAAATGATGTTGAAATATAATCTCAACTATCAATCACTTTGGAGATTAGGGTTGTGGATTCAATCAATGACTCAAACTTATAAAAGGAAGGATAGGCTAAGGGGGAACACACGCATCTTGAGCATAAGACATGGTGAGAATGAGATCTTAGTGATTGGGTAGAGAAATACTTCCATTCAAGTGTGCAAGGTTCAAGGAAGAGTGCAAGGGGTACCAAGGCAAGGATTCATATCAGTCAGAAGATCAAAGGACAGATCAAGTGTTCGATCAACTATATTTAATTCCATGCTTGTTGATATCAACTAGATCAGTATATTGGTTGTCATCTGTATCAATGCTTTCAGAATGGAAAAGGAGGAGGAATCAGCTCACAAGACCATTTTTATGGTGGCACCGAGTTTGGAAAATTGGGGTTTGAAACCTTGCAGGAACATTTTAAGGCATCACACAACATTCTTTGGAGGTAAAACTTTGTTGCTTTAATGTAGCACCTTCTTTTCATATTCTACACACAGATGTTTACAACAACACAAGAATCACCTCAATTAGAGTGCAAAAGTTATGTCACTCAAAAGTTGCCCTTCTTGTTTTCACCACCATAATTCAAGAGGATGCCACATCAACTCTCATTAGTAATGGAAAAGGCCTAGCCACGTGATCATGATGAAGAAGACTCTAGGAGTGTCCATATTGTAACTCTGGTTAAGAGTTAATTGAGTCAAACCTAACCAGTAGTAGGCTATTGGATTGTGTTAGAACTAGGCCACTAAGAGGAAATGGGGTTCCATTTTTTTCAAGTGCATTTGTGCCATAGGCGAGCAGAGTAGCTGAGAGGGATAAGGGGAGAGCACACAAAGAGGCTTTTACATTGTAGTATCCCATGGGCGATAGGCCTTACTTCTTTATACTCACATCCATTTTCTATTCAAAGCAAGAGAGCACAATGGCATCACCTTCCAACTAGGTTTTCTCTTGAAAGGGTTTCCTATTTATTTTCCACGACACTCAAGAATCTCCTTTGGGTCTTAAAATATCAAACACAAACACACTCAAATACCACAACACTTCTACTTTGCACAGTGGAAGAACACACATCAGTGAATCAACTAGTGCACATGACAATTTTTAACTTTTTAAACCCACTACTTGTTTATATTACAATCTAGAATACAATGGTCTTAGAGCTCCTATACTACGGATGATGGCACTTACATACAACCCTGATACAAGGACACAAATAGGGCTTGGTGTCAGCTAACCAGCCCACCGGGGTAAACATGTGACAAAGAGTTACTCTAATATGATTCAACTCCCCATTTACAGTTAAGGAAGTGGATTTGACACGCCAAAAACCAAACTGACCTTCCTTAGGAGCTACAGGACCCTAAAGGACTAACCAACCACTCTAGGTGCCCAACCCTTGAGTCAGATTGTTTTTTTGTTGAACTAGACCCCTAGTCGCTCCCATGAAAAGCCCTCCAAGTGACTAAAGCCCTCCATTAACTCCCACATCAAAGCATCCATGCGACTGCAACATTTTTCAGGCAATTTTGTGCCAGCAACCCCGAAATCTGGGCCAGGACTCAGGTCTCTACCTAGAACTTGATGAAACTCTCAGAAATGATAAATAACAAGATGGCAAGGCCTCTAATGTAAAACTTGAACAACGACTTAACCTGACAAGGCCTAGCCATGACAGGAATTCCTTCAAACACATCATAAACATGTAATCTACAGGTCATATAAACACATATGAGCATAGGGACTTCATACTTATCTGAGAATTGTCAAGATGATCTTATGCCCTCTCATAATACTTGCAATATCATCTATTAGGTCATGCATTCATTAACATTTCATCTACTAATCAAAACATGATGAGAGCCATAACTCAAGTCTCTCATAAAACATGCTTATAACCAACATATAACCAACAGAATAACAATGACTACACAACCATTACAACCACATAATAACAAACACATTTACTCATAATACACAAGAGGAAAAGAGCTCTTATTAACATATGAAAAATGTAACCAGGTCAGGGACTTCCATGTACCACCCTACCATAAATTGGGATGAACAAAATCTTTCTTTCAGCTAATCACCTTTGTGCCATATTCCAAGCATGAATGTGGGAATTACAATAATACAACAAGGGCATCCTTAGGCTTTACCGAGATCCACCAAGGGATTCCCAGGCCCAAGCCCTCATCCATACAACCAGGCTTTACCACAATCTCACCAAGGGATTCCTAGGCCCAAACAAGAAACATACACTACCAGGCTTTACTGCAATCCCACCAAGGGATTCCTAGGCCCAAACAAGAAACATACACTACCAGGCTTTAGCACAATCCCACCACATATCGTCCAGGGATCACTAGGCCTATACAATCATGGATGCCTTTGGATCTCTCCACCTAAATCGTGAGGAATTTTTCCATCTCCACCCTCTAGGCTTTACCGTATATCCCGCCATTCACCGATCAAGGATTCCTAGGCCCAACGAGGGTATACACAATCAGGATTTACCGCAATCCCACCTTCACCGGTCTAGGGATTCCTAGGCCTTGTGTTTCCTCCTGAGACCACCCCACTCAGTTTTGAAACCATCCGACAATCTAGCTCAACCAAGTAAGAGAAACCCCATCACACCATGGCTATCTAGAAATGGCAAGGCAAGGCTGAAAACCATTGTCACACCTGGAAAAACCCATGTCAATGACAACAAGAGAACCAAGAACACACATGCATGTACCATGCATGCCAAAATTAGCAAGGAAATCATACATGCAACTCGATACCTGCAAGTAATCTCGTTGTAGCCGCTTGATCCAACTCTTCCTTGCTTGATCTTTGCTTCCCTTTGCTTTCTTGTCCTTCCTTTTCCTTCCTTCCTCCAATGCTAGAGTGCTCCAAGAATGCTCTAAGTGTGCAAGAGTATGAGAGAGTAAAGAGAATAAAGAGATAAATCTAAAACTAAACTGACAAAAGTTGTGTATTGATCCTCGTAAGCTTTTTTTATCATTGAGGCCTCTAATTTCTTCAATATTTCGTTATTTTCCTCCTCACATGCAACTTGTGACTCTTCACCTTCCTTTTCTCCTAATTTCCTTTGTTTCCATAAATAAAATTCCAATTAATGTCTTTTTTCCTTTTCAAAGCCTTTTCCATTGCGTTTGCCAATTTCCTTTAGCCATAATAAACCAAATGAACACCTGCTAGGATGTTTTGCCCACATTCAGCTTGGAATATGTGTCCCATGACCTTGGTCTTATTTTTGCCATTATTAAATTTATTACATGTAATTTTAAATTGATGTTGTTACAGACCCCTCCCCCTTAGGGGAACACCGTTCTCGGTGTTCAATGACACCTACAACGAACAAAACCATTGAAAAGAAAAACATACTACCCATGGAGCTTTATAACTTAGCTCAATGCAATATTTACAATGAACAACCTGTTGAAAAGCAAACCAACATGACAACATAACAACATAAAAATCATGTCCCTTATTGGAGCTTTATAACACAGCTCAATGCAGTATTAACATCCATGATATGAAATTGGATTAGGTGATTTATTCCTCTTTCCAAATTCAAATAATAAAAAAAAAACTTTAACACTGTGTCGACACTTTGCAAGCATAAAAATGGGTCTTGAAACAACAGGTTTTACAATGACTCTTCAAATCATGAATCAATATTCATATGTAACTTAACATAATGAACATAACACACATAATCCATGAAGGCATAAAGAAGAGCAAGACAAAGGTTTGTTGATGGATTTCACCCCTCCTGGGCTACATCTTTGGGTCTGTCAACATGACTAGACCACTCATATATTCAGTATCAATGAAGTACATAAACATTTTCTGCAGGTAAATATGTGGATATTACCCCTACAAGGTAATGTTCTCCTACAAAGAACTCTCACAACAACAGCAACTCAAAACATCTCCTACAAAGATGACATACTTCAACTGAAATGAGCTAAAAACATCATGTGAACCCTTCAATTCCACATTGAAGCACATAATCAAAACTTCATGTTAAGAGAATTTAAACTTGAGCTGAACCCTGTTGGTTACAGTTGTTGCAGTAGCCTTCTGGAAGTGAGAATACTCCTACAAAGTCTTCTCCATGCCCAAATACCTCCCAGAACTACTTCCAAACCCTGACTGATCCATACACCTTTAGTCTCAAACCTACAAAAAGACTTTGTAGATGTGCTCAAATCAGAAATTAGAGGTTACCAATGGATTCAAAACATCCAAAAACCCCTAATCAGCCTCTTTCTGAGCTCAATTTGGATAAAAACTCAAAATGTTATGAGCTCCCAAGCTCTCCCATGAACTTGACTATTAACCATCCTACAAATTCAACCTTCTAGCTAACTGTCCTATAAATCCACTCCAAAAATCGCTAACGGAGCAACAATTTAGCCCTCTGCAAATGCATTTTGTTAGATCATTAATTTAGCCTCTAACGCCTTGAGATTGAAAATCAAGGCCATATGGGCGCATGGGGCCAAGGATTGGACCTTAATTCCTAGCCCCGTCAGTTAAGCCCTTTAACTTGGGGTGAATGGCCTTATGGGCGCCATGGGGCCAAGGGATGGGCCAATGGCCCGCCCTAATCGTCGGGCCCCTAAACTCTGCACACCAAGGTCACATGCGGTCCACAGGACCTGGGGTTGGCCCCCTTCTTTGGCACTTTCCGCAAGCACCCAAACCCTTCGCGCATGTGATCACGTTAGGTCCATCGGACCTGGGTTGAGGCCTTTTCCTCTACCCCCTCCATCTGTTGGCTTCGGGGTTATATAACTTGCGATCCTATGGTGTTTGTTGTGGACGTGGGGACTGTGAGTCGGGGCTAAGCCCTAGCCCTTGGCGCCCCTTGCCTGCGGTCCCATGGGCATGGGGTGGTCTGGGGCTAGGGCTTAGCCTTGGCCTCTTCCCCTAAATGCGCACAATATAAACCTTTTATATGCCTTTTGCACTATATATAACAAGTAACAGAGCGTGGGCATAGTAGTAGGTCATTGGACTTGTGGCTTGGAGGTCTTGAGTTCGATTCATGTGGGGCAGTTCGACCCTTGACCATAAAATTTTGACGAATCTTGGGAGGCCACGTGGCTGCCCACCACTGGCCCACGTGGCTTCCACCCATTGGACCACGAACCCACCAATCAATAGCCAACAGAAATTTGGCCAATGGAGAGAGGCCAAGTGGCAGCCTGCTACTGACCCATAGAAACTTGAAAAACACAGTGAAACACCCAATTTGTCATTTTTTTGCATGTTTAAGAAAATGGTCAGCAGACGATAACTTGAGCATCCGGTGTCGCATTGAGGTGAAACAAATGTCATTGGATTCAAAACGACGGACACTTCTGTTATCACCAAAAATGATCACCTAGCCATTTCTCACTAGGTGGATCGAAATACACCATGTAGATTTAAATTTACCATAGTAAAATCACTTTCACTGTGGAAAATAATTTAGTAAACCACCTTTATTAAGTTATTTTTTGATTTAAATCAAGAAAATCCCACGAAAATAATTAGATAAATCATTATTTATTTAATTTTCTCTAGAAATAATTATTTCTTGTCACATTTGACTAAATCCCTTAGGAATATTTAAATAAATCATTATTTGTTTAAATTTCCTTATTTATGTTATTAGAATAATGATTAAATCACTATTTAATAATTATTTTGATTTCACACATTTCTTGTTTCTTGCAAAATAATTAATAAATCATTTTATTTGTTAATTATTTCTAAATAGAGGTATTTAACCATTTTAAATATCTTTTCCCTCTCTAATAAATATAACAAATATTCCAAGTAGTTAGATCTGAATTTGATTAATAATATTTTATTATTCTCCATTTTCAAGATTAACTCCATACTTTGCTATATAAAGGAGGGTTTTTCATTCATTCTTCACCATGATCATTATCATCATCAACATTATCGTCATTTTTCTTGAGCTCCCATTTTGAGTTCTTCACTTTTGTTTGGGTTTTTCACACATTGAGAGAGATAATCAATTTTTGAAGCACAGAGGATATCAAAATACCCATCCCATGGAGGGGGACATAGAGACCAATCCGTAGATCTCCTTCACCATGTGTTATCAATAAAATATTTATTCATTTAAAATAGTCTTTCCAATTGGGTTATTATATTGGATACTTTATATTGTTGCTTTCTGTTTTGGATTATATCTTCTTTTACTGCAGGTTTTCTATTTGTGTTTCAGATCTAAGACGACAACAACCATCAACTTGTTGTTAGGGTCACTTGTCACCTAGTGACTTAAGTGAAGTATTTTTGGTACACCTTCCAAGAATTTTCACACTAACAAATGGCGACTCCACTGGGTCTTTAGTTACACATTTGTTGTCCAACAAATGGCGAATCCACTGGTGTAATAACAATGTTCTTGGGTGACTGAAGTTTCAGAAAATTTCAAGGTTTTCTTCAGCTATTTTTAGCCTCTCAATTTCTATTTATAGTATTAAACCCTATTTTGTCAAATTTTTGGATTTTGTTGGGTTTTTGGTCTTTTCCGTAGGTCACAGGTACCAGCCAAGCAGGAGATGGAAAATCTGTGCGAGATTTGCTGACCAAGGCTCCCGGGAACAGAGCACACTTTTCAGCCTGATAAGTGAGTTGCATAGCGCACTTTTTGGCTAGAAAACCGTGTTTTCCTCATAAATAGGTAAGTACCTGCGTTTTGTACCTTTTCCGAAAATTTTTCAATTTTTTTACAGATTTGCCAAGAGTGTTGTCTACAAACTAGTTTGGGTACTTCATCTTTGTTTTCAGTCTCCCTTAGGCCTGGATCCACTTGATTTGTCTCTTTGAGGAAGGAAAAATCCCCCTAGGGTTTAGAGTACACCTCCACATTGTTAGGAAGAGATTTGTTGAGTGAGGAGTCTAGGGTTTTCAACATTTTCAGCCTCAGATCCAATCCATTACCTTTCAAATCCCTTGGATAGGTTTATTTTACCTTTTCTCCCTTTAGAGTTTGGGTTTTCCTTTCCCCCCTTAGGATCCCCTTGAGAATCCTGGGTCTTTGAGCTTCACACCTGTCCTTTGCAGCATTTTTCACCTCTAATTTTTGTTGTTTGTCTACATCATTTACAGTAGATTAGAGCCTTTAGATCCCAGTCCCTTGACATTATATCTTTTTGGCCTCTTTTTTTGTCTTTGAGTTGCTTGTTTTCCTTCTCTTTCTTAGCTGCTTAGTAGCCCTTGTGGGTGGGGTTTTGTGTGCTTGATTGGCTATTTATTTTTCTCTCATTTTCAGATTTATTTACAGTATTTATTTTTCTTTCATTGAGACATAGAAGTTGACATATTAGGGAGCTTAAAATCCTTCACCATCCCACGGTCAAATCTAGAGTGCGTTAGAAACTCGATTCAGAGGGGGATAGGTTAGGTCATCATGCAAGCAGTTATCCTTGGGGCTAACCAACCGATGGTAGGGAATTTTGTGTGGTCGCTCACTACCAAGAAGCTCAATACTCAACCAACCGCATGGGACGAAGGTAACCACAGTGACCAATCTTAGGCAAAAACCATATAGGATTGGCTATGGGAAGGAGTTGGTCCTCTACCCCGCATTTCTCTAAACAAATCTGCTTGCGGGGATTAGCTTCCATCAAGTAAGAAGTTCTTTGGAAGGCCATCTGAAATAATAGATCTAGGATTGTTTGAGGATTTAGATCACCTATAGGCTAGAGGTCTTTTTCTTTGATAGGATGTGTTTGCTTGTATTAGAGTAACATCATTAAAATAGTTAGTTTACACTTGGCACCATTGCACTAGGTGTTTGCTTGTTGTTTGTTGCTCTTTTATTCCTATCATCACCCTTTAGTTTAGACACCATTGCACCTCCAAGGCATTTTTCACGTCGAATTTGAGGGCTTCACCCTCAGTTCCCATTAGGCCATATTACTCCTCCCCATCGAGTTAGAGTTCATCCTCCCAATCCTCCATCGATTCATCATTTTGATTATGATTATGATTCTGTTGATTCATCCAGTTCATCCTCTAATTCCACGTCTTCTCAACCCCATATCGCCACCATGTCAGGTACCAATGTGGGTGCGGGACCCTAGGGTGGTAACCCAGGTACTAACCAGGGTACCCCCACTAGCAGAACACCGACAGTGTGGTCACTCCTTCTCCCTTACTTCCTTTTATGGTTGGTTTAAGTCTCCCAAATTTTAGCCAGCTTATCAATGATCCTCTTCTCCATGATCCCACATGGCCAACAATGCCTACTAAACTCCCTTCAGACATCCCCAAGTTTGAAGGTAATCCTGGAGAAGATCCAACTAATCATGTTCGCTCCTTCCATATGTGGTGTTCATCCAATTCCATTACCGAAGACTCCATTCATCTTCGTTTGTTCCAACGCACGCTCACTGGAGCTGCTGCTAAGTGGTATGTCGACCAGCCCAGAGCAACCCATTCCACTTTAGCGACTCTTGCCACAACCTTTCTTTCATATTTCTAGTTACCTCTCCATTATGATACCGGTACTGAACTCTTGACTTATTTTTGTTAAACTTATGCCACTCACCTTTCTGACCATGTTCAAGAATGGCGTAGAAGGAGGAGCATCTATAGAGATCCTGACTTCGAAGACCGAGTCTATATGGATTGGTTTCTTAGATCGTTGTTGGCCCCCATTGCAAAATATGTCACGTCACACTTTCCTCAGTCTGAGGAAGAGGCACTCCAAATAGCTCTAAAATTTGATCTGATTTACACCTAGTCAGGTTATGTTTACATTGTCATCCCCAATCTGCCTCAGCTTGGTGCTGCTAATGCACCAGGGGCATCTCATGTCGTGGATGGCATAGTTGGAACCCTTTCACACCCTCAACCATATGCTCCACCTCAGATGAGTTATGGTCAACCTCAGAGAGGGACCAATTCCATTTACAATTATCCCTCTCCCAATCCTCCTCAGGGAAATCCTTATTCAGGTCCCAACATGCCATATGCATATCCCCATCCGCATCAACAAATTTCAAGGCCAGTTATTTCTCCCCTTGCTTATACCAATGTTGCCCCATCTCCTTATTATCAGTATGCATAGCCTAACGCTCCAGCTCCTTCAGCACTAGCGCCTCAGCCCCCCATGCCTGCTCCCCCTCAGCTGTAACAACCACCTCCTCCTCAAGGACAAGTGTATGCTCAGTAGAGTGGACCCAATCCCCCTGTTATCACTTAAGAAATGATTTCTAAATTCGGAGCATCAGTTCTATTCCAAATGATTGGTGTTAGCTTTGGTCTAGTCTTTCCATGGTTGCTTTAATGTCTAAGATCTAGAAAAGAGTCTTGTTGGTATGGTCAAATAGGGTCAACACTCCGTTCTTGCCCATCACTGGTCCCACATCACACATTATTTCCATGTGTCAAGCTTGTGTCAAGGTTTACATTTTACATTTGTTCCTAAGTCATAATGTTAGATGGTGGTTAAGTCGCTTTTATGGTTTTTAGAGTCTAATTCATAGGGTTAGAGTCTCATTTCCATCATCAAATAAAGCTCAACAACCTTGTTTTACACTTTATGGATCTCATATCATGTTTTGAAAGTCATGTGTTTAGCCATTTTGAAATTTTTTTGAAACTTGCTACGAATCCACGTTTTCGTAGCGCAGACAGTGTAAAAAACTAGTTTTGCGCTACGAAATCACTGAACTAGGAGTTTTCGTAGCGCGCTACGAAACCCCTGAAGCAGCCTGTTTTAGCAGAAAAACTGTTTTTACTAGTCAACTTCCAGAAGGTTTCCTGAGCAGCTGAAAACTCAATTTTGAAAACTGAAAGAGGCTTTTCTTCCTAACATACTAAAATATAAAAACCTCTTTTAGTTTCTTCAAATTCGTTCTGAGGTGGGAGAAATTTATGGTTAAACTTGCGCTACGAAACTGCTGTAGGTGCAGTTTTGTCTTCTGGTTTTAGCAATCTTTTTCAAGATCAGTTTCTGGTGACATGAAAGCTTATTTTGGAATTCTGAGGGAGGTTTCTCTTCATCAACTCGCCAGCTACAATAACCTATCTCACTTTCTTCATAAGTGTTTTCAGCTGGGAGATACTAAGCTTTCATTGAGACCCTAATTTCAGAAAACGGGTTTGTTAGGATATTCCGACACATAGGATATAGTTAAGTTCAACTTGGTCTAGTATAGAGTTAGGTTAGAGTTAGGTAAAGTGTGTTTCTTTACCGTTGTACATTTTGTAACTTACAATCCGACGGTCACGATAGGTAGTGATCCGACGGTTCACTCTCACCTCGGTATTACCGACACTTGATCCGTGGCTTGACACCCGATTGGTCCATGAGTTCTATTTAAAGCGCATGGAGGGTCATTGTTCGGGTAATCCGTGCATGAGAGAAGCTTATGTAAATTTTCATTCTTTGATTAATAAATTGCCTGTAGTACCCACGTTGGGACAGGCCGTGGACTGTTTCCCTCCTTGCACTCTGAGGGTTTTAACCACGTCAAAATACTGGTGTATTGATTTGAGATCTGGTTGTGAGCGGTGTCCTTTTGGTATTCTTTCTGTGGAACTTACCCTGTAAATTCCTACATGGTATCGGAGCTATTTGAGGGCCGCGTCCGTTGGTGATCCAAATCTGAAGCCGGTAGAACTGCATGCGGCTGTCGTTTCCTAGATCTGCTGTTTCTGACTGCTTTCGGGCCGAGAGGACTGCTCTGTTGCGTTCGGAGCATCTGTTCCAGTGAGGAACCCCTTTCGTTTCACGCGAAAAGGTTTCCGGTAGCCCTAGCTGCGTCATTTTTCAGATCGGGAGGTATACAGTGTTTTTTGCAGTTTACTGTTATTTTCTCTCTGCTTATTTCGGTCTCAGTTTATTTAGCCTTTTTTTTAACCGGATCTATACCTTTCATTTCTGCGTATGCTCTTTGCCCTGCGACTCTGTGCGATCTGGGCAAATCAGAAACAGAAAGGAAGGATTTTTCTCATGCGTATGCTCTTTTCCCTGCACCTTAGTGTGATCTCGGAAAATCAGAAACATTGAGAAAAATATTTAGTTTTTCGGCTAAAGCTAACTTTGAGATTTTTTTTTAAAATTTCTAGTTTTTTTGGCTAAAGCTAACTTCGAGCCGTAAGGTTCGTTTTTCTTTGCATATTCGTGTTGGGTTTTGTGTTTTGTGTTTTGTAGGGAAAAAGAGCTTTCTCAAGGCAAGCACGCAAACCAAGGCCCCCCCCCCTCTCTCTCTCTCTCAAATTTTTTGTATAGATCAATTGGTTCAAAGCTATTTTAAGAGAGTAGAGGTCTTGGGTTCAAGTCTCCATTTTGTGGGGGCGGATTTTTTCATTCCCGCACATTCGCGCACTTTGCCGGCAACGTCAACATTTTTTTTTCAAAAAGCCATAACTTCTTCATCCGGAAGCCTTTTTCAGAGCCGTTTTTTTTAAAACCGCCTATTTTTTCGAGATCTATCCATTGGAACACTTACTTTCAGCATCTTCAGCTTCAGTTTTTTTTAAAATGGAAAGTCCATGCCAAGTCATTCTTGACAGCACTAACTACTTCCAATGGGTAGCCTACATGGGAGATTTACTTAGAAGTAAAGGTCTCTACAGAATAGCCACAGACCAAGAGAAGAAACCAAAAGATGAAGACAAGGCGGCAAAATGGGAAAATAGACAAGATCAAGCACGTGGTTTGATAGGGATGTCTGTTTCTCCTGATCTTAGATTCCACATTGCAGAACTTGAGACTCCTCATGAAGCATTAGAAAAACTTGCTAAAGTTTTTGGAATTAAAAATGAAATTAGAGCCCATCAACTTGAAAATGAGCTGCTTACTTTGGATCCTAATAATTTTTCTTGCATTGAAGATTTCTTGTCCAAATTCAAGACCCTTAGATATCTCTTGGAAGGTGTTAAAGTTAAGAAAGAAGATGGTAACCTTATTTATTCCATCCTTACTAAGTTGGGACCAGCCTACTCTGTATTTGTTTCCACTTTCCATTCTACAAGGGAAGCTTTCATTTGTCAAGGACAAGACTACAAGGCCCCTTCCTTTGACTCCTTTTGTGATTCCTTAATAAGAGAACAAGAAAAACTCTTACACCTTGGTCTTCTTAATCTTGGAAACTCTTCCACGAAAGCGTTAGCCGCCCAGCAGCAACCAAATTCAAAGAATCCTAAGAAGTCATATCCTCAAAAGAATGGTCCTAAACCATCTCAGCCTCAAAATGAAAGATCATTTCAGCAAAATGATAAGACCAATAAAAACAAATGGAAGAAGACTGATAGACATTGTAACTTTTGTAATCGAGATGGCCACTTAGAATCTAAATGCTTTAAGAAGATGGAAGCCTTGGAAGCCGCAATGAAGAAACATAACATCCATGTGGAGCCTACTTCAACTTCAACTTCCGGAATGGCACTTTCTGCATGTCATTATCAATCATCTCAGTCTGGTTATGCATTAAATGTATCTTCTTCTTCTTCTCATTCTCATGAGTGGCTCATTGATTCTGGAGCCTCTTGTCACATGGCCAAAAACCAAGCCATGTTTTCTTCTTTAAATGATTGTAACACCAAAAATATATATATTGGTGATGATAGATCTCTTAATGTTGTAGGGACTGGAACTGTTCATCTAGACAATGGTCAGTTTAATGATGTATTATGTGTTCCAACCTTATCCTGCAACCTTCTATCTGTCTATCAGATAACTCATTCAGGTGAAGGTAAAATTGTTGAATTTTCACCTCATGATGTTGTAATCAAGGATCTAAAAGATCCTAAACAGATTCTAGCTACTGGTCTTGCTGATGATTCCAAAAGGTTGTATAAGTTTCACAACTTTGGGTCATCCAATCTTCCCTCAGTATTTGTTGCTCATAATGATGAAGTGAGCAAACTTTGGCATGAGCGATTTGGTCACTTAAACTATCGCTCCCTTCAGCATCTATGTAAAGAAAATATGGTGACAGGTCTTCCTATGGTATCTTGCAGAGATGGTGTTTGTTCCGGATGTGTACTCGGAAAACATCATCGGGACAGTTTTGACAAACGTGCCTCTTGGCACGCCTCAGCCCCTTTACAGCTTGTGCACAGTGATTTATGTGGTCCTCTTCCTGTTGCTTCATTCTCTGGCTGCAAGTACTTCTTAACTTTCATTGATGATTTCTCCAGACGCACTTGGGTATACTTCTTAAAACTCAAGAGCGAAGTATTTAACACTTTTTTGGCCTTCAAAGCCTTTGTTGAAAAACAATCTGGACATCAAATTCTTAAGCTAAGAACTGATAATGGTGGAGAATATGTTAAAAACACATTCATCAACTTTTGCACCGAAAATGGAATTCAAATGCAACATACTGTTCCATACACTCCACAACAAAATGGTGTAGCTGAAAGGAAAAATCGCACCTTAAAGGAAATGGCTAATTGTATGCTGCAATCTAAAGGACTCAGTCTTAGTTTTTGGGCCGAAGCAATTAATTGTGCAAATTATATAATCAATCGCACTCCTACTAAGGTTCTAGAGAATATCACTCCAGAAGAAGCTTGGAGTTCCATTAAACCAGATGTAAGTCACTTTCGTGTGTTTGGAAGTGAAGCATGGGCCCATATTCCAGATGAAAAGCATAAAGCTTTAGAACCTAAGAGTGAGAAATGTACTTTTGTTGGATATTCTGAAGATGTAAAAGGTTATAGACTTATTCCATTTAAGTCCAAAAATGTTATCATTAGAAGAGATGTAAAATTTGATGAAAATAAATCGGCCTGCGAGCCTAGTCCGGCGGATGTGCCACCTCTTCCTATCTCTTCTACTTTTGAAAACATTTCTTCTTCAGATGATGAAAGCGAGGATGATAATCCTCCCCCACCTTCTCAGGATCCTCAACTTCCAAGATGGGTCCGTGCTACTCGGGATGCAGCAGGTGATCCTACAGATCAGCGACGTACACGTTCTCAGTTTGAAAGAGCCTCTTCTTTACTGGCTCAAGCTCCAGTAAATCATGATCCTGACACTTTTGCAGAAGCTTCAGGCCATCCACATTGGGAAGCAGCTATGAATGAAGAATATCATTCATTGATGACAAATGATACATGGGATCTTGTTCCTCTACCAAAGGGACGCAAACTTGTTAGATGTAAATGGGTTTACAGAACCAAGTATGGACCAGATGGGAAAGTTGATAAACATAAAGCTCGTCTCGTTGCTAAGGGCTTTTCACAGGTTGAAGGCATTGACTACACTGAAACCTTCTCCCCTGTTGCCAAAATGAACTCTATCCGCCTTGTTCTTTCCCTTGCTGCCTCTTTAAAATGGGAAGTCCATCAGATGGATGTTAAATCTGCCTTCTTGCATGGGGACTTGCAGGAAGAAATCTATATGGAACAACCCATTGGCTTCATACAAACAGACTCCAGCCTTGTTTGTCGACTTAAGAAATCCCTTTATGGCCTCAAGCAAGCTCCTCGGGCTTGGTATGCCAAAATGGATAGCTTTCTTTTAGAATCTGGCTTTTCTAGGTGTCATTCTGACAATACTGTCTACACCAAGAAAGTGGGCAACTCTCTTATCATCCTTGTTCTTTATGTTGATGATCTTATTCTTACTGGTAGTGATCCCAACCTTATAAACCATGTGAAGTCAAGCCTTAAAAAGAAATTTGAAATGACAGACTTAGGACACTTACACTATTTTCTCGGTCTTCAAGTCTTGCAATCCCAAGAGGGTATTTTCCTTTCCCAGTCCAAGTATGCTTGTGATATTCTTCGTCATTTTCACATGGAAGACTGTAAGCCAGCCCCTTCTCCCTTTCAGTCTGGAGTCAAACTTTCAGTCTCTTGTACTTCTCCTGAAGTTGATGCTACCTTATACCGTCAACTTGTCGGAAAACTCTTGTATTTAACCCATACTCGTCCTGATCTTTCCTTTGCTGTTGGCCTTGTTGCTCGTTTTATGCAAAACCCCCGTGAAAGTCATTGGAAAGCAGCTAAAAGAATACTTCGTTATGTTCGAGGTACAGTACAGTTTGGGATTCATTACAGTGCCAAAGCAGCTCCTCTGTTAGTTGGTTTCACTGATTCTGATTGGGCTGGTGACCCTGATGATCGGAAGTCTACTGCCGGTTATGTCTTCACTCTTGGTTCAGGACCTATTACATGGGCTTGTAAGAAACAGGCTGCCATTTCTCTTTCGTCAGCAGAAGCAGAGTATCGTGGTGCCGTGGAAGCTAGTAAGGAAGCCTTGTGGCTTCGTCAGATCCTATCAGAGTTTGGCTTTGAGCAGCAGCATCCAACCACACTTTGGTGTGATAATCAAAGTGCCATTCAGCTATGCAAAGATCCAGTCCAGCATCAGCGCAGCAAACACATTGAACTACACATGCACTTCATCAGAAAGCTCATTCATGACCATGTTCTTGAAGTGCAATATTGTCCAACAGATGATCAGGTTGCAGACATCTTCACAAAGGCTCTCACAGAGGCGAAGTTCACTAAACTTCGATATATGCTTGGAGTTCAGGAAGTTGTCACTAAGGGGGGATAGGCTCTAGTGCCTCCTTCCTTCTCCTATTGTGTCATATTTGTAAATCCTTCAATCCTATCCCAAGTTGTTCTTAAGGGGGGATGTTAGGATATTCCGACACATAGGATATAGTTAAGTTCAACTTGGTCTAGTATAGAGTTAGGTTAGAGTTAGGTAAAGTGTGTTTCTTTACCGTTGTACATTTTGTAACTTACAATCCGACGGTCACGATATGTAGTGATCCGACGGTTCACTCTCACCTCGGTATTACCGACACTTGATCCGTGGCTTGACACCCGATTGGTCCATGAGTTCTATTTAAAGCGCATGGAGGGTCATTGTTCGGGTAATCCGTGCATGAGAGAAGCTTATGTAAATTTTCATTCTTTGATTAATAAATTGCCTGTAGTACCCACGTTGGGACAGGCCGTGGACTGTTTCCCTCCTTGCACTCTGAGGGTTTTAACCACGTCAAAATACTGGTGTATTGATTTGAGATCTGGTTGTGAGCGGTGTCCTTTTGGTATTCTTTCTGTGGAACTTACCCTGTAAATTCCTACAGGGTTTTTCCTGTTTTACACGTGTTTTTCAAGGACAGATTCTGGACAGCTAGAGAAGTGTTTTAAAAAAAAAAGAGAGGTTTTTGTTCTAGAAATCATGGACTACAAAAACCTCCTTCAGTTTCGAAAAATGTGTCATGGATGAGGAGATAAAGGCTCTATCCCACGTGCTAACTTTCAAGGATCCTAAACCTAAAAACAAGGAAACATGTTCCCTAATTTCTAGGGTTTGTCATCAACAGTCAGGTGACAACATGGGAGGCTTCATCAAATTCGACTTCATGAGGTTGCAGTTTTCAAAGAATGCATTTAATGTTTAGTTGAGGTGGTTTAGTCATAATAAGGAATTACACTCCTACTTGTATTAGATCTCTAGGACTGCTAGTTAGTTGTCAAATGCATTTAAAGGTTTGTTTTATGGTTAGAATAGGTGTCACTAATGGAAAATTCGAATTCCCCTCATGATGGAGGAAGGAATCCAAGCTTGTAATGAACTCTATATATGACAAGAGATGTAATGCACTTAGGGTTGGCAATTTTCAAAGAAACAAGCACATTGTGCTATTGTATATGACTGTATGTTTTCAGGTTAATACAAAGAGATGCTTTCACTACTCAGGATTCATAAAGGGTTTCAATGTTTGATTTTCCTCATGGCTTCCTTCATATACTTGCAATGGTATAGACACATGTTGCTTAGAATTCATTTGATGATGCTCTAACTTCCTTCATGTGTTTGTAGGTTGTGTTCTCTATATTATATCTCTGTTTTGCTTTTATGTTAAAACCCTCTATGCCCTCACTTCCATGTGAAATTGATCTTGTTGTTGTACTGAAACACACTTTGACTCCATAGCCCAATGGAAGTTTGTTAATTGGTATTTCAACCATTTATACATGTTCGAATTTTCCATAGAGTTAGCCATCTAATCTTCAAAGTAAAATCTTTATTCCAGTGAGAGAGCCCTCTCAAGTTAAGGAGGCTAAGCCTCAGCCAAAAGTTTGGTTTGAAATAGTTACTCAATGTCTTCCTGATCAGCAGCCTATCAGGGTGGATTTTTGTGATAACACCCCCTAACCCTAAGAAAAGGAACAAGGGGAAGGGTAATAGGAACCCATAGTCCCAAGGTAATCAAGGCAACTAGGGTCCTCCACCCAATGCCCCTTAGGGTCCTCAACCTAATCCCGTAACCCAGCAACAGGGTGGTTAGCCCAAGCAGAACAAGGCTCTTCATACGAACAAACCTTGTGCTTGTTGCGGAGTCTATGGTCATTATACCCATGAGTGTCCTCTTTTACCTCAAATGTGGCAAGTATGGGAAGCTCAACCAACATCTCGAGGATCACAACCCACCACCCTTCCTCCTCTTGCTTCATCTCAACCAGTCGTGCTTACCAATCATTTTCCTCACCAAGGATACATAGTTGCCCAACCTACACAAGGTCAAGTAGCTCAACCAGCTCCACCATCTGGTCACCATGATTATCAAATTCTTATGATGAATTCTTATGAGGTAAATATCAAACAAGTCAACCTTCAAACTCGATCGCACCAATATGAAAAGCCATCTACTAAGTTCGTGACTGAGTCCCAACCCAAAGTGTCCACCGAGCCTCTATCTTCACCCAATGGTACCTTACAAATCCCTCCGCCTAAGGTTAAGTTTATTCCCAAGATCCCCAAAGAGTTGTTACCTCAAAATGTTGTTTCTACCAAAGTTGCCCATACATATAGCATAATAGATCATTTGGCGCAGTCTCTTATTGCCATGTCAACGCTAGAAATTCTCCAGACGTGCCCATAACAACAAAAATATCTACTATCTACTATGGCTGTCATGCACCTCAACATGACCAGATGATTGTCTTTCATGTTGACAAGTCAGAAAATCCTCCCTTACCTTCATCCGTTGCATTTCAAATTCCAATCTCCATTCGAAATGCCATTGTTCAACAGTATATCATTGGCGAAGGTGCATCCACCTGTTTGATGGTCGCTAGTGTTTGGAAGAAACTTGGTTCCCCTGACCTATCCCCATCTACCATCACTCTGCGTGCATGGGATGGTCATCCTTCATAGCCCCTTGGCTTATACCGCAACTGCCTAGTCACAGTTGTTGGCAAGACCGTCTATATTGACATTGAAGTCATTGATGCTCCCTTAGACTATAACATCCTTTTGGATCATAGTTATACTTATGAGATGTTAGTTGTTGCATCTGTGGTTCACCATAACATGTGCTTTCCCCACAATGGAAAGATCGTCACAATTGATCAGTTCACGTACTATGATAAAAAAGCCCAAACTTCACCTCAATCCAACATTTCTTTCATGGTTGACAATAAGATTGTCTCATCTGTCTCTCCAAGAGTCTATAAAGATTCATCTTTGCTTAATGCTTACTATGGTCCATTGCCTACTCCTTCTAAGCCTAGCTCATCGATTTTTTGCATGCTCCAAGCATCGCGGGCCGTTCACAAACGGTCTGTTATGCCCTCATAGTAGACCGCACCTCCATAACCTGTTGTGCCTAATTCAACCCCACCTGTCAGTAAAAATCCTCAAGGATCACTTCCTTCTGCTAGTGTCTCTCCTAATCCATTTCCACTTGGAATCGTTCCCCCAGGCCTTAACCATTCAGGAGCAGTTCCTCCAGGCCATTATCCTTTTGGTCAGATATTGTTCTTATTTCCACCTCCTGGAGTTTATTCTACACCTGTCATGGCTACATTGAGTTTACCCAATATTACCTTAGGGATCCCAATTTGGTACATCGATCCCCCCGCAAACACTCCACCTAATCAATTGAAACCTTACATTGCTTTGACCCCGGTCCAACTAGTTGTTCCTACCCCTACCTTTGCTTCAGTTCCACAACAACCTCAACATGAGCCTACTCCCATTGCAAAAGCATTTGGCGAGGGGGAAAAGCCCGAAAGAAGGGAACCCAAGACAAGGCTCCCCCAGCAACTCTAACTCCTCCTAAGCCGCCAAATCCTCTTCCTCCTTGTGCTTTGTGTGATGTTGTCGGTCATGCCACCAATAACTGTCCTGAACTCCCTCATGTTAAGGATGTGGTCACTGATACCTTCCTTGATTCTAACATTCTTGAGGTCCATGTCACCTTACCTGAGTCAGCTAAGAATATTTGATTGTTACACACAAACCACCCTTGCGCTTTTTGTGATAACTATGGCCACTATTCCCATCACTGTCCCCGTCTCAGAGATTTTCGTGATACACTTCAAGTACTTCACGAATTAGAGGTTGCTCGTAATGAGTCCACTTCTCCTTTACCTACGGATTCTGGTCCCACTTCTACACCAGAACAGGAGGTCTCTACAACACCCATTGTGATCCCTCCCCCTAATGTCAAGACGACAAATCGTTCAACCCCTATTCTCTACCTGTCATCATTCATGAGATAAATACTGTGGAACTCCCTTGATGTCTCCTTTTGTGATTCTTTTGAACCTTCTTCATCGAACACAACGATCTCAACATCGGTAGATATTCCATCTACTAGTCATATGTCTCCCACCTTTGACGATGCATATGTGAACCTTGTCTCTCATGAAGAGGATTCAGGTAGCTCTTCACCATCATGTGGTCTTTCTTCCTCCAATCCGCCCATCTTCTATTCTGATGAATACATTATGGAAGTTATGACCACCCTTGATTATCCTTGGGATGATATGCACCATCGTGTGTACTTCCTTCTATAGTAAACCCATGACCAATATGCTATGGATTCTAAAGACTTCATTCATGGTGAAGTCGATTGGTTCAAAAATCCCATTCCTGCTCCAGATGCTTTTGAAGAAGGGAATATGGCTAACATTTCCTCCACCATAAAATCAACATTTCGAACAAACCAGGAGTTGAAGAAAACATTTTCTTGGGGGCACAATGCACCCCGAAAGAAATTGATGCTTACACCAAGCTATTCAAGGAATTTCGTGATGTTTTCGCCTAATCCTATTAAGAAATGCCCAGACTTGATCCCGCCATTGTCGAACATCATATTGACACTTGGCCCGATGCCATACCTGTCCGCCAAAAGCAAAGGCCTATTCATCCTTCCAAGTGTGAAGCAATCAAAGTTGAAATCGACAAGCTCAGGTAGGCTGGTTTCGTCTATCCTATTGAATACACCACATGGGTGTCCAATCCTATTCCCATTCTCAATAAACAAGGCACCATCCGTGTCTACACTGACTTTTGCGATCTAAACAAGTTTTGTCCCAAAGACAACTTTCCCACACCTTTCATATACCAGGTCATTGATGAGTGTGTGGGGCATGAGGTTCTATCCTTTATGGACAGATTCTCCAGATACAATCAGATTCGTATCCGTTCTGTCGATTAGTTGAAAACCACTTTCACAAGTCCATGGGGAACTTTTGCTTACAAGGTCATGCCTTTCGGTTTAAAGAACTCTAGGGCCACTTTTCAATGTCCATGTCCTATTGCTTTCACGACTTGGCTCACATTATCCTTGCCTACTTCGACGATCTCACTTCTTGTTCTAAACTTTGGTCGCAACACCTTCATTATTTGCGTACTGCGTTTCTTCGATGTCACAAGTATAACATTCGCCTTAATCCCCTAAAGTGTGTCTTTTGTGTTCTTGTCAGCCACCTTTTGGGCTTCATTGTGTCTAAATATAGTCTCACTCTTGACCCGCTCAAGGTTCAAGCCATTCTTAAGCTTCCTCCTCCTCATACCCTTTGCCAGTTACAAAGCCTCCAAGGAAAAGCTAACTTCCTTCATCGGTTTGTTCCCGACTACACCACAATAGCTCATGGGTTCCTTAGACTCCTTAGATCTACCATTCCATTCGTTTGGGATGACCAAGCTCAATAGTGTTTTGATGCACTTAAGCATGCTCTCATTAGGGGATTTTTGAGGTCTAAAATGGGCCTCCTAAGAAAAATGTACAACCAAAATAAAATTTATAAGAACCAATAGGATTCAAAATGGTATTGTCAACCATGGGGGATGATTCACCATTTTTGGAGTAACAAAGTAAAAAAGTTTAAAAAATAATAATATAATAAAACTACTTTTTCAACTCGTATTTTCAACTTATCTCTCTAAGGTTTTACTGAAATTTCAAGTGGGAGTACTCGTTGGATGCAAAATTTGATTCCTCATCCAAGGAGTACCCATGTTGCATACTTTTCATGGACCTTGCTACACGAAAAATGAGAAATACATGAAAAAATGTGATTGCAATCACATTTTTCATGTAGCAGGGTTCATCAAAAGTATGCAACATGGGTACTCCTTGGATGAGGAATCAAATTATGCATCCAACAAGTGTTGCTGCTTGAAATTTGAGTAAACCCATAGGGAGATAAGTTGAAAATATGAGTTGAAAAAATACTTTTTTTCTTTTGTCCCTTTAAAATTTGATGATGTAATCTAATCTTATTTTATTATTTCCACTATTATTTTATAATTTCCTTAGGAGGCCCATTTTAGACCTCAAAATTCCCCTAATGCACTTCTTCTCCCTTTATTAGTCCACCAAACTTTGAAAGGGATTTCATCTTATATATCTCAACATCTGCTTATTCGGTTACCGGGGTCCTCATACAAGAGGATTCTGCTGGAATGGAACATGTCATCTACTATGTCAGTAAGAACCTTAACGGGCCCCCTGTGTCCTATTCCCACAAAGAAAAGCTAGTGTTGGTTGTTGTGTTCTCTGTCCAAAAACTTCTCCATTATATCCTTACGCGTATCACCAGAGTTGTGACTAATTCCAACCCAATGGCTTTCCTGTTGAGTCGATGGATCATCAACGGGAAGTATGCTCGTTGGATCGTTATCCTTCAAGAATACGATCTCAATTTTGTCACTCCCAAAAGTAAGAAAGGTTTGGCCCTCACCGAACTCATTTCCGAATTCCCTACCGGTGCTCCTGACCCGTCGACTAATGACGATCTTTTGGATGAACACTTGTTTTCTATTACCTCAAATGATCCATGGTATGGCGTCATCCTTACATATCTGTGAACCCAGAAATTTTCCCCCCATCTCAATCGTGATGATCGACAACGTATTCGACTTCAAGCCCCCCACTACCTCCTCTTCGGTGATGATCTCTATTGTCGCGGTGTTGATATTGTCCTTCGTCGTTTTCTCACCCATCCTGAAGCTGAGCAAGTGTTCAATGCCTACCATGGTGGCACTTATGGTGGCCATCTCTCTGGAATGGCCACTGCCTAGAAATCATGTGTGCCAGGTACTTTTTTCCTTCTCTCTTTAGTGAGTATATTACGACAGTCAAACACTGTCCCAATTTCCAGTTATACGCCCCTAAGGTGTGAGCTCCACCTACTCCCCTCCATCCATTTGTCGCAACCAAACCTTTCTATAAATGGGCTATTGAATTTATGAAGTGTCGACCCTCGTCTACTAATAACCACAAGTATATTATTGTGGTCATCGACTAATTTATCAAATGGGTTGAAGTCATGCCGAAGTTCAATAATACCGTGGCTGCTGCAACCCTCTTCTTTTTCAACCATGTTATCACTCGATTCAGGGTTCTGAAACAATTGGTCTCAAACCATGGCCGACACTTTGAAGATGGGATATGCCGTGAGCTATCCTATTTGTTTGCCTTTGAACATCAATATTCATTATCTTATTATCCCCAAGGCAATGGCCATGTTGATGTCGTCAACAAGATCCTTAAGGCTATGCTTTAGCGGATGATGAATAAAGATAAGACCAATTGGCATTTAACGCTCTTCCTTGTGCTGTGGGCCTATAAAACTTTTGTTAATACTGCCACTAGGTTCACTCCTTTCCACCTTGTTTTTAGAGAAGAGGTAGTTTTACCAATCGAGTGTGAAATCCCTTCCCTTCACCTTGCTGTCAAACTCCTCCCTAACACCCAACCCTTAGAACAATGACTCATCATGCTTGAGCGTGCTTCTGAAGACCGTCATGTTACATTACAAACCACTGAAGCGGCTAAGAAACGCACCAAATATCAGTATGACCGCAAAGTCCATCCGCGTACCTTCCATGAAGGCAAACTTGTTCTCGTGTATGACCAAGCTCATGATGTCTTGGGGCGTGGAAATTTTGAACCATTATGGCTAGGACCTTATATCATCCATAAGTGTTTGGGAAAGGGGGCATACCTATTAGAGGATCCAAAAGGAGAAATCCTTCCCAATCCTCGAAATGCACTCTACCTCAAGAAATATTACCCATAGCATTTCCCATTGAAGTGTGCATATATTTGTCTTTCTTCTTGCATTTAGGTAGTTTGCATCCCCCACATTCTTACACATTGTCTTCTTGCGTCTTTCAGATGGATCCATCATCCACACCTTATATCAGTTTTTCCGATGGTGCGAGTCGCTTCACCAGGAATCTTGCCTCAGTAGCTTGGGCCATTTTCACCCCCTTGCATTCGTTAGTCCACTCCAACAGTGTTTGCATTGGATCTGCCACCAATAATTAGGACGAATATGATGTTGTGATAGGTTTGTTAGCCAATTCCCTTGACCGCTGCATCCTTCACCTTCATTTTTGTCTAGATTCCTTGCTACTTGTCATGAAATTTAATGGCGTTTATCATGTGCATAATCCTATCTTATTTAGAAAATATCTACGAGTTAAGCTTTTGATGTGTGAATTTGAATCCATTTCATTCAATCATGTACCTAGAGCCCAAAATCACTATGTAGATACCATTGCAAATAACATTCTAAATTGGCATTTATCACATGTAAGAAGACATCCATAAACAAATGGAAAACCACAATCATCACATACAAAAGATGCATAATCATAAATATGTATCGTCATACAGTATTTTGAGTCCACTACTCTAATACATCCACATGCTCACTATCATGTTATCATAAAACAAAAATGGGGACCCACATGTCCCTATGCCTAATCACTATCATCTGGAGATTCCCGAGCCAACAACTCCATTCCCCCAACCCGTAGATCTTGTATACCCTGACCGGCCATCGCCATGCGCCACATGATTCCTCACCACTCTGGGGGAAGACCCGTACACTCATATGTATACCAATCTTCTAGCTCATTCCATCCGTGCTTTATCACCCTGGTTAGTAATATGTCACATCTACGTCGAAGATCCTCCAGTAAAGCACCATCATCTGGTCTCTGTTGTGATGAGGTCCGCCCCTGATCTGCAACCCCAAGTGTTGCGGATAGTCCTGGATATCCTGTCGGCCTCATTGGTGCTATATTTGTATACCACAAAGTTTAGAAATCAATACCACATACACATATTTCTTAAACTATAAATGCACCAAATATATAACAACTTTCACTTACCATCTGGGCCCCATGCTTGTCTTGGTGGAAGTGGTAAGTCAGGATCCCCTTGATAGTTCATGTCGTTGTATGGATAGTCATCTATGTATAGTGGCATCTAGTCCCAATGAGCGAAAAACTCAGGTCAGAACACTTGTCTGACTCCCCCTCCACCTCCTCGTCTTAGTAGCTGCCCCTAGCGGCGCATCTTAGGCTCCTATGGGCCCCCATCACGGATCTGAACATGAGGTCGTATAGTGGGGATCTTCTCAAAGAAGAGTGAGCATAATACTGTCCCAAATGAACAACTATCATTGGTCTTCCATTTGGATAATGTAAATTGTCATTTCAACAACGACAGCAACATCTAGGCCCACCCATAGTAGGTCCCTCCCAAAACACTCTCCACTAGCATCATCTGCCCTCTAGTGATATGGTGGAAGGCATGACTATCATAGATTCGTAGCATCGTTGTGACTATAGCTCATGTCTCCATCCTCTCCAAGTCATAAACCCGTATGGTTGTGCCCTTTGCACGGCTACCCCGTACACAATTACGCTCAACAAACTCATTAATATGCCACACAAGGCAACATTGTATGTATCTTCCCTACCACCCCCAAGGGGGGTAGTCCTATTAGAAAATATGTCTTGGATCGTGAGCTTGATCCTATACCTTTGTACTATAAAGGCCTCCTCATCTAGGTCCCAGTAACTCACTTTCCTCGACAGAAAGGACTCACCAGCCCTCATCAATAGGTTTTGTAAGAACTTCAACATGCCATACCGTGCCAACATCCCTCTCACTATCTGATTCCCCTAAATCTCAACATTGAAGGCGTCAAACTATCGTTCTCACCATAATATATTTAACTCCACCATCCCTACATCACATCATTATGTTTTTTTAGTCAAGAGTACAAAATAAATTCATGTCAGAACTCAGCTTCAGCCTCTAGCAAGCCACTAGTTATGCCCATATTTTCAGTCCAGAGCACAATTTTTGCCTTCAAAATTGCGTTGAATGCACTTGTGGGCCCCATTTATGCGCTCCAAAGCGCAAATCATGCCCCAAAAAGTGCACTACAACCATGAGGATGAGGAGGGATCCCCAACACGTAGCTGAAACCCTAATCTAAAAATCTAAACCACTAAAAATGATGAGTATGGTTAGGCCACCTACCTCCAACTTGCAGATCCTAATTCCGACGGTTGGTTTTTCTACTACGATCTCCACAAGATTTAGGGCCTTCTCCTCCTCTCCAAATTATCCACAACTCACTATGCAAATGAATTGGATTTGGAGGCAAAAAGCCCTTTTATAGGAAAAACCCTAGTTTTTTCTATCGCCCATTGCGACCAAACCATAGCTCTGTTTGACGAACTGTTAGCACCATTAGAAAGCTCTCACCAAGTTCTATAATGGGTCTCTCTTTTTTTTGGTAATTTGAAACTTCACCCAAAAGCCATTTTTTCCATGAGGTCTCACTTTGCCGCCTCTTAAAATTGAATCTCTTCATCTGAGCCATCCATACTTTGGTACCACTTTACCTTTGCATTGGTTGAATCACGTGTCAATTTTTGTCATGAGTAACAATCATTTACTCATGTTTTAATGGTCCCCACCAGGCCTCTCCCACGTGACAACATCATTGAGTCACCCTTGTTCAGAGCATCTGCGATGTGTCACCCTTGTGCTTATGGAGTCTATTCTGAGTCCCCATTTGAGTCTCATTACAGTGTTTCATTCGTCGTCGTGTCACATTTATCTCGTTTTACATATATTTGGCCTCCAATTCTTCTGCTCCGTCTTTGCCGAAACCCCATTTGAGTCATCGACCATCCCCTCTGGAATCGAGTCAGTCGATACCAGGTCAACCACTTTTTATTTATGCTTGTAGAGTCCCATAACTGCTTTATCTTGACATCCTTTTTGTCCATATGTACCTCATTTTTCCTACCGCTATCATCCAAATAAACGCAACAAACATAAGGTTTTGACAAAGTAAACATTCATATGTCATCTTTTTCATATTTTGTCAATATGCCTTATTTTTCTAGTAAAGTTTACATGTAGCTACAAAATTGATCCGATTCTGCAACTAGTCCACAAATCTGCATCCACTTCCATTGTTGACAGGGTTCGAGTGCACCAACTCAGCAAAGGAGTATATGGGTAGATAGGGAATGATCCTCTCATGGATTTCTTCTTATTTACTCGAGCTAATTCACCAAGAGATCTGCACTATAACATGGTCAACCATGGCAGTCAACAACAGGACAACGCGCTAGAACAGAGTCCGAATTTTAAAAGATTTCATCGATTTTCTTTTTCAATAGAAAATCGACAAATAAGCGATATGATCTAGTTTTGATAAGGACTATAGTGAAGTCCTATAGGCTTAAATTTCTCGTATTGTTAAAAAGAACTCTATAGAAACATTGGCAGCTCTGTGTAATGGGTGCGCCACCGTACAAATGACAGACTTAGGACATTTACACTATTTTCTCGGTCTTCAAGTCTTGCAATCCCAAGAGGGTATTTTCCTTTCCCAGTCCAAGTATGCTTGTGATATTCTTCGTCATTTTCACATGGAAGACTGTAAGCCAGCCCCTTCTCCCTTTCAGTCTGGAGTCAAACTTTCAGTCTCTTGTACTTCTCCTGAAGTTGATGCTACCTTATACCGTCAACTTGTCGGAAAACTCTTGTATTTAACCCATACTCGTCCTGATCTTTCCTTTGCTGTTGGCCTTGTTGCTCGTTTTATGCAAAACCCCCGTGAAAGTCATTGGAAAGCAGCTAAAAGAATACTTCGTTATGTTCGAGGTACAGTACAGTTTGGGATTCATTACAGTGCCAAAGCAGCTCCTCTGTTAGTTGGTTTCACTGATTCTGATTGGGCTGGTGACCCTGATGATCGGAAGTCTACTGCCGGTTATGTCTTCACTCTTGGTTCAGGACCTATTACATGGGCTTGTAAGAAACAGGCTGCCATTTCTCTTTCGTCAGCAGAAGCAGAGTATCGTGGTGCCGTGGAAGCTAGTAAGGAAGCCTTGTGGCTTCGTCAGATCCTATCAGAGTTTGGCTTTGAGCAGCAGCATCCAACCACACTTTGGTGTGATAATCAAAGTGCCATTCAGCTATGCAAAGATCCAGTCCAGCATCAGCGCAGCAAACACATTGAACTACACATGCACTGCATCAGAAAGCTCATTCATGACCATGTTCTTGAAGTGCAATATTGTCCAACAGATGATCAGGTTGCAGACATCTTCATAAAGGCTCTCACAGAGGCGAAGTTCACTAAACTTCGATATATGCTTGGAGTTCAGGAAGTTGTCACTAAGGGGGGATAGGCTCTAGTGCCTCCTTCCTTCTCCTATTGTGTCATATTTGTAAATCCTTCAATCCTATCCCAAGTTGTTCTTAAGGGGGGATGTTAGGATATTCCGACACATAGGATATAGTTAAGTTCAACTTGGTCTAGTATAGAGTTAGGTTAGAGTTAGGTAAAGTGTGTTTCTTTACCGTTGTACATTTTGTAACTTACAATCCGACGGTCACGATATGTAGTGATCCGACGGTTCACTCTCACCTCGGTATTACCGACACTTGATCCGTGGCTTGACACCCGATTGGTCCATGAGTTCTATTTAAAGCGCATGGAGGGTCATTGTTCGGGTAATCCGTGCATGAGAGAAGCTTATGTAAATTTTCATTCTTTGATTAATAAATTGCCTGTAGTACCCACGTTGGGACAGGCTGTGGACTGTTTCCCTCCTTGCACTCTGAGGGTTTTAACCACGTCAAAAATACTGGTGTATTGATTTGAGATCTGGTTGTGAGCGGTGTCCTTTTGGTATTCTTTCTGTGGAACTTACCCTGTAAATTCCTACAGTTTGAGCATCCTATAGAACTCTTTTTCGCTTAATGCAAAGTTCTTATTTCATATATTTTATGTGTTGTTGATCTAAGGCGATTGACTGCCTCGTGGAGGGCCCCTGTGCGCAGATTAGGTCTCTGATTCACAGTAATTAGATTTTCCTTTTCAATTGTTATTTCATAGATTTAATTCATGGATGCCCTGTTTTTATGTTTTTAAGATGCAGTTCAATGAAGATCACGACTAGGTTCACTTGATTGATTTCTGTATCGTTCATTTCATTTGCTTAATACCTAGCATAAACTTAGTAATTTTGTTTCATTCATTTGCCTAGCACAACTTAGTGATTTCATAGCTTAGTAATTTCGTTTATGTTTTGCTTTTTGCATTGAAATAAAGTTGCAGTAGATAAGAGTGGCAGTCTTTCTCAACTTCTAAATTCAAGCACATTTCATTTCCAAGTTGCTAAATTAAAATTTTCTTTATGTCATTTCATGCTTTCATAGTTACATTGTTTACCTGCAACATAAAAATCCAAAAACAATTGATAAGTTGAAAGGAATATTAACATAACACATCTATTGAAAAGAGTAAAAATCATTATCCAATCATTCTAAAAACCCAATTCAATCAGAACTAATTCTAGAAATAACATTTAAGATAATTAATTAACAATAAAATCTTAGGAATAACACCTTAGTATAGATAATAACATCACCTCAATACTAATTCTAGAGTTTGACATTAACTTAGATAACGATAACATAATCATCTTAACGACATAAAAGACTTCTAGCACATACAATGCACTTGCACTTCATCAGTTTACCTGCCCTGGTCGATAATTTATGCTTACAATTTAAGAACATTAAATTGACTAAACATTTTGGCGTCATTGCTGTGGGAAGTGCAAATAGAAGTTAAAAAAAATCGAATAAAAACATGACATGCATAGGGAAAGAGACTCTAGAGGTAGATTTGTAGGATGAGGAAGAAGCTTAATTCCCACAAATTCGCTCACTCCACCACAACCTCGAAGTTCCATACCACCCACTCAAATTCGAATTCCATCCATAGGCCAACAAAGACTTCCTGAAGTCTTAAGATCTGAAATCCAATCTAGAACTTCACCTACTTCATCTACTGAGGCTATAATCGAAGTAGAAGAAGATCCTACATCCCCAACTACAAGAGTAGTTTTTCTATCTTCCACTGGTGAAAAAATTCTAGGAGAAGGATTACAAATTCCCAGTGAAGAAGAGGAACAAGAAACTCATCTTGATTATCCATTGATAGAGGAACCAGAAGAATTAGAAGATCATGTCATAGAACCAGATACTGAAGAATCCATCATGGTTGAAGAAGGGGAAGGAGAGGTACACAATGTCAATGGTGAAGGAGGAGGTAAAGGTAGAGGAGGAGGTGGAGATAGAGGTAGAGGAAGAGGTAGACGTGGAGGAGATCAATACCCTTTTGGATTTCCTATCTTTGATGAGGATACAACCCTCACAATGAAGAATATTTCACCTTCTATTCTTCTTAATTTCCATGGAAAAAGAAGTGAAGACCCACAGACATTTCTCTTTGAATTTGAAGTATTATGCAGATCATACGATTATCTACATGATGCTCAAAAATTAAAATTGTTCCCTGCTACCTTAAATGATTCAACATTGAAATGGTTCATGAGTCTAGGGACGAATATTATAAGGAAATGGGCACAAACGAAAGAAGCATTCTTAGAGAAATATAGGGACTACTGTATGCCTCACAAAATTAGGGATGAAGTTTTCAAAATGACATAGAAATAAGATGAGAATCTTGAAGACTTAGTCGAGAGATTTGTTTATAATCTTAAAAAGGAAAAAATGGATAGTTTGGATGAGGAAACTTTGAAAGCCATCCTACTCAAATCTATCAGAGATGAGTGGATTGATCTCCTTAACTTGATAGGAAAAGGAGATATTTCTCAATTACCATTTGCAGATATTTGTGATCTATGTGTACATATCTCAAGGGGTAAAGCATGAGTTGGAAAAATTCCTAGGGATCCTCTCTTATCAAGAATCAATAAATCTACAGTTGGGTCAGTCAGTAGGGAAGAATTAGGAATCTTTCTTGATAATTTTAAGACAAATATTTTAGGGAGTCTTAGTGAACAAATTGACACCCTTAAAATACAAAACAAGCAAAAGGCCGAAAATGCTACATTATCCATCTTTTGTCCTAGGTGTAGAAAGAAGCATGCTCTGAGAGAATGTCCTTTAGACTTAAAAACCATAGAAACTTGTGCCATATGTGCAGATAACCATGATACTAAAGAATGTCCTTCTCTACCAAGTCTTAAGGTTGTATTTAATGATGAAGGAATACCAGAACAAGTAGACCCTCTTTGTTTTATTGCCAAAAGACCATGACAGAACTCTCAAGCAAATCAACCACAAGGCTTTAAATCACAACAATTTTCTCAGTCTTCACAAAGTAATTGGAATCCATCTTGACAGCCTTGGGCTCAGCCACAATCACAATCTTGGAATCAGGGATGGCAAAATCCTTATGGGGCTTATGCTTAATATCAACAATATTCACCATCCTATCCTAATTTCCCACCACAATTCTTACCTCAATCTAATCAAATCCCTCAACCTAATCAAATTCCTCAAGCTAATCAAATTCCTCAAGCTAATCAATTACCTCAAGTTCAAATCCAAAATCAAAATCCACAGCTCTCCCTACCATTTGCACAAAAACCAAATCAATTACTTTCTCAACCACTTCTGAATCCAAATAATAAAATGTCACAACCTGTTTACAATATGGAAGGGCAGAATCCTCAAACCTATGTAATAACTCCACTAGATCTAAATAATGTTCAATTAAGATCTGGTAGAGTATTACAAAGAAAACCCCATGTTGTCATTCAGGAAGCAAGGACAAATCTTCAAAAAGATAAAAATCAATCTGAAAAAGGAGAAATCTCTCTTCCTTGGAAAGAAAATAACCAAACAGAGAATGTTCCTATAATTTTTTATGATACTCCTATTATAGAACAACCCTCAGTATCCATTAAACCACCTTTTCTTGAACGGTTGAAAATTGATGAAGGAGTAGAAAAACAAATCACATTGCCTGATTATGATATGCTGGATGAATTAAGAAATGTTTGTATAAAAATTCCTTTATTTCAAGCCATAAAATAAATACCAATTTTTGCAAAAACAATCAAGGAATTGAGTACTCAAAGATCAAGAAGAAAAAGAAAAGACATAAAAAGAATTCAATTAGTTGGGAAAATTGCAGACATCATGATGGGGAAACCTACTCTTTCAAATGAAATGCCACTACAACCTCAGGTACTCATTGAACCTTTTGAGAAATGGGCGCTAGATTTTGTTGGTCCAATCAATCCACCTTCAAAACAAAAAAGGTATATTCTGGTATGTACTGATTATGTCACTAAATGGGTAGAAGCTAAAGCACTTCCTTTTGCTACTGAAAATGTTGTAGTTTCATTTCTTTTTGAGGATATTTTCACTCGTTTTGGTGTCCCAAGAGAAATTGTAACAGATCAAGGAACATAGTTTACATCCAGAGTAGTGCAGAAGCTCGTGGAACAATACAAAATCAAGAATCGGAAATCTACTCCATATCATCCACAAGCCAATGGACAAGTTGAGTCTACAAACAAGTTGATTGAAGCAAATTCTCACTAAGACTGTACACTTACATAGGAAGCACTGGGCAGAAAAGATTCTAGAAGCTTTATGGGTCTATAGAATTACATGGAGAAGCACTACAGGACATACTCCTTATGAATTTGTTTATGGGAAGCAAGTCTTACTTCCAATAGAGTTCCAGATCTAGACCTATAAAACAATAGTCCAGTTGGATCTTGACTTATCAGAAACACAAAAGCAAAGGATGGGACAACTCAATGAGCTTGATGAAATAAGACAAGAAGTCTTCCAGAAGACCAGCCTAGTTTAACAACATAGATCCAGATGGCATGACAAATACATCAAAGAAAGAAAATTTCATCCAGGAGAATGGGCATTACTTTTTTATTCAAAGTTCAAGAACTTCCAAGGAAAACTCCAAACGCACTGGCTTGGACCTTATGAAGTTGAAAAAGTCTTTGAAAATGGTGCAGTCAGAACTAGGACTATTGATGAAGAGAAAATTCCTCTTTTAGTGAATGGACACCGACTTAGACTTTATCAGAAGCCATTGACAAAAGAGGAATTTGTCAAAATTTTCCAAGATAACTCAGAATTGAAGATGGTTGAGAGGAATTATTCTTCTTTTCCATCTTAGAAATTTTATTTTTCTTATTTCATAAATAAATAAATAAATAAATAAACATGAAAATCAACAAGTTGTTGGCATGCTTATGCAAAAAATTTAAAGTGAAAACCAACTCTTGTTGGCACCTTAAATTTTCTCTTGATCATTTTTCTAAACATCCCTTTCTTGAGAAAAAAAAAATAGCTACAGAATTGGTGACTTTCTGTTGCTCTGGCAAGTTTCTGCAGCCAATCTGACAGGGACACTTGGTGGCTCAAATTGAAGAAATGATTGACTCCTTTCAAGTGCAAAGTACCTGCAAATGACATCAAAGGACAAATAAAGGTTAGCAAATAAATCTAAGGTATGTAACACTTTAATTTTACAATAGGGGTTAACATATTGTATATATGAATTACGTGGACATAACATTACCGAAAAACCGAAATCATTGCAATTCATGGATGATAGTCCCTTGTCAAATCCATTATAATCTGCCACCATTTTAACTCCTATCTCATACTCATTTTGGATCCATCGATTTGATCGTTGAATCATTGAATTAAATGCATTCAAACAGCTAACTCATCCCCGTGAACCTTCATTATACTTACCCGTTCTCTCATTCTTTCAATTCATACAGTCTCTCCATCCTAGAGCGAAACCCTACTAAGACTATTTTCCCTGTCAAGTAAAACAGTTCTTGAGACGAAACATCTCTCACCATGGGCGTTATTGTTCAAACAAAACCAACAGGAAGGAAATTTTTGGAAGGATACCCCAAACCAGAGAATTGTTACAGAAAGCTCAGTGGTTGGATTTCATAGAAAATTTTGATGATTTCCACATGGAGGTGACAAAAACCTTTGCACGATCTTTTGATGGTGCAAAAATCGAAATAGGTGATGTCAAGTTCGCAGTGACAGAGTCCCTGATTATAGAAGCCACCGTACTGCCCAGCACTGGAGAAAAGTGGTTCAAGAATAGAGGAATAGAAGGAGAAGACTGGAAAATTTTCTTTAAAAACCCAAGCACGGATACTACTGCCTTCAGAAAAGGTATTCCTAGCTCTGCCCTCAAAAGTAAGTGGAGAAATTTGCTCCTTATCCTTTAAAAATTTGTTACTTGTGAAGGCCAATTTGGGTGTATGTTTTTCTATCACATTAGGCTATTAATGAATTTCCTTGAAGAACATCAAATGAATCTTCCATACTTTTTGTTGAATAGCCTTAAGAAAATGTCAGTAAGTGTTTAGAAGAAAATCCAGTTTATAAACAACACAATGTACCATCATGGGTTAGTAATTTTTTTTTATCGAGTTTCATCTTCAAAGCCTAGGTGATAATTGAAAATATTTTATAGTGTGAAATCACTTTGAAGAGAAAACCCCTGAACAATCAAGTGGTAGAAGAACCCTTAGGGGAAGAAAGATAAAAATTGAGACAGTAATAGAACAAGAACCACAACATCAACAAGATTTGTCAGAGGATGATCTACCAATTGTAGAAATTTTGTAGAAAATGAACACAAAAAGTCTTAGAAGAAAGAAAGCCAGCGAGAAAATAGAGGTTTTGCCCCAAATAAAAACCCTGCCTCAGAGGGGAAGAGGAAGGATGGCTTCGGAGAACAAGGCTCGCGCAGAAGGGGCGAGTTATGGGAATCGATCCCCTGATCTCTCCTGGGCGGAACTGAAAGGCAGATTGAATGGCGGCAAATGGGAACAGGTAGATCTGTTCACCAAACTGAATCATCCAGTCGAGGAGCTCATTCCTCACAGATCGCTTCCTTTTATTTTTAATGGCAAAGGCAGTTTCGCTTATGACGGCAGGAGGGCTAGGGTTACTGTACCAGCTAGCCAAGCCATCGCTGTATTGCACACTAGAGGCAGTGGTCACGCAGGAACCCCACTCAAAAAATCGACGTTTGGATGCCCTCTACTCACGCACCAGGGTAATTGTTCAGATCAGCCAGTAGTAGAGGACAAAAGCGAGGCAGGAAGGCTGATCTGGACAGCACGAAGGAGTTTATGGACTGTGCAGGCTGCGACGTCCCAGTACCCGGCTGAATAGGCGAGGGTATACGCCATCGAATGGAAGTCGGGTATAGTGACCCTAGCCACAACGGCCACGAGCCCAGAGGCCCGGATCTTCCTGCTGGATACAAATGCCCATGACAGAGTGGGTGGATCTCTGACAAATAACCTCTATAAGCCAGATCTGGAGAGACCAAGGCGTGGACAGGATCCAAAGCTAAAATGAGGCATCTGGATTCAAAGAGGAACTGCCTGATCCAACAAAGCGAGGTCTCCACAAGATCGATCTACTCCGCATGGATGAAGATCTGATTCAGATCTTCATCAAATCGATAGGGGGCAAACACTTCTGCATGCGGCTCAGTAAGGGGATGAGCATCCATGCGTTAAAAAAAGAAATCCAGGGTCACCTTGGAACCCCAGCACAACATCAAAACCTTATATATTCAGGATACAGTCTGCAGGACAACCAAACTCTACAGCACTACGACATCGCCAAAGATTCAACCATTATTCTAAATCTCCGACTGCGCGGCGGAAGCACTGGAACCAGCTCTAAAAATACAGGTTCCTTTCGGGATGCAGTGAAAGGAAAGGAAAAAATGAAAAATAAAGCAGCACCACCACCAGAGCTACCAGGCCCCTACATTGTTGAACAAAAGCCAGAATCACCAACGCTACAAGTATCTTTGCCAGAGGTAACTAGTCTACACACAGACCTATCCAAAAATGCAGTTATTTGTAGATTTAATGGTTTCTGGCCAAAATCAGATGCTCTGCACCAATGGATCTTTTCAACATGGACATCTAACTGTGAAATTTACCTATGCCCAAAAGGGTTTTTCATAGTTAGATTTAACACAGAACAAGAACGAGACAGCATTATCAATCAGGGGCCTTGGTTCTAGGGTAGTGTTGGCCTCTTCACCACCCCCTGGTTTCTTGATTTCGATGCCAATACAATGAAAGTCTCAACGATGCCTGTATGGGTAAGGCTACATGGTCTCCCTCTACATTTTTGGCATCACAAAGTATTAATTGCCATTGGGAACTCCCTGGGGAAATTCCTAAAAATGGATGAAGACAGAGCTATCAGGGGAATATTTACATTTGCCAGAATATGTGTAGAAGTGGACCTGAGTCAGGGGCTACCTGATCACATCACTCTGAACTTCAATAATTCTCAGTGGATACAACCGCTCGACTACGAGAACACAGCGTTCCGATGCCGGGGCTGGGCACCTTCAATATGACTGCCCATTTGCTCGAAAGGACCCCAGGAGAACCAAGAAACAACAAAAAAAGCCCAAAGGGTGGCAGCATACCGACCCGTTGGAAGAAGAAGACATAAACGCGGATCCTACAGAGAACCAGATAGAACCTGATACTCAAATGAGACAAAAATACACTCAGGAAGAGAATGCCCCAATTACTCATTTGGGGCCACACATTTCAGATCTACAACAAGAACCACAAATGGAAGTAAGTGGCATCAAACGAACTCATGGATCAGAGGGCTCAGAATCTGACAAAGAACTTCCATTGATCCCAATGGAAAATCGGTTAGCTATTATTACACCCACTCCCGACACTGGAGGTTGGCGACGGGTGCAGAAGAAGAAGGGCAGAAAAGTTTAGGCTTGCTGGAACTTATTTTTTTTGTTGCTTCCTGTCATTACAGGAACAACCATCTGCATATGCTTCATGCATATATAAAATGTAATTTTATCAATATGAATTACGACTTTTTTCTATAGGAAAAAAAAACCTTGCCTCAGAAATAAATTCCAAAAGTTAAGGAAAATAAGATTCAAAGGATACCAACCACAGGTTTGAGAAGAAGCACTAGATTGAACACAATGAAAGAGGCAGCCTCAAAAGTTGCAGAGCATATTGATCTTGAGTCAAAAGAGAAATTTGAAGATCTTGAGAACTCTCCAAGAGTATCACTGAGATTGTCACCAAGGGTATCACCACCTCCCTTCATTTCACCTCCAAAGAGTCCAGTACAAAGCCCAAGTATTGATCCTGTACAACAAGAAATCTATGATTACATAGAATCATTAGAGAGAAAGGAAGCAGCAGCCAAAGGATCAATTCAGAGCCCAGAAGAAGAAATCAACCAGTTTAATGAGCCACAAGAACCTCCAGTATCTAATGTCTTGAAACAAGAAATCTTTGAGCTGGAGACATTAAATAGGTACCTCAAAACTGAAAATCTTACTCTGAAGGTAAATAGGTACCTCAAAACTGAAAATCTTACTCTGAAGGCACAAAATGGAATTGAAATTTCCAAATGAGGAAGCCAAGTATGGCAGTAACTGCCAAGAAGAAGAAGAAAGTGAAACCTAGATGTGTTGGCAAAGGTATCTAAAGACATACAGAAAAATGACAATTTTGTGTTGTATGAGGACATACAAAACCTCCAGTGTGGGGGAATGTAGAGTCCCATAACTGCTTTATCTTGACATCCTTTTTGTCCATATTTACCTCCTTTTTCTTACCGTTATCATCCAAATAAATGCAGCAAACATAAGGTTTTGACAAGGTAAACATTCATATGTCATCTTTTTCATATTTTGTCAATATGCCTTATTGTTCTATTAAAGTTTACATGCAGCTACAAAATTGATCTGATTCTGCAACTAATCCACAGATCTGCAACCACTTCCATTGTTGATAAGTTTCACGTCTGCTAGCTCAGCAAAGGAGTATATGGGTAGATAGGGAATGATCCTCTCATGGATTTCTTCCTATTTACTCAAGCTAATTCACCAAGAGATCTGCACTATAACATGGTCAACCATGGCAGTCAATAGCAGGACAACGCGCTGGAACAGAGTCTAAATTTTAAGAGATTTCATCAATTTGCTTTTTCAATAGAAAATCGACAAATAAGCAATATGATCTAGTTTTGATAAGGACTATAGTGAAGTCCTGTAGGCTTAAATTTCTTGTATTGTTAAAAAGAACTCTATAAAAACATTGGCAGCTCTGTGTAATGGGTGCGCCACTGTATGTAGTTTGAGCATCCTGTAGAACTCTTTTTTGCTTAATGCAAAGTTCTTATTTCATATATTTTATGTGTTGTTGATCTAAGGTGATTGACTGCCTCGTGGAGGGCCCCTGCGCGCAGATCAGGTCTCTGATTCACAATAATTAGATTTTATTTTTCAATTGTTATTTCATAGATTCAATTCATGGATGCCCTGTTTTCATGTTTTTAAGATGCAATTCAATGAAGATTGCAACTAGGTTCACTTGATTGATTTTTGTATTGTTCATTTCATTTGCTTAATACCTAGCATAAACTCAATAATTTTGTTTCTTTCATTTTCCTAGCACAACTTAGTGATTTCATAGCTTAGTAATTCCGTTTCCGTTTTGCTTTTTTCATTGAAATAAAGTTGCAGTAGATAAGAGTGGCAGTCTTTCTTAGCTTCTGAATTCAAGAACATTTAATTTCCAATTTGATAAATTAGGATTTTCTTTATGTCATTTCATGCTTTCATAGTTAGCTTTGTTTATCTGCGGCATAAAAATCCAAAAACAATTGATAAGTTGAAAGGAAGGTTAACATAACACATCTATTGAAAAGATTAAAAATCATTATTTAATCATTTTAAAAACTCAATTCAATCAGAACTAATTTTAGAGATAGTGTTTAAGATAATCAATTAAAAATAAAATCTTAGGAATAACATCCTAGTATAGATAATAACACCACGTCAATACCAATTCTAGAGTTTGACATTAACTTAGATAGTGGTACCATAATCATCTTAACGACATAAAAGACTTCTAGCACATACAGTGCACTTGCAATTCATTAGTTAACCTGCCCCGGTCGATAAGTTATGCTTACAATTTAAGAACATTAAATTGACTAAACAATGCTCTGACAAGGGAAGTCGTCAGTTCACGATCCATTTTGTTTTCTTTCATCATTATCCTTGGTGTCAATCCATTAGTCACTCTACTATATTCTCTCATGCCTTTGTTAAGGATTCTTCATTGCCTTAACTCTGGTGAGATCTCTTCTGTCGCCCTCTGCACATTTATTCCAGAAGAGTGGTCTAGAGGGTGGTGTACCTTGGTTCCAGCTTCCATCTTTTTTCGGTGCCTCAGATCAGGAAAAAGGACTCATTATTTCCCTTTGACTTGGTTGTTTCTCATGTGCTCGACATCAGCTCCTTATCACACGATTGAGATTCGTACACTTGACAGTTTGGTGATCCAGACGATTGTCCCAGTGATTCCCAGGTGTGTGTGAGATGTTTCAGACCTCATGAGGGGGTGGCCCTTCAGGTAGACCCCCACATGCCCGGATGACCATAGATGTTGATCCAGCCTCCGATGTAGTTCTGCAAATTTGATGGGTTCGGTTTCCGCTGCTTGTAGTGCCCACAACATGCATGTCTCCTCCAGATGATCCATTCAAATCTTCAGAGCTCTTTCCTATTCAACAGGGATTCCTTGGTTGTGATCCTCCCTCCCCATGTCATTTTGAGGGGCATTATATCTCATGTACTCATTTGTTATCGTATTCAGTCCTGGCCTATGCTTTTTCTAGGCGCACTATGTATGTGGGATCCATTGTATTATTTTCTAGCCCATTGGTGCCAGTGTATCATGTATCATGTATTTTATCCCACATTTCTGGGCTCACCATTATTCTTCGTACACAATTATCTCGGCGGGTATGGGTATGCATCCCCTGCCTCATTTGAGATCATGTACTACCACATAAAAGGAGACTTCTATCCATTTTTAGGTCTCACCCCCTCCATTATTTATTTTTCCTTGGCTTGCTTCAGTTCTTTCTCTCTCTCTGACTCCCCTTTTGGTGTCTCGTGGAAGTGTAATCTACAACATATTTCGGTCATAGGATTTGATCCTAACACTCATACACGTGGGGGCAATTTGTTATCACCAAAAAATGATCACCTAGCCATTTCTCACTAGGTGGATCGAAATACACCATGTAGATTTAATTTTACCATAGTAAAATTGCTTTTTCTATGGAAAATAATTTAGTAAACCACCTTTATTAAGTTATTTTATGATTTAAATAAAAAAATCCCATGAGAATAATTAGATAAATCATTATTTATTTAATTTTCTCTATGAATAATTATTAAATCATTATTTAAATAATTATTCCTTGTCACATTTGACTAAATCCGTTAGGAATATTTAAATAAATAATTATTTATTTAAATTTCTTTATTTATGTTATTAGAATAATTATTAAATCATTATTTAATAATTATTTTGATTTCACGTCTTTCTTCTTTCTTGCGAAATAATTAATAAATCATTTTATTTTGTTAATTATTTCTAAATAAGTGTATTTAACCATTTTAAATATATTTTCCCCTTCAATAAATATAATAAAGTATTCCAAGTAATTAGATCTGAATTTGGTTAATAATATTTTATTATTCTCCATTTTCGAGATTAACTCCATACTTTGCTATATAAAGGAGGGTTTTTCATTCATTCTTCACCATGATCATTATCATCGTCAACATTATCGTCATTTTTCTTGAGCTCCCATTTTGAGTTCTTCACTTTTGTTTGGGTTTTTCACACATTGAGAGAGAGAATCAATTTTTGAAGCATCAAGGATATCAAAGGACCCATCCCACAGAGGGGGACTTACAGACCAATCTGTAGATCTCCTTCACCAGGTGTTATCAATAAAATATTTATTCATTTAAAATAGTCTTTCCAATTGGGTTATTATATTGGATACTTTATATTGTTGCTTTCTGTTTTGGATTATATCTTCTTTTACTGTAGGTTTTCTATTTGTGTTTCATATCTAAGACGACAACAACCATCAACTTGTTGTTAGGGTCACTTGTCACCTAGTGACTTAAGTGAAGTATTTTTGGTACACCTTCCAAGAATTTTCACACTAACGACTTCGATTTGGTGCTATTTTCAAGAAGTTCTGGGCACTTTCATTTTCGAGCATAAATTTGATAACTTGATCATACCTCCCCACTAGGAACTTTTGGATTCCAAAATTTTACTTCCCTAGTCAATATAAAGAAGCTGGAACTCAAAAATACCCAGAAACTCAATCCAAAATGCAAAATTTTCAATTGGTGCCCTTCAAGCCCCAATCAAGGCACTTCACTTATCATCCTCATGAAGACCTGTTGTCCTGTTAAGAATTGAGCCACATTATTATCGTTGTTGCAGGAACAAAATACTGATGAGTGGAATTTGAACATTCTCTCTACCCTCATCTTTGCACGGCTCCAAAAACACTTCATCTTGAAGTTTAAACTATTGAATACAATCTTGACTCCATCTTGGAAATCAAAAATAAAATAAATTTGCTTTAACGTCTTCAAGTTGAGCTTGTACATAAAAAGTACATTGCTGCAAAATTTTCCATGATATGATTGACCTTGCCTACAATACATAGTCATCTTATACAATATTAAAAACAAAGATTCAATTCACACAAGTTTCAAATCGAATACTTGTTTTGTGAATATATGACAATTTATAGACAACTTTGAATGACAATCTTGTACATTCACAAAAGTCCTTAACATGTAGACTAATAACAAGTCAATACATACATCAATGAAAAACATCTACTTGTTGAACATAGTGACAATAATGTTCACTTTACAAAAGTACCTAAACAGGTAATGACAACAAGTATTTACAAAATTTTACAAAACAACTTTACAATAAGTGTACCCAAACTTTGCCTCTCCTAGGCTTGTGGGTTCTCTTCTTGCACCATCTTGTCTTGAAGGCCGTTTAGGATTTTGGAGAGTCCTCTTTGCCACCTTTCATTTCCATTGCATTATGCATCATAATCTATTTACCTTTCTTTGAATGAAGTTTCAAATGCAACTTCCAACATTGTTCAGTGTCATGTCCATGCACTTTGCAATGAGCACAAAAAAACTTCTTATATTTGCTGACATAGAATTTCTCTCATGCGAAAGAAATTCATTATGCTTGATGCCCAAAATTTGGTTCATTCATTTAACTATTATCAAGCGTTGCTCACATACAACCACGTATTGGTCAAAAGCATCACAAAATGTACAAGGGTATTGATTCCACAAGTATTCAAAATGTCTATGCACTAGAAAAGACTCTTTAGAGTTATACATGCCTTTAGAATTGCAACTTCGACGGTTGTCACAAGGCGGTGACATCTCATGCTTAGATGTTTGATGTACCTCAAATTGTTTGGAGAATTCCCCAAACTCCTTTCAGCTATATCCCAATCCTTGGTACTTCATTCTTTCCTCAAGCATAATTGGATTTGTAATACCTTGACCATTTTTTCCAAGACCTCCACCTTCATATCCCATCTTGGAAAGAAAATTCATACATATTACCTTGGTATGTTGTTCGAACGCTGCAAAATAGTTGTTATGAATGAAAACGGAAGGATTGGAACTTGAGATACTAATTACCTCTTTAAATTTTTCATTCATCTTGTCAGCTTTTGATGATGATGATGATTGCCAACTTGTAGATGACTCTAGCCACCAAATCTTATCCAGTGGAATATGGTGTTCTTCTTGAAGATGTTTGCAAAATGTACATGCAACATCTTCCACATATGGTCCAAAACCACTATTTGAACCATGACCACACACTGGCCTCATTCTGGAGGTTTCCCTTGTTGGTGCAGGAGTTGAGCTTTCTGCAACTTGCTCATCAAGAACTTGCTGCAATACAAAGCACATGTGTCTCTTCTCCTCTTCAGCTATCTCCAACATCCTTCTCAATTCTATGTTCTCCATCCGAAGAGCCAAATTATGCTCCTCTAGCTCTTGGAGATTCTTTTTGCTACCCATCTTGCAACTTGGTTAATTGGTTCTCTGATACCAAATTGATCTGAAATTGGATTAGGTGATTTCTTCCTCTTTCCAAATTCAAATAAAACAAAAACTTAGGACCGTGTTGACGCTTTGCAAGCATAAAAATGGGTCTTGAAACAACATGTTTTACAATGACTCTTCAAATCATGAATCAATATTCATATGTAACTTAACATAATGAACATAACACACATAATCCATGAAGGCATAAAGAAGAGCAAGACAAAGGTTTGTTGACGGAGTTCACCCCTCCTGGGCTACATCTCTGGGCTTGTCAACATGACTAGACCACTCATATATTTAGTATCAATGAAGTACATAAACATTTGTTGCAAGTAAATATGTGGTTATTACCCCTACAAGGTAATGTTCTCCTACAAAGAACTCTCACAATAGTAGCAACTCAAAACATCTCCTACAAAGATGACATACTTCAACTGAAATGAGCTAAAAACATCATGTGAACCCTTCAATTCCACATTGAAGCACATAATCAAAACTTCATGTTAAGAGAAGTTAAACTTGAGATGAACCATGTTGGTTACAACTGCTGCAGTAGCCTTCTAAAAGTGAGAATACTCCTACAAAGTATTCTCCATGCCCAAATACCTCCTATAACTACTTCCAAACCCTGACTAATCCATACACCTTTAGTCTCAAACCTGCAAAAATACTATGTAGATGTGATCAAATTAGAAATTATAGGTTACTAATGGATTCAGAACATCCAAAAACCCCTAAGCAACCTCTTTCTGAGCTCAATTTGGATAAAAACTCAAAATGTTATGAGCTTCCAAGCTCTCCCATGAACTTGACTATTAACCATCCTACAAATTCGACCTTCTGGCTAACTTTCCTACAAATACGCCCCGAAAATCACTAACGGAGTGACAATTTATCCCTTTGTAGGTGCATTTTGTCGGATCATTAATTTAGCCTCTAACAACTTGAGACTAAATCAAGGCCATATGGGCACATGGGGCTGAGGGCTGGGCCTTAACGCCCGCCCCTGTTGGTTAATCCCTTTAACTTCGAGTGAATGGCCTTATGGGTTCCACCGGGCCAAGGGTTGGGCCAACGACCTGCCCTAACTGTCGGGCCCCTAAACTCTGCGTGTGGGGGTCACATGCGGTCCATGGGGCCTGGGGTTGGCGCCCTTCTTTGGTGCCTTCCGCAAGTACCCAAACTCTCCATGCCTCTGGTCACATTGGGTCCATTGGACCTGAGTTAAGGCCTTTTCCTCTACCCCCTCCAACTGTCAACTCCAGAGTTATATAACTTGCGGTATTGTGGTGTTTGTTGTGGACACTGGGATTGTAGGTCGGGGCTAAGCCCTAGCCTTTGGCACCCCTTTCCTGCAGTCTCATAGGCGTGGGGTGGTCAGGGGCTAGGGCTTAGCTCTGGCCCCTTCCCTAAATGCGCGTAATATAAACCTTTTATATGCCTTTTTCACTATATATAACAAGTGACATAGCACATGCATAGTGGTAGGTCATTGGACTTGTGGCTTGGAGGTCTTGAGTTCGATTCATGTGGGGCAGTTCGACCCTTGACCATAAAATTTTAACCAAGCTTGGGAGGCCATGTGGCTGCCCACCACTGGCCCACGTGGCTTCCACCCATTGGACCATGAACCCACCAATCAACAACCAACAGAAATTCAACCAATGGAGATAGGCCAAGTGGCAGCCTGCCACTGGCCACTGGCCCAAAAATACCAAAAAACACAGTCAAACACTCAATTTGCCAATTTTTTTGCATGTTTGAGAAAATGGTCTACATATGATAACTCGAGCATCCGATGTCAAAGTGAGGTGAAATGAACGTTGTTGGATTCAAAATGAAGGTCACTTCGATCTGGAACGGGTTTCAAGAAGTTCTAGGCACTTTCATTTTCGAGCATAAATTTGGTCACCTGATCAATCCATATACATATATACATATACCAAAACCACTTTGCCTGAATCGAAAAACAAGGAAGCATACATAGCCTGCATCTGATCAGTCATCTCCCATGTAGCTTCATCGGGTCCAAAGTGCTTCCACTACACTTTAACTTGCTCGATTAATCGGTTCTGGAGTATGAGCATCTTTCTTTGAAAAATACACTGAGGTTATGGCTAGAATTCTCCTTCTGGTTCCACCTGCAATATAAACTAATCAATAACATGATCAAAATACTTTACATATCTTTTAAGCAATGAAACATGGAAAACATCATGGACATTCATTGTCGGAGGCAGTGCAAGTTTATAGGCCACTAGTCCAATCCTCTCAAGGATCTCGAAAGGCCCACAATACCGAGGTTCTAGCTTCACACATGACCCAATCCTCAAGGAGCTCTTCTTGGGCTTGATGTGCAAGTACACATGTTCCCCAACCTGAAACTCCTTAAACAACTGGTGTTAATCTGCATAACTTATTTTCTTTTCCTGTGTTGCCTTTAGATTCTTCTTGACAACCTACATTTCATGTTCCATCTCTACCAATATTCCCAGTCATATCAACACCATGTTCATTGGATCACTCCAACTAATAGGAGTATTACAACTCCACCGATACAATGCATCAAACAGACTCATCCTCAACAACTCGTAATACCCATTATTGTAAGAGAACTCAACCAGTGTAAGATGCTCTTCCCACTTTCACGGTTGATACATCACATACATCTTCAACATGTCCTCCATTATCCTGTTGACCCTCTCTATCTATCCAATTGTCTGCGTATGATAAGTTGTACTGAAGGCCTATTCTGTACCCAAACCTGCAAAAAACTCTCTAGAATCTGGAAGTGAACTTAGCATCTCTGTCTAACACAATCTTCTTTGGAACACCATGCAACCTCACTATCTCCTTGATGAAGATCTATGCTACATCACTAGTTAAATAAATAGACTTCATTGGAATGAAGTGTGCTACCTTTTTCAATTTTTCCTCCACAACCATGATGGAATCATGTTTTCTAGGTGTTCTTGGAAAACCTATAATGAAATCCATGGAAATGACCTCCCATTTCCACTATGGAATTAGAATCGACTGTAGTAGACCACCTAGATGTTTATGCTTTGCTTTTACCTGTTGACAATCTAAACATCTAGCCACAAAGTCTTCCACTTATTTCTTCAAATTCAACAAATAATAGAACTTCTTCACCACTGTCAATGTCTTCTGATATCCTAGGTGACTTGAATATGACTTAGCATGAAATTCTCTCACGATAAGCTTCTTGAGCTCAATGTTGTCTGACACATAGATCCTGTCCCTAAATTTGAACAAACCATCTATTGTGAGATGATAGTCCACATCCTAATCACTTGTATCTCATTGTAACCTATGCCTAAGCTCCCTGTACCTATCATCCTATTGTCTTGCCTATAAGATCTGATCTTGTAGATTTGTCCCATAAGAAATCATAATTGTTATATGATTCACCTACACTCTTCTGCTAAGAGCATCTGCAACATTGTTTTCCTTTCCCTAATGTACCTGATCTTGAAATCAAACTCATTGATCGTGGCGAACCTTCTAGCTTTCATGGCATTCAAATTTGGTTGATAAAATAAGTATCTCAATCCACTGTGTTTGTTCATTAATACAAATCTCCTGCCAAAAAGATAGTGTCTCCACATCTTCAATGCATGGATGATCACTTCCAACTTAAGATCATGTGTAACATAATTTTTCTCGTGCTCATTCAATTTCCTTGATTTATAACATACCACCTGTCCCTCCTACATCAAGACTCCACCAAGTCCTCTCTTGCAGGCTTCTGTACACACCACGAACTCTTTATCTGGATATGCAATCTTTAGAATTGGAGCATTTGTCAACAACTATTTCAACTGCTCAAAACTAGTTGCACATTCTTCTATTCATTCAAATTTCTTACATTTCCTTCGCAATGATGTAATAGGATAAGAAATTTGTGAGAAGTTCCTGATGAACCTCCTGTAATAATCGACTAACCTCATAAGTGACCTTACCTCATCCACATTCCTATGAGCTGTCCATTCCATGATAGCTTTTATCTTTTATGGATCCACTGTTAGGCCTTCCTTGGAAACTACATGGCCCAAGTAATTTACCTTTGTCTGAAAGAAACTACACTTGCTAAGCTTGGCATATAACTGATACTCTCTTAGAAATCTCAACACTGTTGCTAAGTGTTCAACATGCTCTTCCTCATTCTTAGAATATATCAATATATCATCAATGAACACAATAACAAACTTGTCTAGATAAGGATGCAACACACTATTCATCAAGCACATAAAATTAGTTGGAGAATTAGTCAAACCAAATGGAACTACAACAAACTCATAATGCCCATACCTAGTCCAGAAAGAAGTCTTGTAGATATCCTCTTCTTTGATGTGTACCTGATGGTATCATGATCTCAGATCAATCTTTGAGAACATTGTTGCTCCCTTCGACTGATCAAATAAGTCATCGATCCTCAAAAACGAATACTTGTTCTTGATGGCTACTTTGTTCAATTGCCTGTAATCAATGCATAGCCTAACAATACCATCTTTCTTCTTCACAAACAATACTGATGCACCCCAAGGTGATACACTTGACCTAATGTATCCCTTGCCAAACATTTCCTTCAACTGCAACTTCAACTCTACTAACTCTAGTGTGCTCATCCTATATGGTGCCTTTGATGCTAGTGTTGCCTCTGGTACCAACTCAATGGAAAAGTCCACTTCCCTGTGAGGTGACAACTTTGAAATATAATACATCCTAAAGCTGTTGTAAAATTGCGTACCTACTCAATACCTTCGCATCCTCAACATCCTTACCTTTATCGCTAGAAATATGCATTGCAAATAACACACACCCTTTCCTGTGACTGCGCTTTTCCTCCACAGTTATGACCATTCTAACTGATGTTGCCTTCTTCTTACCCTGCAAGATCCTTTGTTCTCTATTGTCATCCAAGCACTCAATAGCCTTGTCACTACAATCCACCTTGGTCCTATGAAGATACAACCAGTCCATACCCAACAACATACTGTATGATCTCAACAGAAGCACATTCAAATGCGTTGATGTAGGCATACCATTCAACTCAAATGCATAATCTCTTACCCAATGATGAACCTTTTTTCTTTGTAACTATAACCAACTGCACTAACCAAGATTTTGCATTCACTTCTTTATTCAAACCACACTTATCCACCAAGTCAAGATTAACATAACTATAATTAGATCCAGGATCAATCAAAATAGAAACAACTTGATCACAAAGCTTATTGTCCATCTCGATAATAGATGCATCTTGATCCACCTTCCTGCTATCCATTATTGCATAGATCCAAGGAATTCTCTGTTGAATATCCCCAATTTTCTGTGCTTCCTGTGTCCTGTAAATATTAGGGCTACCACCCTGATTCTGCGGACAATCCTTCTTAAGATGATCCTTACCACATGTCCAATGCTGCAACTATCTCCTACCATAACCTACATTCTGTTATTCTCCAGGGTGAGGTCCATTAAACTTCTTATAAGGTGCAACATTCTCTTTCTCACCTGCATCCTGGAGTCTTTTCCTTTTCAGCCATTTAATTTTAGCCTTGTCTTTCCCTTTCCAACCCTGCTGAGACTTTGTCTTGCACTTTGATTGCTCATAACAATGCTTCAACTTACTAATGACTTCTTCAAGTGACCGAGGATCATCATATTCAATCTGATCCCTAAATGTTAATGGTAATCCACTTACAAATCTATGAACTTTGGCTTTCTCTCATCTTTGAGATACGATACATACCGCAACAACTCCAGGAACTTGGTCGTATACTCCTCATCCGTCATTGATCCCATATTTAGGTCATAGAACTCCTTAGCTTTACTGTCATAGTACCTCTTTGACAAATATTTCTTCTTGAAAAGTCTCTTGAATTCATGCCAACTCAACTCTTTTGTCCTGATGTCTCTAACCCACTTCACATCTTCCCACCAGATGTCTGCTTTCCCTTTGAGGCTGAAGATAGCTATTATGGCCTTCATGTTCTTTGTGTAATCATGCAACTCAAATAATTTATTGATCCCAAGTAACCATGCCTCTCTTCTTGCTTCTTCAAATCTCCATCAAATGTAGGTGGCTTGGATTTCTTGAACTCATATGGTAAATATCCCCTGTCACTCCTCCTGTAAGGATGATAACGATGATGACCATGATACCTATCAGAACTAGAACTAGAATAGAACCTGTGTTCATCGCTTCTCCTATCTAGTGTGTCTAAGTACCTGCTATCCCTAATTGTGTCCTCTCTATCTGACCTGCGACCACCATAAGGCCTGTTACCATATTCCCCATTCATCCTTTCCTCTAACCCATGATTGATCCTAAGCGGTCTTTATCTCTGCAGATCTAATAGACTCTGAAGGATAATTGCATTAACCTCAGCTTTTTTTTCTCCTATGCATGAATGATCCTGGCATTTTCTTCCTTGCAACTTCTTATTTCTTTCTTGCAACTTCTTATTTCTTCCTTCAAACTTCTCAAAGTGTCTGCTATGTCAGGAGAGTACCTATCAACATGCTACTCATCGGATCTATAAGGAGAATCTCGTGAATTGTAGTCTACCATCTTGCTAGTCATCTTTGATTTTATTCCTGCAAGTATACCATTTCAGCGAAATCAAAATATAAACATAACCAACATACCTCAGTATATTTCAGGGGAGGATATCTCGTCTACAAGATCAACCAGATTAGCACGATACATGTATATTCATAATCATAATAAATGTACCAATATCATCTCAATCATTATATAGTTACCATGCATGACCATACCAACCACATACCATGACCTCATGCATGACAACTATAACCATGACAATGCATGCATACATCCACATAGAGAACAATCATACACAACAAATGCATATTCGGTCGACATGCATTCATGACAACACATCCCAACAAAAACACCTTCAAATTTGACATGACAACGCAACTACAATAATAACCATCACAATACACACACATAAATCACAAACACAACCTACATGCATGCATGGAAACCATATTTCTCCCATCCAGTCCAAGGGGTGAACCATGCTCTGAAGCCACTCAGTAACACCCTCCTCCCACATTTACCTGAGCTAACCGGTCCAATGGGGTAAACATGTGACGAAGAGTTACTATGATATGATTCAACTCCCCATGTACAATTAAGAAAGTGGAATCGACAAACCAAAAACCAAAATGACCTTCCTTAGGAGCTACAGGACCCCCAGGGACTAACCAACCACTCTAGGTGACCAACCCCTAAGTCAGATTGCTTTTTTGATGAACTAGACCCTCAGTCGCTCCCATGACAAGCCCTCCAAGTAAATAAAACCCTCCAGTCACTCCCACAGCAAGGCATCCATGTGAATGCATCATTTTTTAGGCAATTTTGTGCCAGTGACCTCGAAATTTGAGCCACTTTTGTTGGGCCAGTACTCAAGCCTTTTCCCAGAACTTGATCAAACTATCAGAAATGATAAATAAAAATATGACAAGGCCTCTAATGCAAAACTTAAACAGGAACCTGACCTGAAAAGGACTAGCCATGACAAGCATTCCGTCAAACACATCATGAACATGTAATTTATTGGTCATATAAACACATCTGATCATAGGGACTTCATACTTATATGAGAATTGTCAAGAAGGTCTTATGCCCTCTCATAATAGTTGCAATATCATCTATTAGGTCATGCATTCATTAACCTTTCATACACTAATAAAAAAGTGATGAGAGCCATAACTCAAGTATGTCATAAAACATAATTATAACCAACAGAATAACAATGATAGAACAACCATTATAACCACATGATAACAAACAAATTTACACATAATAGACAAGAGGAAAAGAGATCTTATTAACATATGCAAAATGAAACCAAGGCAGGGACTTCCATGTACCACCCGACCATAGATTGGGATGAACCAAATCTTTCTTTTAGCCAATCACCCTCATGCCATATTCGAAGCATGAATGTGGGAATTACAACAAAACAACTAGGGCTTTATCGCAATTCACCAAGGGATTCCTAGGCCCAAGTCCTCATCTATAAAATCGGTCTTTACTACAATCCCTCTAAGGGATTCCTAGGCCCAAACAAGAAACATACACTACCAGGCTTTACCGCAATCCCACCACATATCGGTCCAGGAATCATTAGGTCTATACAAGCATGGATGCCTCTGAATCTCTCACCTAAACCATGAGGAATTTGTCTATCTCCACCCTCTAGGCTTCCATATATCCCATCATTCATCGGTCGAGCATTCCTAGGCCCAACGAGGGTATACACAATCAGGATTTACCACAATACCACCTTCACCGGTCCAAGGATTCCTAGGCCTTGTGTTTCCTCCTGAGACCACCCCACTCAGTTTCGAAACCATCTAGCAATCCAACTCCACCAAGTAAGAGAAACTCCATCACACCATGGCTCTCTAGAAATGGCAAGGCAAGCTGAAAACCATTGTCACACCTGGAAAAACCCATTCCAATGACAACAAGAGAACCAATAACACACATGCATGCCAAAACTAGCAAGGAAATCAGACATGCAACTTGATACCTACAAGTAATCTCGTTGTAGCCACTTGATCCAACTCTTCATTGTTTGATCTTTCTTTCCCTTTTATTTCTTGTCCTTCCTTTGCCTTCCTTCCTCCAATGCTAGAGTGCTCCAAGAATGCTCTAACTTTGTAAGAGTATGAGAGAGTAGAGAGAATAGAGAGGGAGCTCTAAATCTGAAATGAAAAAAGTTGTGTATTGATCCTCAGAAGCCTTTTTATCATTGAGGCCTATAATTTCATCAATTTTCCATTAATTCCCTTGATTTTCCTCCTCACATGCAACATGTGACTCTTCACCTTCCTTTTCTCCTAATTTAATTTATTTTCATAAATAAAATACCAATTAATGTCTCTTTGCCTTTTTAAATCCTTTGTAATTGCCTTTGCTAATTTCCTTTACCCATAATAAACCAAATGAACACACACTAGGATGTTTTTCCCAACATTCATCTTGGAATATGTGTCCCATGACCTTGGTCTTATTTTTTCCTTTATTAAATTTATTACATGGAATTTTAACCTGGGGTTGTTACACACTTTGACTACCAATCTACCCTGAACAATAAAAATCTTACCCTACTTCCTGACGCTTACCACGCTCAACTCTTTTAGTCCATGTACCTTGAAGACATTTGTTGGGTCCTTTTGACTCTTAATATATAGCTCCTCACTATTCCTATATCAATGAACACAGTTCCTTTAGGTCACTACTATTTGGCCCAATGTGATCTACCATCTCATTGGTCTTTAGTCCATCAAAGACCCCAACAAATAGGGTCTTCAATGCTCTGCTCGCTTTTTGTTAATTTTTACAACTAGGGTAAAATTCCACCTTGGATATCTCACATAAATGAGATGATGATTGCATTAAATTCCTCTTTTCGAGAGGACCAAAATCGACCTAAAGATCACCCTATTTGGATAAGAAGAATTTAATTTTTGAATTATTTTATCCACTCATGTATATTGGAATAGGTCGGCCCTAAGCACATGTACAATTGGACAGGTCGGCCTCAACATCAAGTGGGTGCTCATGGAAGCCTATAAATAGAAGATACCTCAAGCTCATTTGGACACAATTGATCAATCCATCTTCTACTCTCTTCTATTGTCTTGGTTCGCACAGGTCTAATGGAGGAAGTTCGCTCAAGGGTCCAAAATTACAGGGGTGAAGCTCACACTGATCTAGGGTTTTTGTTTCTCATACGCACACATGTAAATAAGAATTTTTGTCCCCAGATGCATGCACATAGTGGCTAAGGGAGTGTCAAAGATGTCTCAAATACTCGCATAGAATCCTGAAGGGAGCGTTCAGGGTTTCTGAAGCAGATCAGACAGTTTGGTCCTCGGACGCACACACACAGTGGCTAAGGGAGCGTCTAGGAAGTCTTAGATGCTCACATAGAATCTTGAAGGGAGCATCTAGGGTTTTTGAAGTAGATTGGACGGTGTTTGTCCGTGGATGCACATATAGTCTTCCTGGGAGCATCTGGGTCAGACACAGACGCTTGCACACAGTAATTAAGGGAGCGTCCAAGAAGTTTTAGTCGCTCACAGTCTGCCTTACTAGGAGCATCTAGGATTTTGATCTAGGTTTTGACAGTTGCCCTTAGTTGTCTTAAGTGGTCTGATGGATAAAGGGTTTCGCTCCAATGTTCTGTAGTTCTCCAGTCTTCTTTTGTTCTGTAAATCTCTGCTACAAATTTATGTATTGGGCTCATTGTACTCTTTGTTGAATTTTTTTTATGATGATCTAATAAAGAAGAAGATTTGAAAGGGTTTTCCCCCTTGTGGGGTTTTTCCACAGTCTTGGACCAATCGGTTGTCTCTTATGGTTGTGTTGTCTTCTTTGTCATTGCATATATTGTTCTATCTTCAGTTACAATTTATGATTGGTTACGTTACTAATAATTGGATGCATTTTTAAATGAAGAAGTGAATTGGGCTAAAGTAATTTATTCAACATAGAACAATTTGAAAAATTAACATGGTATCAGATCCAAGGTGAAGGACAAGCCAAAGAAAATACAAGCATTGAAGCCATCATTATTGGAAAGAAAATCATCTAGTCAAAGTCAATATGTCTTCCTCTATCTTCAAGGAGCATCAAAAGTTGGGTGACGCATCAATATTTGTTGCACAAAAAGTCAAGTTGGAGATCATAGTTGACAACAATAATGTACTAGAATATATTCAAGGAAGGATGCCCAAGCCTTCAGAAAATGCTTCCGCTTCCCTAAAAAACAGGTACAATAAAGGTGAGTCCAAAATAAAGCAAATTATAGTTGATGGTTTACAAGATCATTTAATTGCATATGTTGGGAATTTATGAAAGTCTAAATACTTGTATGACAAGATAGATGGCATGTATGAAATCAACAATTTGAATGATATCATAATCTTGAAAGATCAACTCAAAGAAACCAAGATGAACAAAGGAGAATTTGTTCCATCCTACATTATGAGGATATCTTGCCTTAGATATCAATTGCAAAGAGTTGGAGAAAATGTGTCTGACAGGGAACTAGTAGTTGTCACTCCTAGAGGTCTTCCTCCTATTTGGGAAACCTTCATTACTACAATAAGTAATAATAATGTCCTCCCATCATTTGACGAAATTGTTGGGAAGCTTACTCAAGAAGAATCAAGGATGATAACAAGATGAAGGATTCAAAAGCATGAAGAGGGAGAACTTATTGCATATATCACCCATGACAAGAAGAAGAAGAAGGGAAAATGAGGTCCATCATGTAATCCTCCTTCTCAAAATGAAAAAGGAACAATGGCAGATCTTTATCTCATATTGAATGCTATAATTGACACAAGATAGGTCACTATGTTCGAGACTATCCCAAGAAGAGAAAAAGGCCATGTTACAACAATAGATGTAACAACAATAATAAAAGAAGAAAATACAATCAAAGGAATAACTGCGATAGAAGATATGAAAGAAGAATAAGAAGAGATTCCTTAAGCGACCATGAAGAATATCATCCTCAAATAAGTCAAGAGTTCTTAGGTATGAAAGTAATGCTGTAAATAAATATGAATACATTCTTATTTCTACCTTACAAAATCTTTTCCACCAGATTCGTGGGATAGTTGGTTGGTTGATAGTGGGGCCACTCATCATTTCTCTGGATACAAGGAAGTCCTCTCTAATCTAGTAGAGATGGAGACTAAGCTGAAGATCATTCTTAGAGATAACTCCACTCATCCCATGAAAGGTTTTGGGTCGATCAAATTTTAGTTGAATTCTAGGGAATCAGTTCTTCTACATGAATTTATGTATGTACATGCATGAATGAAGAATTTGGTATCTATATCCGCATTGAAAGATAAAGGGATGAGGGTTTCCTTCATCAAAGGAAAATTTTTGACTTGGTATGTTGGTTCACCTATGAGAGATGCATTCACTTTAGGATCAAGATTTGAAGGGCTCTATAAAGTCACTGGAAGGCCACTTCTAGCATTGGTTCATAATACCAATCATCTAAGCCAGTTGTGGAACCGCAGATTGACTCATCAACACTATGATGCTCTTCCGAAATTGAAGAAATTGGTCTCAAGTATTCCCGATGTTCAAGCCCACCATTGATGGTTAGACTCAAGGCTAGGAGGTTTACATCTTACCATTGAAGTTCCCTCCTACAACTCATTGATCTAGGGCTTGGAGTATAGCCCAGTTAGTTTCTCTTTCTTCCTTCAAGGATAAACCCTTAGGGCTTCAAGGTATCTTCCCTGTAACAATCATTTTGTCCTTCATCAGGGACTATACTTAGGGCTTGAATCAAGCCAATACAGTCCTCCAACATTTTTCTCTATAAATATTCCCAACCAGACCCAGTTCTTTGACTAATCTAGAGCTTAGTATTTTTCCCTCTTTTCATTCCTCTAACTATCACATAGTTGACTGAACTAGGGCTTCTTCATGTTTCCACCTAACAATGATTTTAGTCCTCTCAAAATCACTTTTATTAAGCACTAATTTCTCTGTTGTCCAAACATGTGAATAGATCTCCAAAATCCTCCATTAATCTTCCTTCTCTAGCCTTCCTTTCTCCACGCTCATACTTCTATCCAAATCACTCTTACTTCTATGCATAAGTTAGGGTACTCACGACCCTCCTTGGAATTTGTTGAAACCTAGAAAACCCTACAAAATTAACTCAAATTTGTGTCCCTCATTGGAGAGATAAACACTCTGTCAACACCATAACTAGGGTATCGACCATGCCATTCATGTGCAGATCTCAGCGAGTTGTTTAGCCTCATGGACGGACTAAGCCTTGAGCAACATATTCTTAGGAGGAAGCCCTCACTAGGGCCAAATAATTTATGTTCTTAAACCCTTAGGACCGACTGTCACCTAGCAAATTTTCTCTATGGAAATAAGTCGTCAACCTTGTTTCATATCTCTTTACAACTTAGAAGGGAGTCGTTGGATTTTGTTCAGAAATTGAGGTCAAATCTGGCCTCCTTTTAGGTTTTAGTCTATCCTAAAAACCCTTGCACAGACCTAGGACCATGCAACCTTACTTGGCAAGTGATCTGAGGCCTAAACCAACCTCCTTTTAGGCTCATCCTTCTCCCAAAATACTTGGAACAAAAACCCTTATCTAGGGCTGCTTCTCAGCCCTCCTTTTCCCTTCAACGCTGACTTGAAACAAGATAAATAACCAGTCATGGATTTGCTTCAGATCATGTCCTCCCTTTCTGAGCTTAACGACTCCTTCAAGCGTGCTTCAAGCTATACCCTCTTCCTGAGATAGATTGATCCCTTCTTGACATGATTTTCCCTTAAGAACATGCTTCTTGGATGGTGAACTTAGCCTCCCTAACAACCCTCCTCGACCTTCAAGCTTGAACTCTCCTTGACTACATCTTGACCAACCTCTTTGATCAAATAAGCTCCATCTCACTTGATTTCTCTATCCTTTCCTTAAGCCTCTTTAAATAAAGTTTCCTTGGGGCTCTTAGGAACCCTTTATATTTTAGGGTTCTAGTCCTCTTAGACCTTAGGAAATAATAATTTTCATTTAATTTCCTTTTTAGATTTTAAACCCATTCTTGGGTCTAAAACCCCTCTACTTAGGTTCTTTGCCCTCAAAGTATTTTGTGACCAAACTTCTCACAAACCCAACTCCTAGGCTTGTGGAGTACCTCCCAAGCTACAAAATTAAACACTCCCTCTTAGCGAGGGAGGTACCTCCACTGATTGGAAGTAACCATCATCACTAGTGACACTAGTATATCTGGCATCCATCACTGCAACATATTTTAATGCTTTAGATGGAATTTTAATGAGTATTTTTAATATTTAGGAAATAATTTTCTAATTAAACGAAAATTGAATTTAAGGTTGCAATGGAAATGATGTGATCTTATATATAAGAGATAGGATATATCTGTATATGTATATGTATATAATTTGAAACTTATTATTAATTTAATTTGAATGAATGATATATATATTTTTTAAATATTAATTTAATATTTGTCAAAATTGAATTAGATTAAAAAAAGAATTTTTAATCAAATTTAATTACAAATCAATTTAAATAATTTAATAGCTTGTTTCTTCAAAGTTTATTGAACAATTTTTTTTTTTAAATGCAATATATTTAAACTCAATAAAAAAGAATTTGTTATATATTTTGTGAAAAATAAATAAATAATAATAATAAACTATATTTATAATATAATATAAATATTATATATTTAATGAGAGAGACATTAAGTTACAAAGGCTCATAAGCCTAACACTAACTTAGAAGATTTATTGTTGCTAAATGAATAGCATATTCATGGTTTTCTAAAGTCATTTTATGTTATTCTATAGTCTTTATTTATTATTCCACTATAAAGTCTTTGTTTTCTTAAGCATTAGATGTGATTATTGGATGAGTTTTTTTTGCTCATATTTAACTTTATGTATGCCATTTACCATTGTGTGTCTCTTTACAAAGTGTAAAAACAAGTGTGTGATTGAACTTTATTTAAGCCCTGATCATCCACTTGGACATGATCACGTTGACATTTCATCCTTAAAACTTTCTACATTCCAAAAATCTAAATTAGCATAATGAAAGTGAGCTAAGGAGGTTATGTCCTTTTGGGTATTTAAAACTAGTGTAACTCAATCTTAATTCCAACTCTATCAAATGTCAAGAGGGATCAAATATGTGGAAGTGAAAACCTTTTTAAGGTAGCAAAACTTAAGGCTTGCATGTTGAAGTGTGTAGCTCAAGCGAGTACTTCCTCATAGGCCTAAGTGTCTAAGCATGTGAAAGTTGCCTAATTGACCTTTAAGCTTAGCAATTAATTTAAGTATTAAATTAATTTACTTTTATAAAATATGCGAGTTAATCTAATGAAATTCAAATGTTATTTGGATTAGTGAATTAGATTAATCTCAAATGATGTTAAAATCTAATGTCAACTATTAATCACTTTGGAAATTAGGGTTGTGGATTCAATCGATGACTCAAACTTATAAAAGGAATGATAGGCTAAGGGGAACACACACATATTGAGCGCAAGACATGGTGAGAATGATATCTTAGTGATTGGGTAGAGAAATACTTCCATTCAAGTGTGGAAGGTTCAAGGAAGAGTGCAAGGGGTACTAAGGCAAGGATTCATATCAACCAATAGATCAAAGGACAGATCAAGGGTTCGATTAGCTATATCTAATTCTATTCTTATTCATCTAAACTAGAGCATTATATTGGTTGAAATCCATATCAATTCTTTCATAATATAAAAAGTGGAGGAATCAACTCACATGAACATTTTCACTGGTGGCACTAAGTTTGGAAAATTGGGGTTTGAAACCTTCTAAGAAAATTTTAAGGCATAAAACAATATTTTTTGGAGGTAAGACTTTTTTGTTTTGGTGTAGAACCTTCTTTTAATATTCTACACACAAATACCTTTCCAACAACACAAAAATAGACTCAATCGATGTCTGTATGCAAAAGTTATGTCACTCAAAAGTTTCCCTTCCTGTTTTCACCACCATAATTCGTGAGGATGCCACGTAAACTCTCATTAGTAATGGAAAAAGGCTTAGCCACGTGATCATGATGAAGAAGAATCTAGGAGAGTCCATATTTTAACTCTCGTTAAGAGTTAATTGAGTCAAACCTAACCACTAGAAGGCTATCAGGTTGTGTTATAATTGGGCCACTAGGAGGAAATGGGGTTCCATTTTTTTCAAGTGCATTTGTTCCATAGACGAGCAAAGTAGCTAAGAGTGATAAGGAGAGAGCACACAAAGAGGATTTTTCATTGTAGTATCCCATGGGCCATAGGCCTTACTACTTTATACTCACATTCATTTTCTATTTAGAGGAAGAGAGAAAAGTGGCATCACCTTCCAACTAGGTTTTCTCCTGAAAGGGTTTCCTATTGATTTTCCATGACCCTTAAGAATCTTGTTTGCATCTTAAAATCTTAGACACAAACACACTCAAATGCCACAACAATTCTACTTTTCACAGTTGAAGAACACACATCAATGAATCAACTAGTGCACATGACAATTTTTAAGTTTTTAAACCCACAACTTGTTATATTATAGTTTAGAATAGGTATCCTATACTATGGATCATTGCCCTTACATACAACCTTGATACAAGGACACAACTAGGGCTTGGTGTCAGTGAATTTGACTACCAATCTACCTTGAATAAGATAACAATTTCCCTACTTCTTGATGGTGGCCACACTCATCCCTTTCAGTCCACGTGCCTTGAACACATCTGGGGGGTCCTCTTGCCTCCTAATCTATAGCTCCTAAATTTTCCTCTATCATTGAAAGTAGTTCATTTAGGTCACTAATATTTGGTCCAATGTGATCTACCCTTTATCTAGTCTTTAGTCCATCAAATATCCCAACAAATAGGGCCTTCAACGCTTTGCCTGCTTTTTCCACTCTACTACTCCATTGATGGTCAGACTCAGGGCTAGTAGGTTGCCATCTTACCACTGAAGTTTCCCTTCTACAACTCATTGATCTAGGGCTTGGAATCTATCCCAATTAGTTCCCATTTCTTCCTTCAAGTATCAACCCTTAGGGCTTCAAGGTATCTTCCCTCTAACAATCATGTTGTCCTTCATCAGGGACTATACTTAGGGCTTGAAGCAAGCCACTCCAGTCCTCCAACATTCTACTATTTGGTTGCTCCATAAATCTGCCCAAACATGGTCAATTATTTGACTAATCTAGAGCTCTTAAATTTTCTCTTTTATCAGTCCTCTAACTGCCACATAGTTGATTGAACTAGGGCTTCTTCATGTTGCCACCTAATAGTGATTTGAGTCCTCTCAAAATCACTTTTATTGAGCAGCAAATTATCTATTGTCCAAACCTATGAATATATCTCCAAAATCCTCCATTAATCTACCTTCTCTAGCCTTCCTTCCTCCACAGAAACAGTGGCCCATACTTCTATCTGACTCGCTCTTACTTCTGTGCATGAGTTAGGGTACTCATGACCCTCTTTGGGATTTGTTGACACCTAGAAACCCCTACACAATTAACTCAGGTTTGTGTCCCTCATTGCAGGGATAAACACATGAGTCAACACCATAACTAGGGTCTTGACCCTTCCATTCATGTGCAAATACAAGCGAGTTGTTTAGCCTCTTGGATCGAGTAAACTTGGAGCAACATATTCTTAGGAGGAATCCATATCTAGGGATCAAACAATTTTTTTCCTTAAACCCTTAGGACGCAATGTCTCCTAGGAATTTTTCTCCATGCAAACAAACCCTCAACCTTGTTTCATATATCTTTACAACTTACAAGGGAGTATTTGGATTTTTTTTTAAAGAAATTAAGGTCAGATTTGACCTCCTTTTAAGTTTTAGTCTCTCCTAAAAACCATTACACATACCGAGGGCAATGCGGCCTTACTTGGAAAGTGACCTGAGGCTTGAACTAGCCTCCTTTTAATCTCATCCTTCTCCCAAAATACTTGGAACAAACACACTTAGCTATGGTTGCTTCTTGGCCCTCCTTTTACCTTGAAAACTGACTTGAAACAAGATAAATAACCACAGGGATTTACTTCAGATTCTGTCCTCCTTTACTAAGCTTAACTGCGCCTTCAAGCTCAACCTTCTTCGTGAGATAGATTGATCCCTTCTTGACTTTATTTTCCCTTAAGAATATGCTTCTTGGATGGTGAACTTGGCCTCCCTAGTAGCCATCCTCAACCTTCTAGCTCAACCTCTCCTTGGCTACATATCAACCAACCTCTTTGATCAAATGAGCTCCCTCTCACTTGATTGCTTTAGCCTTTCCTTAAGCCTCTTTAAATATATTTTCTGTAGGCCTCTTAGGAACCGTCTATATGTTAGGGTTCTAGTCCTCTTAGACCTTAGGAAATAATAATTTTCTTTTAATTTCCTATTTATATTTTAAACCCCTTCTTAGGTCTAAAACTCCTCTACTTGGGTTCTTTTCCCTCAAAGTATTTTGTGACCAAACTTCTCACAAACCCAACTCCTAGGCTTATGGAGTACCACCCAAGCTACACAATTAAACACTTCCTCTTAGCGAGGGAGGTACTTCCACAAATCAGAAGAAACCATAATCACCAACGACACTAGTATATCTCGCATCCATCATTGCAACATATTTTAATCCCTTAGAAGGAATTTTATAGAGTATTTTTAATATTTGGGAAACAATTTTCTAATTAAATGAAAATTGAATTTAACGTTGCAATGGAAATGATGTGATATTATACATAAGAGAAAGAATATATATATATATATATATACAAAATTTGAAAATTATTATTAATTTAATTTGAATGAATGCTATATATTTTCTAAATATTAGTTTAATATTTGTCAAAATTGAGTTCTACTTGATGATAGATTAAAAATAGGAGTTCTAATCGAATTTAATTACAAATCAATTTAAATAATTTAATAGCTTATTTTTCCAAATTTTATTGAATAAAGTTTTTTTTAAATGCAATGTAGTTAAACTCAATAAAAAAGAATATGTTATATATTTTATGAAAAAATAAAAAATAATAATAAACTATATTTATAGTATAATATAAATATTATATATTTATTGAAAAAGACATTAAGTTACAAAGGCTCATAAGCCTAACTCTAACATAGAAGATTTATCAGGGCCAAATGAAAAGCATATTCATGGTTTTCTAAAGTCAGTTTATGTTATTCTATAGTCTTTACTTATTATTCCAACAAAGCCTTTGTTTTCTTAAGCATTAGATATGATTATTGGATGACCTTTTTTCTCATCTTTAACTTTATGTATGACATTTAACATTTTGTGCCTCCTTACAAAGTGTAAAAACAAGTGTGTGATTGAACTTTATTTAAGCCCCATTCATCCACTTGGACATGAGCACATTGACATTTCATCCTTAAACTTTCTACTTTCCAAAAAGTTAAATTAACATAATGGAAGTGAGCTAAGGAAGTTATGTCCTTTTGGCTATTTAAAACTAGTGTAACTCAATCTTAATTCCAACTCTATCAAATGTCAAGAGGGATCAAATATGTGGAAGTGAAAACCTTTTTAAGGTATCAAAACTTAAGGCTTGCATGTTGAAGTTTGTAGCTCGGGCTTGTACTTGCTCACAGGCCTAAGTGTCTAGGCATGTGAAAGTAACCTAATTGACCTTTGACCTTAGCAATTACTTAAGTATTAAAGTAATTGAATTTTATAAAGTAGGTGATTTAATCCAATGAAATTCAAAGGTTATTTGCATTAGTGAATTATATTAATCTCAACCATTGATCTCAAATGATGTTGAAATCTAATCTCAACTATCAATCACTTTGGAGATTAGCGTTGTGGATTCAATCAATGACTCAAACTTTTAAAAGGAAGGATAGGCTAAGGGAGAGCACACACATCTTGAGCATAAGACATGGTGAGAATGAGATCTTAGTGATTAGATAGAGAAATACTTCCATTCAAGTGTGCAAGGTTCAAGGAAGAGTGCAAGGGGTACGAAGGCAAGGATTCATATCAGCCAGCAGATGAAAGGACGGATCAAGGGTTCGATCAATTATATCTAATTCGATTCTTGTTGATATCAACTGGATCACTATATTGGTTTTCATCCATATCAATGATTTTAGAATGGAAACAGTGGAGGAGTCATCTCATAGGTCCATTTTTATCTGTGGCACTGAGTTTGGAAAATTGGGGTTTGAAACCTTCCATGAACATTTTAAGGCATCAAACAACATGTTTGGAGGTAAAACTTTGTTGCTTCAATGTAGCACCTTATCTTCTTATTCCACACACATAGACCTTTCCAACAACACAAGAATTGCCTCAATCGAAGTTTGTATGCAAAAGTTATGTCACTGAAAAGTTTCCCTTCCTATTTTCACCACCATAATTCTAGAGGATGCCACGTCAACTCTCATTAGTAATGGGAAAAGGCCTAGCCATGTGATCACGACGAAGATGAATCTAGGAGAGTCCATATTGTAACTATGGTTAAGAGTTAATTGAGTCAAATCTAACCACTAGTAGGCTATCAGGTTGTGTTATAACTGGGCCGCTAGGAGGAAATGGGGTTCCATTTTTTTCAAGTGCATTTGTTCCATAGAAAAGCATAGTAGCTGAGATGCATGGGGAGGGAGCACACAAAGAGGATTTTGCATTGTTTTATCCCATGGGCCATAGGCCTTACTTCTTTATACTCACATCCATTTTCTATTCAGAGAAAGAAAGCAGAGTGGCATCACCTTCCAACTAGGTTTTCTTCCGAAAGGGTTTCCTATTGATTTTCCACGACACTCAAGAATCTTTTTTGGGTCTTAAAATATTAGACACAAACACACTCAAATGCCACAACACTTCTACTTTTCATAGTGGAAGAACACACACCAGTGAATCAACTAGTGCACATGACAATTTTTAACTTTTTAAACCCACTACTTGTTATATTACAATCTAGAATACAACATTCTTAGGGCTCCTATACTAAGGATCATGGCGCTTACATACAACCATTATACAAGGACACAACTAGGGCTTGGTGCTAGTCAATTTTACTACTAATTTACCTTGAACAAGGTAACACTTTCCCTACTTCCTGATCGTGGCCACGCTCAGCCCTTTCAATCCACGTACCATGAACACATCTAATGGGTCCTCTTGCCTCCTAATCTATAGCTCCTCAATTTTCCTCTATCAATGAACATAGTTCCTTTAGGTCAATAATATTTTACCCAATGTGATCTACCCTCTAGCTAGTCTTTAGTCCATCAAAGATCCCAATTTTTTTTTCTTCAAAGCTATTCCTGCTTTTTCCACTCTACTGCTCCATTGATGGTCAAACCTAGGGCTAGGAGGCTTCCATCTTACAACTAACGTTTCCCTCCTAAAACTCATTGATCTAGGGCTTGGAATCTAGCCACTTAGTTTCCCTTCCTTTCTTCAAGGATCAACACTTAGGGATTCAAGGTATCTTCCCTCTAACAATCATGTTTTCCTTCATCAAGGACTATACTTAGGGCTTTGAAGCAAGCCACTACAATCCTCCAACATTATACTTTTTGGATGCTCCATAAATCTGCCCAACCACAGTCAATTCTTTGACTAATCTAGAGCTCAAAATTTTCCCCTCTTATTAGTCCTCTAATTGTCACATAGTTGACTGAACTAGGGATTCTTCATGTTGCCACCTAATAATGATTTGATTCCTGTCAAAATCACTTTTCTTGAGCACCAGTTTCTTTGTTTTCCAAACCTATGAATAGATCTATAAAATCCTCCATTAATCTGCCTTCTCTAGCCTTCCTTCCTCCACGCAAACAATTCCCATACTTCTATCCAAGTCACTCTTACTTGTGTGTATGAGTTAGGGTACTCACAACCCTCCTTGGGATCTGTTAACACCTAGAAACCCCTACACAATTAACTCAGGTTTGCGACCCTCATTGTAGGGATAAACACATGTGTCTAACACTATAACTAGGGTCTCACCTTTCCATTCATATGCAGATATGAGCGAGTTGTTTAGCCTCTTGGACAAACTAAACATGGAGCAACATATTCTTAGGAGGAAACCCTAATGAGGGTTCAAACAATTTCTATCCTTAAACCCTTAGGACCAACTGTCTCCTAGCAAGTTTTCTCCATGCAAGCAAGTTGTCAACCTTGTTTCATATATCTTTACAACTTAGAATGGAGCCATTGTATTTTATTCAAAAATTGAGGTCCTATTTGACCTCCTTTTAGGTTCTGGCCTTTCCTAAATCCCTTGCACAGACCCAGGACCGTGCGACCTTACTTGGTAAGTGATTTGAGGCCTGAACCAACCTCCTTTTAGGGTCATCCTTCTCCCAAACTACTTGGAACAAAAACCCTTAGCTAGGGTTTCTTCTCAACCCTCCTTTTCCTTTCAACGGTGACTTGAAACAAGACAAATAACTACATGGATTTACTTCAAATATTGTCCTTCCTTTCTGAGCTTAATTGCTCCTTCAATATCAACCTTCTTCCTGAGATAGATTGATCCATTCTTGACTTGATTTTCGCTTAAGAATATGTTTCTTGGATGGTGAACTTGGCCTCCCTAGTAGCCCTCCTCAACCTTCTAGCTCGATCTCTCCTTGGCTGCATCTCTATCATGTTCGTTTTTATGGTTTCCCTTACAGCATGGTCAGGATGGACTTCTAAGGTTGGAGGCAGTTAGGTCACATGAGTTGGTTTACTCTATCAGCGGGCCCAAGGGCTTTTGGAGGGCTTTTGAGTAGTTTATATGAGGTATGATGGAATTTTCTTGATATATTCCATCATCCGCATAGTTTGCCTTTCATTCTGGTGCATTTCGACAACTTTCAAAAAATAGAGTTACTAAGGGGCCTGACTCAATTAATTACTCTTAAGGTGACATTCCAGGATGAATACTTGATAGAACACCTTAGTGTGATATCTTGTTGGAACTGAAACGATAATATCTACAGGATGAGACGGTTAGAAGTGAGTTTTAATGGCCTGAGGAGGCATGGTTAGAAGTGAGTTTCAGTGGCCTGAGGAGGCATGGTGTCCAATTTGCCTTCTCCCCACATTAAAAATATATTTTAATTGAATTAAAAAGGGGGAAATGTGCTCAATGATTAAAATAATATTAAAATAGGATGTTCTATAAGGGTCCATCAGATCTATTAAAAGAGGAAGATGAGGCCATTAGGGGACATCTTGGATTTGATATTTTTCTTGTATGAGAAGTTAAAAACTTGGTTCTCTGCTTCATTGGTAACACCAGGATGGAAACCCTTGGGTGATTTAGTGAGATTGGGTGGGTACCCATCTCCCCTTGGTGAATTCATCCAAATTCACAGGAGAGCTTAGCAGTGACATTTCAGTTCAGTTTTGGGAGGGCCAACACAACATTGGAGCATTTCAGTTCAGTTTTGGGAGCGCCAACCCAACATTGGAGCAGATTCTTGAGGCCAGTTTTCCATCTCAACTAATTTTTTGTATCAGTGTGTAAACCCCAATTTCTATTTATAATAAAAGATGAGATTAATTTTTTTTATCGTCTTATTCATTGCATGCAATCTACTTGTTATATTTTACATCACAATCTTCTGTTAATTGAATGGTAATTTTATGGTGAAATTTTGGTTGAGTTAAATTTTCGCATAATTAGCAAAATATCTCGTTTGGGATATTATAGTGGTATCAGAGCTAGTTTTCCTGCTAGCCTGAGGGATTTAACATTTTGAATCCTATTATCTGTTGCGGTAACGAGAAGTTTTCATGTAGGTTGAAATCCTAGCTGCTCTAAAATTTGTCAAGGTTGTGTTGGTTTTTGATCATATGAGCGTATTGTTTCAAATTACACGCAGGGCAAGAGATTAAGGGTGGAATTGACCAAAGCCAACTCTTAGAAATGAAGTCAATGCCTTCATCTGGGCCCAACACCTTGTATGGTCTGTTAGTGGTGATGCATGTGTATGGAATGGTGTTGATGCGTTGAAGTGCCAAGCATATGTAGACCAACATTACCGTGCAATGAATGTTGCCTCTCTGCAGTGCGTTAGCATTTCTGGTGTGCAATGGAGGAGGCTTAATACACTTGTAGCGTCTGACAGAGTGCACAGAGAAAGGTTGACGATGTACATTTAAAGGTCAACTGTATGCCTATGGACCATTGGTTCATGAGGACATGACGCAGTCAGGGTCGGGTTTAGCAAAGAACTTGCAATTTTATGAGGTCGTCGGGTTATCAACGTGACAAATTATTTGAGATCGATCCAAGTCGTCTAGTGGGGCGATCCTCTGTTACGTCCATGTGCCATAGCTAAATCGGCGATCTGGCCACAAGCGGAGTTTAATTATAGATCGGGTTGAAGTCAACAAGTTGGAAATCAACGGCATCATGACGCGTCTGTGATGAGATTTGGTGCCATGGCTGAATACATGTACGTGAGTGGTTGTGTTGATCAGATCTCATGGGATGATTAAAAAGTATATCATGGGTGAGCGATTGTTGTTGTTAGAAGTGTATAATTGTTAATAGAAAAAGTTTAATAGTGCCAGATCGATCTATTCTTTTTCCTATGCGCAATTCTTGCGGCAACATTCTCTGGTGTAGCGAAAGTCGTTTTGTGGGTTCTAGAGAGGGAGGGTCGCCTGTGTGTCCACATGTTCTGGGCATGACCGAAAACAGAGGACCAAATCACAATAAAGGTTGAGGGATGGCTTAACCGCAATTTTTTATCCGACAGAGGATATGAATATTCCCAACACCATAACCATTCGAGGAGGGTTGAAACTGCTCGATACTAGCCGTCGGTGCATCATGGATGCAAAGAAACTTGAAAAATCTTGTTCTTGAGTAGAGAGACAATCTGGGGTATTGTGGTGGATCAGAGGTGGACCGAGATCCTTGAGGGAGCAGGGCAATTCATGGCTTGACTTGTTAGCACGATTGGTCAGTGAAACCATGTAATCAAGTCTGAATTAGTGTTGAAGAGTCGTCAAAATTCCTGTTACGTGGTAATTATCCGAGAACAGTCTAGATGTTGTGTGATTAGCAATTTGACGCGAGTTGTTTTGATTGATATACCTACGCTATTGATTGTGAAAGTATACAATTGGATGAATACGTCCAATGCATAAAATGTTGATGTGTAAAGTGCTCAGATCTTATCTCTGAAGATTCCAGTTAGGGAAATAATGGGTGGTTGTGCCCGCGTTGGGTTGGTGATGTTGCAGAAGTCTAGTTGAGCGGTTGATTGTACGTGGATAGCTAGCTACATCCTGCAGAGACAGTCTTTATCCTTTCTGCCATCTGCAGTTGGGAATGTTTTCCACGAGGTTATCAGGCTACCGATCAATTTGATGTCACAGTGAATGATGAGGGGTGAGTTGCAGAGTTCGATCAATCAATCCAAGATGCCTTCACAAACCTGGGCAGAATTGCAATGGTAAAAGGTTTCCAATACTTTGAATTTAGTAGGGACATAGTACATATTGCTTGTATGTGTTTATGATTGTGGTAGAGTAGTGATTGCAGAGAAACAAAGCTTGTTAATGCACAATATTCTGTCAAAATATGAGGGTTGTGTGCCATGAATTGTTGAGTGAGATGTTTACTATTGTAGTGATTGGTATGTTGTCGTAGTAGTATGTATGTTGAATGAGAGGGTTTGGTACTATTAATTGTCATGGTATGGTGTTATATGTATTTTCCATGGGTGATTGACTGTCTTGAGAGTAAGATTTGGTTGTGAACCCTGTTGTGGATAGTAAATTAAGGTCCGACATCCACAATATCATTGTATCTCCATAGTTTTCCTTCTTGTGATGAATTTTCTTGAGCATATTTTCATAGAATATGTTGTCTTTCTATCATTAAATTAGAAATTGGTTATCCATCCATTGTTGATTTGAAGGCATATGTCAGATTATGGAACATATGACTTGTTGTATGCATAGTTGTTATATAAGCTAGCTTGATGTACTTGCCACCTTTGAGCCAAACACATGGAAAAGACTTTCATGAATCCCCTTAATAAACTAGCAGCAGCAATCAACATAACTCTTTCCAAGGGAATACTTTCCATGCTACAACAAGAGTAGCCATAAAGAGAACATGAAATAGGATACAAAATCTTGGCACTTGTGACATATTTGAAGTGCATGGGGTGACCACAAAATCCCTTCTCAAACTAGAAGAACTTGCTTCACTCCTCTCCAAGGTGCATTAGTCAGATGGGAAGATTTTGATTTGGGCTCTAAAACCAACCATGCTTGCTCTCATACAACACAAATTTTTGGAGCATTCTTATATAGGATTCAAACTTTTGGTTGCCTCTTGTCTTATTAGTATCATGATGTTGACTGCACCTATACTTCCTTACAGTGATGACATTATGAGGAGAGTCTTCAGACTGATAGTGGACGCCTTTCAGGATTTGGATAACAGTGAGGACCTTACCTTTGGGAAGAGGCTAGAGATTCTAGAAGTCACGGCCTTGGTTAGATCTTATGACCTCATGTTTGACCTAGACTATGATGATTTGATCCTGTAGATGTTCTAATGCTTCTTCAGCATTAGGAAACATCATCCTCATATAGTCATAACACGCATGCAGTCCCTTTTGTCCTCATGTATGGGAGGCCATGATGCCATTTGCAAGAGGGTGCAGTCCAATTTGTTGGCCATTTGGAGGGAGGAACAATTGGTTTCACCTGCTGCTTATGAACTGGTCGAAAGGTTAGTTGAGTAGAACATTGGACTGTTAAATTAGGAGACGGTTGACCCAAGAGTTGCAGTCGATTTATGGTGACCAACCATGTAGTAGGAATGAGCTGAGGAGGAAGGGTCTTTGCTTCATCTGTAAGGAACCTTGGGGACCTCACATTAGGGGAGTTTTGAGGTCTAAAATGGGCCTCTTAAGGAAATTATAAAATAATAGTGGAAATAATAAAATAAGATTGGATTACATCATCAAATTTTAGAGGGAAAAAAGAAAAACTATTTTTTTCAACTCGTATTTTCAACTTATCTTCGTATGGGTTTACTCAAATTTCAAGCGGACATAGTCATTTGATGCATAATTTGATTCTCCATCCAAAGAGTACCCATGTTGCATACTTTTGATGAACCCCGCTACACGGAAAATGAGAAATACATGAAAAACGTGATTGCAATCACGTTTTTTTTCATGTATTTCTCATTTTTCGTGTAGAAAGGTCCATCGAAAGTATGCAACATGGGTACTCTTTGGATGAGGAATTAAATTTTTCATCCAACGAGTACTCCCTCTCAAAATTTGGGTAAAACCTTAGGGAGATAAGTTGAAAATACAAGTTTTTTTTTTTTTTTTTTTTTTTTTTTTTTTTTTTTTTTTTTTACCTTTTTACTCCAAAAATGGTGAATCATCCCCCATGGTTGACATCATAACCTTGAATCCTATTGGTTCTTATAAAGTTTATTTTGTTTGTACATTTTTCTTAGGAGGCCCATTTTAGACCTCAAAATTCCCCTAATGCCACTCCTTCCTGAGTGATGCAGACGAGATGACATGGGTAGAGCAGGAGGAGATCCCTTCCGACTTTTAGGGTGAGGATTTTGCTTTTATGATTGAGTCCATGAGTTCATATGAGGATACCCCTGAGGAGAATGAGCGGTCATGTGGGTATGTTGGCAGTGGCCCAAGTATGCATTCATGTGAGATGGAGTACAATGAGCAACATATTGTCTGGGGAGCGGACTTGAGCGATTGATGATTCAACATGGAGAGCACATAGAGGAGCAAGAGTCAACTAAGGGGGACAATATGCACTGTGTGGAGAGACAGTTGGGGGTTTATGTTGATCCCATGATATAGGAGGATGAGCAACCATCTTTTCGACCAGCCATTGATGAGGAGCAGACATATGCACAAATAGCCAATAGTATTGTAGTACTTGCAAACACTTGTTGTCAGGAGGTGCTAGAGACTAACAGGTTAGTTTGGCAGGGGGGTTGGTAGACTAGAGAAGCATGGAGTTTTCATTCAGAAGAGGAGGATCTTTTGGAGATGGTGGTGCATCCATCTTTGGTTCAACCCACTAATGAGGTGCAGATAGATGCACAAGCAGCTCACAGAGCTGTAGTAGTCTCAGGGAGTAGCAGGAGTACATAGACAAGGCAGTTTCTCCATTTGGACCCATTATAGGGAGAGAGACAAGATTTTCTTGATGGATATTGTTGATTTCCAAATAGAATTGTGTGAGATGGGAATGGTGCAACATAGGGGACTTGTTCCATACACAGATGCCTACGCATTTGGGATAGATTGGCGGGAGATCATGAGTTGGCATCCTATTGATGGAGTGTCATTCTTAGTTGAGTGCGTGGTAAAGTAGGGGCCCTTAGAGATAAGGGACACTATATGTGCCAGTTGGAAGCAGAGCATAGTTTGGTCATCCGTCAACATTCCATCACAACATCAACATAGTAGGGTTGACCTTGGGCTACACCAGAGGTTGGATTAGAGAGAGGTGACGAGTTGGTACACGGTTGGTGGAGCAACATTCATAGTCGTAGCTATAGCACAACAGGAGCCATGAAACATCGATACTTGTTCTTGGTGGCATTAGGATCCAAGAGGATTTGTTGATAATAAGTTTAGTAAGAGATTTGTCTGGGATCCATGCATTGGGGGGTCCATTCATGGTGGGTTAACACAGAGGCATAACATCACCCGGTGGTTTGTATGGGATCTAGGCATTGGGCCACCAGACTGGTCCCCAGGTTTGGATTGCTTAAAGGCAACTGATCTCGGGACGGGAGGATTTTTCATGTTCCTTTTTCTGGTTTCCCTTATGACATGGTCAGGATGGAATTCTAGGGTTGGAGGCAACTAGGTCACATGAGCTAGTTTACTCTATCAGCAGGCCTAGGGGATTTTGGAGGAGTTTCTATTAGGTCTAATGGAATTCACATGGTATATTCCATCATCTACACAGTTTGCCTTTCATTCCAGTGCATTCCAACAAGTTTCAAAAAATAAAGTTATTAATGGGCTCGACTCAATTAATTACACTTAAGGTGGCATTCCAGGTGGAATACCTAATAAAAAATATTAGTGTAATATCTCGTTGGAACCAAAAAGAGAAGATCTAAAATATGGGATGGTTAGAAGTGATTTTCAGTGGCTTGAGGAGGCATGCTAGGCAATTTACCATTTCCCCACATTAAAAAGATATTTTAATTGAACTAAAAAGAGGGAAATGTGCTTAATGATTAAAATAATAATAATTTATGAGGTTCTAGAGGGGTCCATCAGATCTATAAAAAGAAGAGGAGGAGGCCATTGGGGGACATCTTGGATTTGATAATTCTTCTTATATGAGAAGTTGAGAACTTGGTTCTCTACTTCATTGGTAGCCCCAGGACGGTTGCCCTCAGGCGATTCAGTGAGATTGGGTGAGTAGCCATCTCCCCTTAGTGAATTCATCCAGAATTCACAAGAGAGCTCAATAGTGACATTTTAGTTCAGTTTTGGGAGGGCCAGCACAACATTGGAGCAGATTCTTAAGGCCAGATTTCCATCTCAGTTATTTTATTGTATCAGCATGTAAACCCCAGTTTCTATTATAATAAAAGATGAGATTATTTTTGCTTATTGTCTTATTGATTTCATGCACTCTACTTGTTATAATTTACATGGAAATATTCTATTAATTGAATGGTAATTTTATGGTCAAATTTTGGTTGAGTTAAATTTCTGCATAATTGGTAAAATATCCTGTTTGGGATATTACAATCTCGACTAACCTCTTTGATCAAATGAGCTCCCTCTCACTTGATTTCTCTAGCCTTTCCTTAGGCCTATTTAAATATATTTTCCTTAGGTCTCTTAGGAATCCTCTATATCTTAGGGTTCTAGTCCTCTTAGACCTTAGGAAATAATAACTTTCTTTTAATTTTCTTTTTAGATTTTAAACACCTTATTGGGCATAAAACCCCTCTACTTGGGTTACTTTCGATCAAAGTATTTTGTGACCAAAATTCTCACAAACGCAACTCCTAGGCTTTTGGAGTACCTCCCAGGCTACAAAATTCAACACTCCCTCTTGTTGAAAAGTGTAACTAGGTTCTGTCTTCATAATGACATGTAATTATGATTTTATGTAATGAGATGTAAGTAATAAAACCGAAATTATTATATTAACTTGCTTCATGGGTTTCATGAGCAAGGGATTTTGTTTTTGAGTCAAGACTCCCATTGAGAGTCTTTAGGGTGTATTCATATAGTCATAAAAGAGTCATTGTCATGTAAATGAATCATGTTACACTTTGTAAAAGGTATATATTGTCTATGTAAAGTATCCTCCAAGAACTTGTTACCAAATGTCTTCAAGTCGGCCTATAAACTATGAAGAAGATGCTAGATGAAGTTGGCCCAAACTCCAGCTGTCAAGTTGGCCTAAAGGGAAAGCGAAGAAGAGTATATATAGCCCTACTCAGCCTCATTTGGAGACATACAATTCAGATAAGCATTTGATCTAATCTTGACTAGAAAAGTGCGAAGAAGAATGCAGAAGAAAGTCGAAGAGAGGGCTAAAAGCAGAGTGAAGAAGGAGCAACTAAATAGAAGTGCGAAGTTTCTTCTAGGAAATTATCTTCTGGTTATATCAAAGTTTCTTTTGGGAAGTGTGAAGTCTGGGAAACATATTCTTCTGGGCAGTGTGAAGTCTAGGCAGAAAATTCTACTGTGCAGTGCGAAGTTAGAGCAATGAAATTCTTCTGGGGCAGTAAGAGAGAGGCTCTTCTAAGAGATCAAAGTAGAGACTGAGTTTCTCTCTAGAAGACCTGGAGACCGAGATTCTCTAGGGAAGTTGTGAAGGTGCAGTATAAGAGATAAAGACTGAGTTTCTCTAGAAGGAAAGGCAAAGGAAGGAAGAGGATACTATAGTCAAGGGTTTGTGTCATGGTGTTAGTACTTATCAATTGAAGATCTAGAATAAGAATTTTATCAGGTTTTCCTCTCAAGAGGTGAGAGGTTTTGGCCCTGGTAGGAGAAACCTATATACTGTGTCACTTATCTGTATTTAATTTTGGTAATTGTCTTGATGAAGAGAACACAGTAATAAGATAACAATGAAAGGATCGTAAGTTAAGAAGTAAAAACATATCACAAGCAATTATCAAGCAGAGAAATTGTTAATATTGAGTACCCTAGATTTCTCAACATGGAATCAGAGCTTAGGTGCTAAAGAAAAGAAAGGGCAGTCAAAGCAAGTTGACACACAAATCAATATTCAAAGAAGGAATCAAAGCAAGAAGGAGATCTAAATCTTCATCAAACCAAAACCCTAGATCGAAAGTAAGAGTCTTGAAATCATCTTCAAGAAGGAAGCAGAAACCCTAGAAGAACTTCAGATATCATCACATCATCAAAGGAAGTGGAAACTCTTTAAATCTAAGGAAGGTTGAATTAAAAATCAATCCTCTCCCTTGAAACAAAGATCTCATAGAAGGCATTCCTCCCTCACCAAATATTTGAAGTATCAAGCCAACAAGTTCATCATCAAGTTGAAGATTTGATCTTCACAAGTACCTCTTATTATAATACAATCTAGTAAAAAATGACTTCATGTTTTAAGGAAGATCAAAAGCTTGTTGGGATATCAAACTTCCTTGTTTGGAAAACTTTTACCGATCAAACAAGAACTATTACCCCAAAACGAGAACTTCGGCAAAAAAACCCCAAAAGACATGAAAAAACAACCCGAAAACAAAAAGTGTTGATTTTACATCACAACATTTTTTTTTTCCAGAGTAAAATTTCAATATTTTTTTAAAAATAAGGGTAAATATAATAAAATCCATTTTGTTTGGTCCAAAAAACACCTTGAGATAAAAAAGTATTGATGCTGGAATATTTTTTTTTTTTGGTAAATTTTCAACATTTTTTAGCAATGGCGTTAAAAATAAAATATCAAGACTCTGAAAAACCTTAAAATTGCAACAATTTTCAAGCATGGCATTAAAGATAAAATATCATGTCTCTGAAAAGCCTTAAAATTCAAACAATTTTCAATCATGACGTTAAAGATAAAATACTTATAATTGTTTTCGTCATAAAACCTTAAGTTTTCAATATATTTCAACCATGGCATTATTGAAAAATTATATGACTAAAAAATCTTTAAAAATGAACACTTGAATAAAAAAGTCATTATACCAAGAGTAATTTCTTTTTTAAATGTTAAAAGTATAGCTATTTTAAAATCTTAGCCTAAGACAACTTGACACATTGCAACAAAATTTTAAAAATCAACCATCAAATTGACATGTGGTGTAGGCGAACTCGACCTATTGCAATGAAATTTTAAAAATCAATCATGAAATTGATACGTTGTGGGGCAAACTTGTCCATTATAACGATAACTTTAAAATCAAAAGATTGAAAAAAAATTAAAAGTAAAACAAAAAACAAAAAATGATAAAAAAAATAACAACTAATAAATAAAACAATATATTAAAACATAAAAAAATAATAAAAAATGACCAAAAATAAATCAAACATAAAAAAAATTAAATATAAAATATAATGTAGTTTTCAAAGTAAACAAATATAAAATATAATGTAGTTTTCAAAGTAAACAATTTATTATGATTCATCATCCAGACAAAAATAATAAGAATAATCATAATAATAATAATAATAATATAAAACAAGTATAAAATTTCTAAAAAAATAAAATTAGCTAAAAATGATAAATAAATAAATAAAAACAAAAAACAAAAATAAATTAAAATAATAATTAAAAAATAAATTAAAATTTAATATTTAAAAAACAAATAAATAAAACTGAATAAGATAATAAAATTCAAAAAAATAGATTTAAATACAATCTAAAAAAAATTTAAAATATTTAAATCATAAAGCTAAAAATAAATTTAAAAAACATTAAAAAAACAAACCACGCAAAAAAGTTAAAAAAATTAAAAATTAAATAAAAAATATTAAAAAATATAACCATTATAAATAAAATAAAATTTAAACCTAATATAAAATAAAACAATTAAATAAATTAAAAAAAATTGATTAAAAATTATTTTAAAAAATATTAAAAATTAATTGAAAAAAGATAAAAATTCAAAAAAACAAAAAGACATAAAAAGGAAAAAAATGAAATAAAAATTTAATTAAAAAAATCAACAAATAAAAAAGCAATTAAAGTGAATTAGATAATTAAAAAAACAAATAAATAAAATAAAAACTAAAAAATATTAGTTATATCTATATATATATATATATATATATAAATCGTTTAATAAATAAATAAAATTAAAAACCATTAATTTTTTTAAAAGAAAACGAGGTAAGAAAAAAATATAAAATAAAATTAAGTTTAAAGGAAAAAATTATTGTAAAAATATATAAAATATAAAACCTTTCTAAAAAATTAAAAAGAAAAATTAAAATTTATTTTATATTGTTTTAAAATTAAAATAAAAAAATACAAAAAATTAAATAAAAATTTTAAAATTTAATCTAAAAGTTTTTAAATTTATAATTTTAAATTTTGAAAATTTTTAATTTAATTTATTTATATAAAAAGATTTAAAATTTTTAAAAAATAATTTTTTAATTAAAATTTTAAAAAAATTGCCTTGGCCCACTCCTCGTCCAAGGCCGATTCCCGAAATTGGTCCTTGGCTAGGCAGGGGCCTGAGGGCTGCCATAGTCGGCCGAGCGGGCTAGAGGCCAGCTCGACCGACCTTGGGGCGACCCTCAAGCCCCGCCTGACTGAGGGTCGATTCCAAGAATCAGTCATCGACCAGGCGGGGCCCTGAGGGCCACTTCAGGGCCGACCAAGCTGGTCTCCCGACCGCTCGACCGACCAAGCTGGCCTCCTGGCCGCTCGACCAACCCTGAGGTGGCACTCAGGCCCCCCTGGCCAAGGGCCGATTACCAGAATCAACCCTCAGCTAGGTGGGGGCCGATTCCCAGAATCGACCCTCGACCATAATTTTTTTTTGAAATTTTAATAACAAAAATTAATTTAACTTTTAAATTTTTTTGTTATATAAATAAATTAATTTTTATTTTTTATTTATTTTTTTAAATATAAAATATAAAACTTTTAAATTTATTTAAATAATCTTTTTTTAAATTTAATATATATATATAAAATAAATTTTTAATTTTTTTTAATGGTTTAATTTTTTAATATATATCTTTTTAAATAATTTTTAATTATAAAATTCAAATTATAATTTTTTATTGATTAATTTTTAAATTATAAAATTTTAAATATAAATTATAAAATTATATTTTTTTAATATAAATTTTTATAAATATTTAAATAAATTTTTTTATTTAATTAAATTTAATATTTTAAAAATAATTTTAGGTAATAAAATTTTAATTAATTAATTTATTCATTTATTTGAAAATTTTAATTTTAAATATTTTTTTTTTAATTTCATTTTATGTAAATATGTGAACAATTTATGAGAGATTTTTCAGCGTAAATCACAAGATATTTCATTTGTCAATGCGTTTCGAACTAGCTAGTGTGGTTCATCGTCAGGACAAGTTGAATGAACAGATCAGGCTTTTCATGTTAAATAGATAGAGCAGAAACTCCAACCGCTGAATTCCTTGACCAGGTAACGACTATATAGATGATGGCTAGATTTGGTATGACCATTATTTAATTAAAAATAACTTAGGTTACTTAAATTCTTATTAAAACAAGAGTAAATGGATCCTTTTAATCCAATTATAATTATAAATATATATTAAAAATAAATTATAACCTAACATAATTTAGGTTAATAGTTAGTTAGTTAGTTATAAAAAAATATTAAATATATAAATATGCATAAAGATCTATATATAATATTATTCACTTATAAGTCAATAGGATTATTCCATAAACTAATAAATATTAATAATCTACTAAATTAATTTTAAATAATTAGTTATTTAAATAAGTCTTAAGGTAGAGTAATTTAATTATAATTATGATATTATATATATATATATATATATATATATATATATATTATAAAATGAATTAATTTAAATTAAAAGTAAGTTATCCAAGTTATTAAATTTAAATATTAGAAAAGTTAGTTATAAAAATATAAATGTTAGGGTAATATATAAATAGCAAGTTATATAATTTAATAAAAAGTAAGTTAAAGGGACAATTTATTTATAATTCTATATATTACAATAAATCAAGTGTTTCGTAAGAAAATTCATATGGAGCAATATCTTCATGCTAGTTCCCACCATTTCTCGGCTCAGAAGTTGGGGGTTCTCAACACCCTTGCCACTCGTGCCTTAATAATCTATGATGAAAAGAGCTTCGAGGAGGAAAAATCTCATCTCCTTAATGTCTTTGTTGAGAACGGATATAGTAGGCGCTTGGGACATAAGGCTTTCCTATTAGCAGCTAAGAATTCGATAGCTAAAAGAGATAAGAAGGAGAGGATTCTCGGGGTCCATCTTCCGTTTGTTCAGGGAACTACGAATAGGATTGCGAGGATTCTTAAGAAGCATAATGTCCCCTCGACCTTTAGATCTCTCAATACCATTCGTAAGTCCCTCATATCTGTGAAGGATCCTATTGACCCCAAGGACATGAAAGGGGTTTATATTATTCCTTGTTCCTGTGGGACCCCCTATATTGGTGAGACTGGTCACTCCATTAATAAGAGGATTAGTGAGCACGCAGTTGACCTTAAGCATAGGAGAGCCAAGTCTTCTGCTTTAGCAGAGCATGTCGAGAAAACCAATCATCATGTCTGCATCGAGGAAGCTAGTGTGATTGCTAGAGTGTCCCAATTCCATCATCGAAAATTTAGGGAAGCGCTTGAGATTGAAAAAAGGCCGAACAATCTCAATAGGGAGGATGGCTGGAAGGTCAGTAGTTGCTGGGTTCCAGCCCTCTCCTCCTAGTCGTGGTCTTCCTGCCTTCCCTTCCCTTTGTTTTCTCTCGTTGTCTTTTTAGATTTTTTCCCCTGGTTTCCTGTTTATTGGGGTCTTTGTTCCTTGAGGTTCTTCTGGTTTAAGGTTTTGTAGTAGCACTTATTCTTGCTAATAACTTAAAGAAATTAAGCTTGAAATTATTCTTTGATAATTTTATCCATTAACTTTAATATTAAATATTTTCTCTTTTTAACCCTTATATTACTCTATTATTTACATAGTTAACTAACTTTTAAATAACTATTGAATTGGAATTAATTTATTTTTAATCAATTTATCGTAATATATAGAACTATAAATAAACTGTCCCTTTAACTTACTTTTTATTAAATTATATAACTTGCTATTTATATATTACCCTAACATTTATAACTTTTATAACTAACTTTTCTAATATTTAAATTTAATAACTTGGATAACTTACTTTTTAATTTAAATTAATTCATTTTATAATATATATATATATATTTCTAATATCATAATTGTAATTAAATTACTCTACCTTAAGTGACTCTGACTTATTTAAATAGCTAATTATTTAAAATTAATTTAATAGATTATTAATATTTATTAGTTTATGGAATAATCTCATTGACTTTATTACATATAGATATTTATGCATATTTATATATTTAATAATTTTTTATAACCAACTAACTATTAACCTATAGGTTATAATTTATTTTTAATATATATTTATAATTATAATTGGATTAAAAGGATCCATTTACTCTTGTTTTAATAAGAATTTAACTAACCTAAGTTATTTTTAATTAAATAATGGTCATACCAAATCTAGCCGTTATCTATATAGCCATTACCTAGTCAAGGAATTCAGCCGTTGGAGTTTCTGCTCTATCTATTTAACATGAAAAGCCTGATCTGCTCATTCAACTTGTCCTGACGATGAACCACACTAGCTGGTTCGAAACACGTCAACAAATGAAATATCTTGTGATTTACGCCGAAAAATCTCTCATAAACTTAATATGGATCACAGAAGCCTCAATTCAACAATGTGAATAGTTATTTTATTTTATTTTATTTTTTATTTTATATTTTTTTAAGGTTTATATTTTATATTTTTTACGATACTTTTTATTTATTTATTTTTTTAATGGTCTTGTTTTGTTTTGTTTTGTTTTGTTTTTTTTTTTTTTTTTTTAAATGTATTTTTTCATATATTTTAAATTTTTTATTTATTTAAAAAAAATAGTTTTTGTTTGCATTTTAAAAATATTATTTGTTTATTTTGTAGTTATTTAATTCACTTTTAATTGTTTGTCTTTTAAATTAATTTTCTAAAAAATTTCCTAAAATTATATATTTTTTTTCCTATTTTTTAAGTTATTCTTTTTTAATTTTGATGTTTTTTGGGTTATATATATATATATATATATATATATATATATATATATATTATAGTAACTAATAATTTTCTATGTATTAAAGTATTAATTAGCTATATTTAAGTTTATAAAAAATGTTAATTTCAATATATATATATATATATATATATTCTAAATAAGGTTAATCTATTGATATAATACAAAAAGGTTACATAGTAGCCTGGCCGTAAAGGGTTCCGGCCTTAATTAGCACACAACCATGAAAATTGTCTGAGACTGCCCCTACAAAGGGGAAACCAGTCCATTAAACATCCAAAAATTAACCCACAAGTTTCCTGAATAAACCAGCCTATCAGCTAACAACAAAACCACCCTGAAAACGAGCAAAACCACCCAGAAAAACCACAAATTGTCCTGACTGGACCGCCCAGCCAGCAAAAGTCCTTGAGGACACATAAGCAAGACAGAAAAAAATAGAACTAAGTGAATTGCCACCTGTCGGGAGTGACACGCGGCTCCAGGTCATCCAGGGCGGGTTCCTCCACGATAGGACACGCCCAGTCATCCGGGTTGTCCGCCCCGCCACGTCCCTCAGCCTGACGATCTCCCTCCCTGCTGCCATCTGCATCCTGCGGGCGCGACGTGTTCTCCAGATGGTTGTCCACAGCCCGCGTGTCACTAGGAACACCTGAAGCATCATGCGAGCTTCCAGCAATGGCTTTTCCATGTCTTCTATGCTGACCTCCATTACCATTCAGCTCGTCAATGTTGTCTCTGTGCCGGCTTGGACCTGCTCTATTCGTCTCCTCCAGGGAAGTAGTCATGGGTATTTGCGGCTCAAGCTCTTCAGAAATGCAGATGGAGGTTGTGGCGACTATTATCGGGCAATTCATTAAGCTCCAGAACAAGAACTGCATCGTGTGGGGGACATGATGCAGAGGTAGAGGGAAGGTAGCAGTGCGCATAGCTGCCTCATCACTTCTGGAGCAATGGAGGCAGGCTCTGCCTCTACCACTTCTGGTGTTCAGATAATGACCAGCAACACTGAACTGGCAGGGATTTTCAGCTGAGGAGGCAGGGGAAGCCGAATTGTGGCTGTGTAAAGCAGAGGAGCGGGAGCTACCACCGCGCGTGCCACCGCGACGGCTGTGCATGCGGTGGCGGACCATGGTGGAGGTAGGTGCAGTTGCAGAGTCAGGAGGGGCAGAAGAAGAGATGACAGAGGAATGCTGAGCGGAATTTACAGAGTGCTGAGGGGAGTGGTGGAAACCAGAGTGCTGAGCAGAAGAGCAGAAGTTAGTATGGGAATGGTGGAAGCCATTACCCAAGTCTAGACAGCAAACAAGCCAGCATCTGCGTCTCGTGCTGGTTCGCTCAGTCGGCGCTTCCGCTTGCGGAGGGCAGGCACAATGAAATAGGGGAAGAATGATCGGGTGAATCACCGGAGCCATGGTTATGCAGTTGATGATTTTGCCTCGGCAAGAGCAGGCATTAAATGCCGCTTGCGAGGTGTCGTGAGGATTAATCAAGCTGGTCTTGGAATGGTTGCAGGGGGCCAAGTGGCCATCTTGCCCGTCGTCGCCCCGTATCATAGCCTTAATTGCCTTGATTTCCACCCGCATCCGGGGGTTAATTTCAAAATATTAATGTCATTATTTTTTATTTTTTATTTTTAATTTTGAAAAAATAATTAAAATTTTCATTATAAAAAAAATTGCAAAAAAATAAAAAAACATATATTTTGAAATCCCTTAAAAAAAAAAAACATCTTAGAATGAAAAACAAGAAGATGAATAAGATAACTTGAACAATTGTTAAATAATCAACATTTTAAAAACAACGTTCATACATAGGACATCAGAGAATTTGAAGTGTAAAAAACATGCCTTAAAAAAAATGATGATTTTCAAAATTCGCATGAAAATCACAAACATTTAAAAAAAATTATTCACGCTCAATAGATTAGAAAATTTGAAGTGTCAAAAATAAGCCCTCTAAAAAAAAGGGTTGATGTTGCATCAACACTTTTCAAAATCAGTATGAAAATCGCTAACATTTAAAATAAAATGTTCATAAGAAAATTTAAAGTGCCAAAAATATGCTCCAAACAAAAAAGGTGTGTTCTGAATCACCACTTTTCAAAATCATGTGATTTTTTTCTACCTCAAAAAAAGGGTACTAGGTAATTTTCTCGTTTGATCGGTAACTATGTGAAGAATAGATATTGTCCTTGAAGTAAATGAAGTCATTGATCATGTTCATGGGAAGGTATCCAAGCCATCCGAAGAACTACCATTATCTGAATACATGGAAAGGGATCTCAAGGCTCAAAAGATACTCAAGGAGCCCATCAAAGATTCACTTATTTCCTATGTAGCCAGGCTAGAGACATCTAAAGAAATATATGATAAGTTGGGAGAAATTTTCTCTATAAGCACGATAGAAAAGATCTTATCACTTAGATCAAATCTTCATAAGTTGAAAGTATCAAAGGATGAAGGGATATTATCATGCCTCTCTAGGACATCTCAAATAAAAGAAAAATTGAAGTATTTGGGAGACAAAGTAGCTGATAATGAAATACCTTCCGCTATTCTAAATGCATTAATTGATGAACAAGGTAACCTCATTTCCACTAGGGAAGAAGAAGCTATCCCATTCATCAGGTTATGGTCTCTTTGCAAGGCTGAAGAAGGTAGGATGAACAATGAAAGTGACGAAAGATCAGAAAGAAAGAAACAAGTATTGTGAAAATGAAAGGAAAGATTTGAAAAGTTCGGTACTCCAAAGAAGAAAAAGAAGAACATGGCTAAAGTAAGATGCTATGGTTGTCACAATTTTGGACACTACAGAAAAGACTGTCCTAATCAAAAGAGGAACAGGGAAGAGGAATATTCTACTAAGGAAGTAAAAGTACCTGAGACAAGGAAGTAAAAGAAGGAAGAAGCTAAAAGATGACTAATATGATCTTCTTCATTAGAAAGTTTCTTTCACTTGTAAGTTATAGATAGAAAGCAATGTAAAGAAGATAGGATGCATTAGAAGGAAGCATCGTGATAAAAGAATTAGAAATAAGAGCTCATGACATGGGAAGCAGAAAGTATGTCTAGTACAAATCCTATCGATTAAAAAAAAAAAAAAAAAAAGCTCTTAGGAAACCTCATTAATACTTATAGAACCAAAGGTCATCATCGTCTGAGATCATCATAAAAGAAAACATCTGCCAAATGAGGATGTGAAACATCCTCGAGTTCCTCTCACAAAATTCTCATTAAAAGATTCACCGATGTAGAAAGGAAGACAAAAGTTTTCATTGAGGAATTCCAACTCATGGAATTCAAAGGATGATGGTATGATGACATGTCAAGAAAGCAGGTCTACAAGACTATGTTCTTTCGAATGAAGTTGCTATAAGAAGTAGGAAAGATGAGGTATGTATGCTCACATAGATTATTATGAAAAAGGTCGTGTCGTATGGTTGCAGTTAACTTGGATCACTATTTCCACACTGGAAATATGATCTAGAGAAGAAAGAATCTCCTCCTTCGAAGAATTGCAGAAGAGAATAAGTCACACTAGATGAAATCAAAATAATATATAAATAATGAGGAAGCTGACTATAATCAAGGAACTCTGATTGGAAGCTCCTAGGAATGAAGTGTGTGAGAAAAGAGAGGAAGAGATCGTGATAATACACAACAATGGTTCAAGGATTTCAACATCCAAAGTCCAAGAATATTTGACTAGAATATCTCCTGTAAGGATGAGAAGACTCTGATGAAAGTCAGAAAAGGTTAGAGACCCTTAACGCCAAAGATTTGTGGGAGACGTGTCAATCTGCATGAAGGATACTGATACTTACAGAAAGATGTCATGGTGAAAGATAATCACAAAGGTAACTCTGATTTGAAGTATTCATTGGTTATTTTTGAACAAACATCTGATGGTCTTATGTAAGGGAAGATCTGTGAATGATTTCCAAACGAAACCATATAGAATAATGCAGTATACTTCCGGAGGTATGGCAGGCATGAAGCAAAGACAGATGGAAAATATGATAGATCACTTTCTGATGAGTTAAGGACATGACTGATTCATGAACAAAAGTGATGAATGATCTATGCCCTATATATAAAGAAGTTCCCAAAGGATGAAGACTCCTTATCTTAAAAGAAATTCATGACATCAAAGAAAGGAGCTCTTCATGCAGCTGATTGTTTTAGAATCTCCACATGAAGAGCTGCTATAGGAACCTTAGGTGCATTCCTCTGTGATAGGAATGAGTACATTCCTTAATGGAATAAAATCTCTTGGTACAAGGAGCGATAGACACGTTGTTTTGTTCTTCACCTGGCAAGACAGAATGGAGGATTGTGTAATCATTTGGCATCTGATGCTCTTGTGGGATGAGATAGGGCATCCCATGAAAGAGTAGTCGTGGAGGACCGATATTCTTTTGGGACTGGGGAGTCCAATAAAAGAATATTCCTTATGGAGCATATCCTGAGAGAACCCGGGTGGGGTATGTTCTGAGAGAGGCAATGATGAGTATGTCTATAAATCATTGGTCTCGCCAGCATTGTCCTCTGATCTTGTGGAGAGAAAAAGTTATTAGTCAAGGCCTTACTATATAACAATGGTTGTTGGTATGATGCTATACAATTGAGTTAAAAATCCGAATTCTTCTTATGAGAGATTATTCAGATTGAGAAAGTCCAAGGTACCATTATGAATACCTCCCTAGTTAAGAGGGAGAGTTGAAAAGTGTAACTAGGTTCAATCTTCATAATGACATGTAATTATGATTTTATGTAATGAGATGTAAATAAGAAAAATGAAATTATTATATTGACTTGCTTCATGGGTTTCATGAGCAAGGGATTTTGTTTTTGAGTCAAGACTCCCTTTGAGAGTCTTTAGGGCGTATTCATATAGTCATAAAAGAGCCATTGTCATGTAAATGAAGTCATGTTACACTTTGTAAAAGGTATATATTGTCTATGTAAAGTATCCTCCAAGAACTTGTCACCAAACTGCTTCAAGTTGGGCTACAAACTATGAAGAAGATGATAGATGAAGTCAACCTAAACTCCAGCTATCAAGTCGGCCTAAAGGGCAAGAGAAGAAGAGTATATATAGCCCTACTTGGCCTCATTTGGAGACATACAATTCAGATAACCATTCGATCTAATCTTGACTAGAAAAGTGTGAAGAAGAAAGTCGAAGAGAGGGATAAAAAGGAGAGAGAAGAAGTAGAAGCTAAAGAGAAGTGTGAAGTTTCTTCTGCGACATTATCTTCTGAGTATAGAGAAGTTTCTTTTGGGCAGTGTGAAGTCTGGGCAACAAATTCTTCTGGGCAATGCGAAGTTAGAGCAGTGAAATTACTCGGGGGTAGCAAGAGAAAGGTTATTCTAAGAGATCAAAGTAGAGACTGAGCTTCTCTCTAGAAGACCTAGAGATTGAGATTCTCTAGGGAAGTTGTGAAGGTGCAATATAAGAGATAGAGACCGAGTTTCTCTAGAAGGAAAGGCAAAGGAAGGAAGAGGTAGAACATCAAGGTGGGTGACAAGGTTCTTGGGAGGATACTATAGTCAAGGGTTTGTGTCATAGTCTTGGTACTTATCAATTGAAGATCTAGAAGAAGAATTGAATTGGGTTTCCTCTCAAGAGGTGAGAGGTTTTGGCCCTAGTAAGAGAAGCCTATATAATGTGTCACTTGTCTTTGTTTAATTTTGGTAATCGCCTTGATGAAGAGAACACACTAATAAGATAACAACAAAAGGATCATAAGTTAAGAAGTAAAAACATATCGCAAGCAATTATCAAGCGGAGAAATTGTTAATATTGAATACCCTGATTTCTCAACGTCTCTTAGTGAGGGAGGTAATTCCACTGCGTGGAAGTAACCATCATCACCAACGACATTAGTATATCTAGAATCCATCACTGCAACATATTTTATTGCTTTAGAAGGAATTTTATAGAGTATTTATAATTTTTGGGAAAGAAATTTCTAATTAAATGAAAATTGAATTTAAGGTTGCAATGGAAGTGATGTGATATTTTTTTTTTTTAACAAAATCGGCTGCTGTATTAAAATCTGAAAAAAAAAAAGCGGGAACTTGAATTCCTGAGATACATGAAGAGCCAGGGTGGCTCAGAATCAGAGGAGTTACAGAAAGAAATTTTCTCCTTAGTCCTGCTTGTTCTGACTTTGAGAGAGTCTAAACTGAGATAAACTCTAACAAATTGATTCAATAAAAACTGACATTTGCATAACATTTCTAAATTATGTTAATGAGAACGGGGAGGCAATCCACATTGCGTGCCGCTGATTACAGAATGGGGCGACAGGGATCAGCAGTTGAGCTCGGGCGAAGGATGAGGTAATAGACACGTCCAGGTCACGTTGAAGCCAGGATCCTACGCGTAACAGAGACAAGAGGGATCGGTTCTGGAAAGGATGAATAGATTTAATCAGAATGAGCAGAGTAATAAATGAAATGGATCTAAGCCATATCCCAGCGCTGATAATGATCCTGTTGCAAGCCTGGAAAATCTGAAACCATTTCCACTTGATAGAGCTGTCCAAATTGATGCTGAGGGCACTGATTCGATTCATGGCAAAGGCTGTAGAGACTCCTCGACATTGCAAAGTAGACTACCCATTGTCTTGTCGCAAGCCTTGTTGGCGTGCCTGTCTGCTTGCTTGTTGAAAGAGCGGAGGATGTGATGAAACTACAGATTTCCCATTGTCTGATGCAAGAGTTGGCAGCGCTGAATGACCTTCTGTAGGAAAGCATTCGGTGATTTTTTCTTTTGAGCCATTAAACTAATTACTACCGAAGAATCTCCAAAGACTTTTGCTGATCTTATACCAAGTCTGATGAGTTGTTTTAGCCCTTGATATAGGGCCAATGCTTCTGCCTTGTTGTTGGAGATATTCCCTAAACCCCATTCATAGTAGAGGATGCAGTCCCCATTGGCATTGGAGATCAAGCCTCCTGCTCCTGCGATTCCTGGGTTTGACTTGGATGCTCCATCGAAGAAAAGGTAGAAACTGTTGCATTTTTGCAGCCAAATTGCGAACTCCTCCTCTTTGAACCTTATCTTCCAACTGTGGGTTTCCTGACTGCGTTGTTCTCTCATTATATTGCCTTTCTGAGTGCTATGGTTTTTGTCCAAGATATAGCTGATGAAGCTCCTTTATTTAACACTGTACGCAGTTGCATCAATGTTGCTATGGGTTTTGACAAAAATCGTTTCAAGGGCTAGAGTCTTTGCCTTGTTGCAGGCAAATCTTGAAGTCGAGTTCTTATCCTTAAAGATTTTTTGATTTCTAACTAGCCAGATACTCCATAACATGGTGTATGGGAGAGTGTTCCAGACCCTCTGCACTAAGTTGCTCTTCTTATTTTTCCAAGGACAGTTCTTTTTCCAATATTGTATCACTTCACCTATGGAATGCTGGGAAATCCAAGGGAAATTATCAATGGGATACAATTCTTTGCAGCAGTCAATAGCAAAAGAACAGAGTACAAAGAGGTGTTGCATAGATTCTTCCGCAGCGTAGCAGTTGGGGCAGCGAGATGGACCGTTGATACCCCTCTTTTGTAAATTCTCTGCTGTTAGGATTTTCCCTTTTAGCAAGGTCCAGATAAAAAATTTAATTTTTGGGAGAGCCTCTGACTTCCACACCATTCTCCAGTGATTCCATATTGGCATAGGGAAAGTGTTGTAGCAGATGTGCTGGTGGGTTGCTTGAATTGTGTAATCTGAGCCAGTTGGGTCCCATTGAAAGCCATCCATCTCATTCTTTTTGACGGGAGCTTTGTTGTGGAGGAGAGACTGCAGAAAGGAAAGGCTAGGATTGAGAGCAATGAGAACATCAGGGAAAGACCATCCAAGCCAGAGGTGAGATAGAGGATCCCAGCTAGAAATTTGATCTAGATAATGGATACCCTTGCTGTTAAGAAAAGAGAGAATAGGAATGGTTTCTTCATGACTATTTATTGGTTGCTGTCCCAGAATTTTATCAGCTCCAATCTTAATATTGACTCCTCCCTTGGGCACTTTGGATATATTCTGGGCAATGAACGGAATATCTTTTTGACATAAGCGCCAGTTTTTTGAAGAATCTCTATTGGGTATAGCAAAATCTAGAAATTGTTGTCTTGGGTAGTTCAAATATTTGGTTTCCAGAACCCTTTTCCACCATGTAGAAGAACCAGTGATGAGCCTGCAAACAATCTTCCCTTCGAAGGCAAGGTTTAGAAATTTGGGGGATCTAACGCTAAGACCTCCTCTGTCTTGGGTTTGAATGACTTATTTCCAACTGACTAAATTGATTTTCTTTTTATCGATTTTCCCTCCTTGCCAAAGGAAGTGACGGAGGATTACTTCCATTTTGTTATGAAAGGAAGCTGGGGCTTGATATAGAGAGAATCGATAAAGGGGGAGAGAAGAAATACCAGATTTAAGGAGGATGAGACGGCTTGCTGGGTTGAGCCAAACTGAACCCCATTGCTGCACTTTCTGCTTCACCTTGTCAATGATGATATCCCAAGTTCCTGCCTTCAGAGGTCCTAGGCTCACAGGCATGCCCAAATAGGAGAAATGCGTCCACTCGAGGTTGCAAGGGACTCCAAAAATATTTGCGATATTATGGATGACCTGATTTGTTGCATTCCATCCAAATATACAACTTTTTAACTGATTAACCAAACCTCCTGAGCACCCCATAAATTTGTTGAGAAGAGTCTTGAACCTCCTTGCTACAGTGGTGGAGGCTCCACCAATTAGCAAGGTGTCATCAGTGAACTGAGAGTGATTGATATTCTTGAATCCATTCCCAAATTTGATTCTAGTGATGAGGCCCACTCTTCTGTTGTAGTCTAGAGCTTGACTAAAGGATTTAGCCATAAGGATAAATAGATACGGGGAAAGGGGGAAACCCTGTCTGAGACCCCGCGAGGACTGAAAGGCTTCACCCGGTCTACCATTAACCAAGGGGGAAATCCAAGGCCCAGAGATGCAAGCAGTGATGAGGCTAATGAAGGGCAACTCAAAACCCATCTTTTTTAAAACAACTATAAGGAAAGAGTGCCTAACTCTGTAAAAGGCGTTGGCAAGGTCAAGTTTAAGGATAAACCCTTTCTCCTTCCTAGAGAGACTCAAGTGAATGGCTTCTTGAACTAAAAAAATGGAGTCAGTAATTTTTCTGTTGGAAAGAATCCTCCTTGGTTGTCCGAAATCAAAGAGGGGAGGAGGGGTTTGAGACGAGAGGCAAGGATTTTAGACAAAATTTTGTAGGAGGAGTTGCAGAGGGAAATGGGTCTAAACCGAGAAAAAGAAGTGGGCCTGTTTTCTTTAGGGATGAGAGCCAGAAAAGTGGCATTCGTATATCCTCCTATTTTACCCTTTCTCTGAATCCATCTGATCAAATTAGTCAAGTCCTTTTTTATTAAACCCCAAAAAGCCCTATAGAAACAAATGGGGAATCCATCAGGCCTGGGAGCCTTATCAGGATTCATAGTCCAGATCGTTCTTCTGATTTCCTCCTCTTCAATTTCCTTTATCAGGCTGTCGTTCATTTCTTTGGTGATTCCCTTGGGCAAGTATTGAAGAAAATCGGCATAATCCTCTTCTCCTTTCGTTTCTGTTAGAAGTTATCTGTAATATTCAGTGGCAGCTCTTCTGATGGCCTCTTGGGTGTTTTGTTGGTTGCCTTCATTGTCCAAAATTGAGCTAACATTGTTCCTGATTTTTCGTGCCGTGGCCTGTTTGTGAAAAAAAGTTGTATTTTTGTCACCGCCTTGCAGCCAGAGCTGCCTTGACTTTAGTCTCCATTTTAACTCTTCTTCTCTGTTTATGTGACTCAGCTGTGCGTAGAGTACGCCTTCTTGCTCCTTATTCTGTTGAGAGAGGCCATGAACCTCTATCGTTCTTTGGATGCATTCAAGTTCATTTTTAATTTTCTTTTTGGTCTCTTTAGGTTCTTTGTAATTGGCTCGTGCCCACTCTTTGATGACCCGTTTGGTTCTTCTTAGTTTAGTTTCCCAAATGAAACCTGGTGAGCCTTCAACGTGCTGGTTCCAGGATCCCTGAACAATTTCTCTGACAGCCGGATCCCAACTCCAGAGAGGACTGTATTTAAACGGAATTGGCCCAAGAGGGCAGTGAGTTTCCAGCATGAGTATTATGGGGTAATGATCAGAGGCTGAGGTGGATAAAATGCTAGCGTACCCCACAGAAAAGGAGGAGAGGAACGATACATTAATTAAGAACTTGTCCAGCCTTTCCATTATGTTGCCAATGCCAAGCTTGCGGTTGCTCCAGGTGTACCTGCGATTTTTTGGTACAACGTCCACAAATTCATGGTCTCGAATGATAGCTTCCAAACGACCTCTGAAGGGGTTAGGCGAAAAGCAACCTCCCCTTTTTTCATTGGCATGTAAGATCAGATTAAAATTGCCTGCCACTATAATATTTGAAGTTGTTTCACCATCGATGCTAGCCTTCAAATCATCCCAGCAACTTTCCTTTTCTCTGTAATGGTTGGGGGCGTAAACATTATAGATAATTGCAGTTTGATTATCTATTTTATTATCTAGAACCGTTTTGATCCAATGCTGATGTAGATTTATTGATGTGCAGTTCCATTTTCTATGATCCCAAAGGGTGGCAATTCCTTCGGAAGCTCCTCTTAAGTCACTGGTACAGCCTTTGTATTGTTTCTGCTGATCTATTATTCCTCTTATTTCTTGCTGCTCTAGCTTTGTCTCCTGAATCAAAATAATTTCTGGCTTTTCACTGTGTATAAGTTCTCTGAGGGCTAAAACTTTGGAGGGGTGCCCTAGACCCCTGTTGTTCCAAGACATAATTTTCATCATTGGGTGTTTGGTTTATGGAGAGGTGCTCGCCTCTCTTAAGTTGTCTCCTTCTCATGTTGCCCCAGGATGAAAGCTTCTATAGGAGTTTGAGTGCCCATGGCTATGTCTTTCTGAGCGTTCTCGTCTCTATGCTGCATGGTTGATTTTCTACCAGGACCTGATTTCTTGTAAGAGTCGCAAGAGGATCCATGGTCTTTAGACGAGCTTCTTGTAAGCAAGAGGGGGATCGAGAGAAGCCTACGAAGGGATGATTAGGTGGGGAGAAGGATCTGAAGGTTTAGAGGGGATTGAGGGGAGCAGAGAGGGATCCTTGGGAGGAGGATCGAGGGAAGATAAAACAAAAAAAGGGTTAGAAGAGGAAGGGAGGGGCGGATTAGGAGGGGGTTGGGCAGAAAGGGGAGGGGAGGATGAGGAGGGACGAAGAGCAGAGGGAATAGGAGGGTCAGTTTCCAGAGGAGCTTTGGATGTCGGGGCAGACTTCTTCTTTTTGACAGGTTCCCATTGGCCTTCTTGATCACCGCTCTCTGCATCAACAAGTTTAGAACATCGATTGGCAAAATGGCCGTATTCATGACATACCTTGCATTTAAAAGGAATATGCTCGTAATCGAGCTGCTGGATATGGCTCCACTCGTCCACTTTCAGTTTTATCGCTTCGGGGAGTCCTTTGCCAAGATCCACTTTGACACAAATCCTCGCACAGGCCTGCATGTTCTCTTTCGGTTCGCTACGATCGATGTATTTGCCTACTGCATTCCCGATGGCTCGTACAGATTCATCTCCCCAGCAGTGGAGTGGGAGATGGGGAAGACGAACCCAAACCGGAACAGCACTGGGGACGTCCAGTTCAGGGTCAAAATCTGGAGTCCATTTGTTGAGGTACAGGCCCCTGGAGTCCATGAAATAGGGCCCATTTCTGAAAATTAAATCCTTATCCTCTTTAGATTCGAAGTGGAATGTGAAGTATCCTTTCCCACAAAACCTTATGGAGATCTTCCCTTGAATTTTATCAGTCCAATTTCTTTCAACCCATCTTTGAACGGTTCTAGGAGAAGGCCAGAGGCCTGTGAATTGACCTATGAGGCCTTTTTCAGCCAGAGACAGAGCGGCCATGCGGGGCAAGACTGGGGGTAACTAAACCTCTTAGAGCCCATCCAACTTCTTCACAAATTTTGAGAGGGCAGGCCTGGGGCGTTGTGGAGGAAGCGATTTCACCAGGGCTGAGAAAGCGCTTTGTGGATCCATCCCTTTCGAAGGAGGATCCGTAGGGTCCATGGCTGGGGTCGAGGCCCAGGCAGCCGTAAGCAAATCGCAGAGAGTTCAGAGGTGGGCGCGTGCGGGAGCCACAACGATATCTTGATGCATAAATTTTGGAAGTGATGTGATATTATACATAAGAGAAACTATATATATATATATATATATATATATATATATATATATATATATATATATATATATATATATAATTAATTTAATTTGAATGAATGGTATATATATTTTTTAAATATTAGTTTAATATTTGTCAAAATTGAATTCCACTTCATGATAGATTAAAAAAAGAGAGTTTTAATTGAATTTAATTACAAATCAATTTAAATAACTTAATAGGTTCTTTGAAAAAGAAAAAGTTTTTTTTTTTTTTTTTTTTTTTTTTAATGCAATATATTTAAACTCAATAAAAAAGAATTTGTTATATATTTTGTGAAAATAAATAAATAATAAACTATATTTATAGTCTCATATAAATATTATATATTTAAAGAAAAACCATTAAGTTACAAAGGCTCATAAGCCTAACTCTAACTTAGAAGATTTATCATGGCAAATGAATAGCATATTCATGGTTTTCTAAAGTCATTTTATGTTATTCTATAGTCTTTACTTATTATTCCACTAAAGTCTTTGTTTTCTTAAGCATCAAACATGATTATTGGATGAAATTTTTGCTCATCTTTAACTTTATGTATGACATTTAGCAGTGTGTCTCTTTACAAAGTGGAAAAACAAGTGTGTGACTGAACTTTATTTAGGCCCCATTCATCCACTTGGACATGAGCACATTGACATTTCATCTTTAAACTTTCTACTTTCTAAAAAGTTAAATTAACATAATGAAAATGAGCTAAGGAAATTATGCCTTTTTGGGTATTTAAAACTAGTGTAACTCAATATTAGTTCCAGCTCTATCAAATGTCAAGAAGGATCAAATATGTGGAAGCGAAAACCATTTTAAGGTAGCAAAACTTAAGGCTTTCATGTTGAAGTTTGTATCTTGGGCGGGTACTTCCTCACATGCCTAAGTATCTAGGCATATGAAAGTCGCCTAATTGACCTTTAACATTAGCAATTACTTTAAGTATTAAAGTAATCAACTTTTATAAAAAAGGTGATTTAATCTAATGAAATTCAAAGGTTATTTGCATTAGTGAATTGTATTAATCTCAACCATCGATCTCAAATGATGTTGAAATCTAATCTCAACTATCAATCATTTTGGAGACTAGGGTTGTGGATTCAATCAATGACTCAAACTTATAAAAGGAAGGATAGGCTAAGGGGGAACACACACATATTGAGCACAAGACATGGTGAGAATGATATATTAGTGATTGGGTAGAGAAATAATTCCATTCAAGTGTGCAAGGTTCAAGGAAGAGTGCAAGGGGTACCAAGGCAAGGATTCATATCATCCAACATATCAAAGGTCAGAACAAGGGTTCTGTTAGCGCTTGAAATTTCACCTCAGGCTGAGAAAGGTAAACCTCAAGGCAACATCAAACCACTTAGCCTCGTAGCTAGCCCTACGGGGCAGGAGAGGGCTCTCTCCGGTCTATCTCGATAAAGATCTTCAATGGGCGAGATAACCAATAGGGTAACACTGATTTTAGGCTAGTAAACTGATCAAAAGGGTTGATTTGGGATTTTTAGGGTTTTTGGTGGAAAATTGGGGAAATAGCAATTTTAGGTGTGGGGATTGGACACAGTTTTCGCAGGGGTTCTTTGGGGCGAGGTAGGAAACAGTATTGATGCCTTTAATAGAGATGGATGGATGAGAATGACCAGTGAGGAGTTAAAGAGAGCAAGCAATAACCTTGAATTCCCTTTAAACAGTCGAAAACATTGATATTAAGCAAACTTAAAAGCAGAGCATGACAGTCATGAGTTCTACTTTAACACTTCATTTGCCTAATGTGCAGAAGGAAAAGTAAGGAAATGATTCACATAACACACTTACAAGTACAAAGAGAAACACACCATCAATACATGTGACCACAAGAATCCCAAAAAGGACTGCAAAACCCTGGTCTTCCTTTGCCAAAAATTGCAGAGATACAGTGAGTAATACAATAAGAGCTTCTCCCTCAAGAGTCCAACCTTCCAACCATGAAAATGATTGAGAAAATACATAATATAGACCATGCCAACCCATTCCCTAGCCTCTAGGGGTCGAGCTCATCCTTCTAGGAGCTGTTTCAACCAATTCTAAATTGAGCACTAAAATCTAGGCAGTCAAAACAACTTGCCTCTATAAACTAGGAAACCAATTCATTCATTTAATTTTCACCTATCTCATGAATGAATCTTCCAGAAGAGATACATAAGTGTAAAAGTGTCATAAATTTACATCATTTACAACAAGAAGGATAAAAATCAACTCCAAAAAGTCAAACACAGTCAAAACTGCGTTTTGCTGAGCTGTAGGCTGAAATCCTGAGCAATTTGCCTGATGGGTCGCGCGCCTTTGAGAGCACTTTTGGGGCACTTTCAGGTGTCCAAATGAGGCAAGAGTAGGCTTGTTGGAAAGGTTTGTGAGTCTACTTTCCAACCCAACTGGAATTTCTGAATTTGGTTGTCATTTACCCCTCCAAAATTGCAATCTCCCAAGACTGCTTTCTGTGTGTCAAAAATGTGGCAAAAAGTCATTTTTTGCTTGTTTTTTGACTTTCTGGAGGCCCAAAACTTCATAAAATCTCTTGGCAATGGGTGAGCATGT